>JBBIGA010000001.1:45861729-45890641 GCA_037576975.1 Alestes dentex | reverse complement strand
TTGCTTTTATACATGTGGTCACAGCATTAGCAACAAGTGTCTTCAATTTTGAGTCGTTGTGTGTAATGAATGACGCCAGGTGTGTTCATTGTGTTCAAATATTGCTGACTGTGGCAAGCATTTTGCATCACATAAGTAGAGTTCTTTTGCAACTTGTGTTTTAGCAAGGAAAAATGTGTTTAGATTTATGAGAATGGAGGATTGTGTTTTGTGAATTGTGTCTTCATGTGAAATGTGTTTATGATATTGGAAAATGATGGCTAGATTTAGTAAATGTGTTTAGACAACTGGTCATTTGGTTTAGAGGATTGGCTTTTGTGTTTTAGCATTTGAGAAAAACTGTAATAACTTTAATATTTGGAGACCTCTTTGGGGTACTACACTGCATGAGACCTACGAATAATTCAACAAGCAGCGAACTAACAAAAGCAGCAAAAAAGGCAGCTTTTCAAGC
The DNA here is from genome assembly GCA_037576975.1 of Alestes dentex. Classification (NCBI taxonomy): domain Eukaryota; kingdom Metazoa; phylum Chordata; class Actinopteri; order Characiformes; family Alestidae; genus Alestes; species Alestes dentex. The sequence continues at coordinate 45,890,187 of JBBIGA010000001.1, read as the reverse complement.
TCAGATTACTGATCATATTAAATATATATGCTGCTGTCACATGGCTGCTCCATTGTTTATAAAATAACTTTTTGTGTGTTATGTTTTTGTAAATGTTGTGATTTGTTTAATGGTTTTATATTGTCTAATTTATGTTATTTTACATTTTTTGTTTTTTGTTACAGCCCCCTCTCTTCCCTGAAAAGGCCTTGCCTTTTGCCAGGCCACAGTTGTAAATAAGAAATGTGTTCTTAATTTGTTTTTGCCTGGTTAAATAAAGGTATAATAATAATAATAATAATAATAATAATAATAATAATAATAAAAACTCCAGTTCTCACCAAGAGGTTCCACTGTACAGCATTCTTCTGTTTTTGTTTCTTTCATTTTTTCTTTCGATCTTTAGTCATTTCTATTCTTTTGTTACCAACACAGTCTCTTATTCTCTTCTGTTACAATCTCTTATTCTAACTTAAGAGTTGAATTTGTTTATGCAGACACTGACATCAGCCCAATACTGAAGAGAAATCAACATTCAATCTTGTTGAAAATTAATGAAGCATTTATTAATACAATCTATTCGAAGACGCAAATTAAGCAATCAACAAACAGAAGTATGTTTACAGTGTGTGCAAGCTAAATGGTTATTTAGTTGATGAGTGAATGGATGTGTGTGTGTGTGTGTGTGTGTGTGTCTGTATAAGAAGAGGAGGAGCTGTTCCATTGTTCTTTGTCTATACAAAGAAAATTGAGGCCATTTTAAATAGTAAACATGATGCAGGTGTTTGGTGTGATTACAGAAAAGAATAAGGAATACGAGGAATGTGGCTCCTTTGTTTCTACTTTAGGTGACGAAGATGAAATGATGCTGAGATCTAATGTGGCATTCTTTATGGCTGGCAGGTGAACTGCACCTTAGGTTGATCAGCTGAGCATTTGAACTTGTCTGTGCTAGAACACAAGATGGTGGCTGAGCCTACAATGTCCATGGTGTGATGAGAATTACATTTTATATCTCCCTGAGTTTAGATTTAATAGTTTAAACCAAAAACATAAACAAATTCACGATATTTTAGTTTTTCCAGAATTGCTATTCTTAAAGTGCACTGTCATCAAAAAAAAGGAATTCAACCTCATGTGATATATATTTTACACATATCTAAATTCCATCATCCTCTTATAGTTCCTGTATAGAAGTTTGGAGGAGAAATCCCAAGCTGACCACTGGAGAAAAGACTTCAAGTTGGAATCATCCATCTGGTTTCATTAAATAACAAGAATAAATTCTCTGCAGTTCAAATGAAGGACCTGGTCGCTCCACCCTCAAGAGGCCACAGACTGCCCGTTACAAGCCTGACCGTGCTGAAGTGTTTTGATGCTGATCGGATGTCTACATTAAATTTTGCTGACCTGTTGGTAGTTGATCTTCTGTTTCTTCTTTGTTGTCACATGGTACAGAGAAAGGAAGCACAGGTAACCATACTTGGGAGCATCTGCCCAGCTGAGGCCTGTGCTTGAGAGAGTGACCATCCGGGTTTATTAACTTGAGAGAACACTTGACCCCCATCTTCTTCAACAGAATGCTTATTTACTGTGCATTTCCAGTGGTGCCACCACCTGTTGGAAGGCATTTCCTAGACATGCTGTGTAATCAAATTTAGTCAACAGCACTTGTAAACTAGGTTTCTTGCATTAAATTGACATGAGTGGGACTTATAGTAAAGTTGCGGAGTAAGTGCTTCATGTTAAGCTTATGTGCTCTACAGAGCATTGTGCTGAACCCTTTCCCTGCCTCTTAACAGTGGCCCTTCCCCTGTAGCTCTTCAGGACAAATTCTTGGCTCAGACTACCAATGGCATAAATGCTGACATAGATAAATGTTAGTGCGTACCACTCATATAAAGACAACTGTTCTTTTACCGCAGGTGAGGCACAAGCACAAACTTCATACTTCACTGTGGCAACTGTTTATTTAAAAAACTCCCATGGGCCAAGCTGATGTGTCCTCAGTTTGTCTTGCCTCAGTCAGCAAAAATCCTATGCGTGTCTTCCCTGCGCCAGTTATAAGAAACTCTTCCCTATATTTTCTGCAGTAGCTAGACAGGATTGTGCCCTTATCACTGTGTGAACTATATAAAGACTGCTTATGTCTCATCTTAGATATAAAAGCATGACCATTTATATGTTAAATATATATTATACACTATAAATCACAGGCTCCATGATATGAAAAACATTTTATTTAAGAGTGTGTAGAAATGTTTTAAAACATATCATTCCCATCCTACTAAACAAGCAATGCATGGAACTACTCATTATGAATTAGCAATTTTTGTGAGTTCAGCATGTTTAAGTTTTTCTGCAAATTCAGCCATTTTGCTCCATTCACTCTTACTGACATTATAAGGAATATTTCATCCTGTACTGAATTTTGTCTGTAGCACAGGGTATCCAAGGAGAACATAAATTGTAAAAATTGAAGGCATAAAAAAGAAAAGAAATAGTACAAAAACAAACACAATAGGGGTGAAGTCATTCGTTCACTTATTGGAATTAAAACTGCATGCAGATGAATGGAATTAATAGAAATTGACTTGATTTGGATTGTCAGGAATTTTGAACTGAATTCCACTTTCTAAGATAATTTGACTTGATTTGCTAAATTGTGTGTATTAAATATTCTGAATTATGAGGATACTGTGTTTCTATGTTTTATATTCATTTCTCAATATACCTTGATTTCTTTATTAGGAAAATTTTGAATTTGAATTATTTGCTTTTTTTCACTTTGAAAATTACTGTCCATATCAACATTTTCCTAAATTTGACTAAAACAGCATTTCCCAGAATTCCATGCAAGGTGATGTTTCATAACGTAGCAGTATAAAAGAATGTCAATCCGGGCCCATGTTAAATGTGGCAACTCAATTTCAGCAGCTTCAAGAAACCTCTATAAGCATTGCAGTGTACCAGGTCATGGATCCAGAGCAACTTCAAACTTTGAGTGGCCTCTTCAGGTGAGTACTTGTTCCTTGCCTCATCTCCTCTTGTGGAATGTGTTTCCAGGATTTCAGGCAAGATATTTTTTAGGCTCGAGCAAATTTCAGGATGTAACGGTTATTTGATGCAATTGACGGTGAATATATATACATGAACTGCATGAGTAAACATGTCCATTATTTTATGGTTTGAAACATCGCATGTAGTATTTATCTAGTCAAATTGATAATTATACTGGTATAAATAATGTATTCAAATCCTTATCATAACACCGGCTATATATTACGCACTTATCATTAATTAGGGAGTACCCTAAAATTCTCAGCCTTACTTAATTTACATTTTCCTCATTATTTTTTTTTTTTATACATCACTTGGTATCTGTAGGGTACTGAATGTATGTCATGGTCAGTCTCAAATGAAACAGCAAAAAAATGGAATGAAACAGAATTTCACTCAATTGAATTATACTTCTTGAAACTTCAGTTCAGTTGCAATTCTGTTTCCTTTTTTGAACTAGAATTGTTGAGTTAATTGCTGAACTGGCCCGCAACCCTGGTCATAAGTAGATCTATAAGTAGAATAAAGAAGAGAAAGATGTAGGATATGGCCCGTTTAAGCTATTCAAGGCCCAGTGGTGTATGTCGGCCCATGTCTACAACACAAACGAAATGGCAAAAAACTCATGTATCCTAAATAAGCTGTTCACTCCTTACCTGCAGGCTCACTGTAAGGGTAATGTAAAGTGACTGCCATGAGAAATGGCCCCTTATTAAGTTGCCATTATCTGTGTAATGAGATGCCACTCACTGTCCGGTGGTTCAGTCCCCTCACTGATAACACTTTATATTGAGGGAGCTCTTGTAAGCCTTCCCAGCACCCCACATAAAGACATTCTTACTGAGTCATTAGATAACCGAGTGGTGTGATAATCAGCAAATAACAAAGCAAAATGAAACGAAGCAGTCATGGTCATAACTGAAAACAGTTATGACCTTCACCAACTATCATTAACTTTGCTTTCAGTTGTGTTGTATTGTCTTTTTCTTTTGGCTTAATTATCTTTCTTACTATGTTTACTGCATTGGAAATGAGTAAATAAGGAACTACACTCTTAAATGTAAGTTTGCTAAAGGATTCTTTGAGTAAAACCATAAATGAAATTGTCTTCAAAGTGAGATTGTGTGAAGAACCTTTTAGTGTTTCAGGCTTCCTACAGTGGTCCTTTTGCGGGATGCTACCGTTGTAAAGGATCAGAGCTGCATGAGGAGTGACAGAAAACAGACTTTATTTCACGACTTTGATGAATCTTTCTCTGTTGTTCAATCACAGACACAGAATGATGCGCTATAAAAAGGCCATTATCACCGTCTATAAACCACATTCTTTAGTGGTGTTTTGTGTGAAAGCCACCAGCAAGGTTAACGTAACTAGTTCTGTTACGCATTCAACACTTGTCTTTCTTAACATTACATTTAAACATTAAATTTAAACAAGTTCAGATATGTGCACAATGCAGAAATGTTGTGAAGTTATCTCATTATCTTACAAACAGGATTGGCAGGAATACACCGATCAGCCATAACAATAAAACCAACTATCCAATATTGTGTAGGTCCCCATCGTGCCACCAAATCAGTTCTGATCTATTGAGGCATATACCTCCAAAGGTGTGCTGTGGTATCTGGCACCAAGACATTAGCAGCAGATCCTGTAAGTCGTGAGGTGGGGCCTCCATGGATCAAAGTAGTTCACCCAGCACATGTCCTCATATTAAGATCTGGAGAATTTAAACTCTTTGTCATGTTCCTTAAACCATGAACAACGTTTGAAATGTGCCAGGGCACATTATCCTGCTGAAAGAGGCCACTACCATTAGGGAATACCATTGCCATTGAGGAGTGTACCTGGTCTGCTGCAACGTGTCGGTGAGTGGTGTCAAAGTAACATCCACAGGGATGCCAGGATGCAAGGTTTCCCAGCAGAACCTTGCCCTGAGCATAACACTTCATCCACTGCCTCACCTTCCTCCCATAGTGCATCTTGATGCTGTCTCTTCTGCAGGTAAGCGACTCAGACACACCCAGCCATGCATGTGAGGTAAAAGAAACTATGATCCATCAGACCAGGCCAACCTGTATTGCTGCATAGCTGACTTATGGTGCTCATGCTCCCATTGTAGGTGCTTTTAACAGAGGACTTCGAGGTCGTGGTGGCCTAGTGGGTAGGTACTTGCCTCTGGACCAAGAGGTGATGAGTTCAAATCCAACCCTCAGCATACCACCACTGAGTTCCTGAGCAAGACCCTTCACAAGAAGTTGCTCCAGGGAGACTGCCCCCTGTAGTTAGGAAATGGAAGTTGCTTTTGATAAAAGCATCCACTAAATGTTGTAAACGTAATGTTAATGTCAGCATGGGCACTCTGACCCGTCTGCAGCTATGCAGTCCCTTTCGCAGCAAGCTGTGTGTTCTGATACCTTTCTATCATAGTCAACTTTAACATTTTCAGCAATTCATGCTACAATAGTTCTTCTACAGGATCAAACCAGATGGGCTAGCCTTCACTCCCCTCACACATCAAAGAACCTTAGCTGCCCATGACCCTGTGGCTAGTTCACCAGTTCTCCTCCCTTGGGAGCACTTTGTGACTGATGTGCTGTATGTTTTAATCTGAGTTTAAAATAAGATACAGTACATTTTTTTGGAAACTGGAAGTGTTTTTTTTCCTTTTTAAACTTTTTAAAGATATTTTACAGCGATGTTCAATGAGACCACAAAAATTGCTTTCCTTTCTAACTAATATAAATCATCAGCTGAACAATTTAAGTGAAAATTAGAAACTAAAATGTTTACCGGAGATTCAGAATTTCTTAGTATTTGACTTGTGCAAAAAGCCCTAGATTGGATCCCCCTGAGAGTCGTCTGAACACATTCTTCAATGGAAGGGGTAAGACTAAATAAATTTTACATTTCTCTACAAGGGCACTAACAATGTCTCAAATTTGCTTACATTTGAATAGTGACCTAGAAATGGTGCAGAATCATGAATATTTCTGAATATGAATTGTTCATGTCATATTCTTTAGACCTGATTTTGGTTTTCCTGAGCAGTAAATGTACTGGTGCCTTCTATAGCATAGCCTATTAATGTCATACTTCACTGGCTGTTTCAGGCAGGTCACTAGTTGTGGTCTCAGTAGTGTGCCGTCATAAACCACTTCTTTACAAAATGGATAAATTGATGAAATCCCATAACTTGACATGTGAACAAGAAAGCACATTTAGTAGTGAATTTTGAGAATACCTAATTAAAGAAAGTGTCCTCAGCTGCATTAGGTGAATTGTCTCTACAGGACATGATAAATGGCCAAGTTATTACTCTGCCTCTTTATAACTGTCAAATTGGTTACAGTAATGAATGCAGAAACTTTGCCCTTGGTTTTCCCCTTCTCTGATTAAGATGTTTATTTGTTTTCTCCTCGTTTATGTAGTGATGGACGGAGTAGGTGATTTCCTTGCACTCGCACAGCCTTCTCTACCTCATGCCCTTTACGGCAGAAAGATCTCTTGTTCTTTAATCAGCCCTTTTTCGCTAATGAAACTATCCGGCAGAACAAATCAAAACATGCGTGTAATTAATCAACCTCGGCAATCTGGAACCTTTTTACAAATTCTCCTAAATTGCCTGTGACATCTCTTTCCATGCTTAAACTGGAAATCCGGTACATGATTGTGAGCTTGCTGACCTTCCTTTGAACTCTCACTGGGATGGCATCCCCAAGGGTACATCTTCAATAACTTTGGTTCATCAACATAACTGCAAGAGGAACACTGTACAATTAATTTTTAATTTGAATTGACTCCACACACCCTGTCTTTATGCCAGGCTATATTTCTTTTCAAATTTAAAAATGTAAATAAAAAACAGGTATAAATGAACACATTTCCTATGGGAATAAACTCATTTCAGAAACAAAATGGGGCTTTAAGACCATTGCTGGGCCTTAAAGTGTGCATAGACATTGCTTGTAATGAATAAAAATGTCTTTTCCCTAACAGTGTGCACATCACTGTTGGCTCTCAAAGCAGCCCTGATTATTGATGTTTTATAATGGATGTTCTAAAATGCAAACCTTAAGTTGTGGATTTACAAAATAATATCAAACATTAAAGTAATTATATAAATATCGAAGTAATATATCAAAGATGCTGTGAAACTCACCACTGGTACAGGTGAATGAGGCTTCAAAATAGAATGGCTACATTGTCCAAACAATTGAGATGCATTTAGGTTTGGCCTCACAAAGCTGTATTATTATTATTATTATTACATGATTAGCAACACTCACTTGGTGAGGGACTGAAACTCCACATTTTGCAAAAAGCAACAATATTAACAATACAGCTTACTATACATGCAATACCTGCACTGAAAGCTAGACTTCAGCATGATAGAAGTAGTGTTCTAACTACTATTTAGGAAAAAACACTGACAGCATTGTTACAGAGACTGAAGCTCACTTCCTCAGTATACTTTGTGTTTCTGTTCTTTCAAATATTTACGCCAATCTCGGAGACATCTTGTGTTTTAACTATTTGAAACGAGAAGTAGAGGTGCAAAAAATAGCATGCTGTTGTCAGACCAGTGAGACCTGTGAAGGCCTGGGTGTGCCCTAACCTTTTCAAACGCGATATCCAGAAGCCTTTCATTCCAGATGGGCCTTCTCCGAGGGAGTGTGGCCAATGTCAGTTCGCCTCAAAGGGAAAGGTCAACTCTCTGGAACATTCAGAGCTGCAGAGACATCAGAACACCTACTCGTACGCTAGCCAGACGACCACATAGAGAGAGCGAATAAAGCCTCACCTGACAGCAAGACAGGGAGACAAAGCCAATTAAAGTTGCACTGTCAAGAAAAGGTTTAAAAATGTGTGCACATTAGACCTTTTCATGATCAATAATCTCAGACATGCCAGCAGAATGGACTTTTTTTCCCCCAGATTATGACTCCTTTCTTTTGTGTGGATTTTTTAAAAACCCCTAAGCCTTTTTCTCTTAAGAATGATACTGATCCATTGCCTTGTATTCCCTCTTTCTCATCATTTTTTTTAACAAATGAGGCAAACAAAATGTCCAAAAATAAACTAGGTTTTACTGTTATCCATCAATCCATTATTGGAACTGCTAACCGGGCTCTCGGGGGGATGGAGGTGTTGGAACCCATCCCAGTGCTACAAAGGGCAGAAGGCAGAAAGACATTCTGAAAAGGCATCCAGTCCATTGCAGGGTGCGTGTGTGCGTGCATGCACGCGCGCACAAACAAACACAAACACACACACACACACACACACACACACACACACTCACACTCATACACACACTCACACCTAGGAGCAATTTGGCATTTCCAACTTGGGTTTACAGTTATTGTCAATAAAATGCTCTGAGAGTTTTACAGTACCACGTTTGAAAGTACATGATAAATGCGCCAGGTTGTGAATAACCGGCGATCAGCTGAACAACCAAGATGTGTTTGGTGTCTGAAGTCATTGGTTTAGTGGTTTCAAATCATGGCTGCATTGCCCTCAGTGTAAATGGACTCTCAGTGATGTGTGACTCTCAGTGTAAAAGTTTGTATTTGTGTGTACATACAGTGTCATCAAGCCACCCACCACCAAACCTGTTTCTACTAGTACTGACCACAGACCGTGAGGAGGTGGAACTGGACATCGCAGGCTTAAAAGATGTCGAATCTAAGTGATGTTTCACTACATGCAATATGTCACAACTTCTAGTCATCTGTTTACAGCAAGTAAAACGACGTGGATGCCAAAGGATGATTTAGCCCTAGAGGCCCATTTATACCAGAGACCCCTGGTGGTTACTGACACTAGACAACAAACTCATGTTCAAACGTACAGACAGAATTCAGGCTTTTTGAACATCTGGAACACTTGCAGCATGTAAAGATAGAACTGTTTATTCTACACAGCCAGGCTTGTCAGTTACAATTATCGTCTCGATCTTATGACATTTCACTGTAATGATGCATGGCACATCGAGTGTCTTCTGAGGCGAAGGGCTGGGGGGTGCATTTGGCAGCTTGTGGGGTCTGTGCCTCCCACAGCACAGCAGGTTTAATTGGCACTGCTCCTCTCTGCCCTTTATGAGTTAATGAGGGAAAGCCTGAGCATTGACTCAGTTTGGGGTCATCAGCCGCAGGCGATGCCATGGCGCCCTAGTAGCCAGCCGACCCTCTAGAAACCTCTACAGAATTCATTGTTCACACCAAACTCCACTGCCCACTCTCCTTTCTGCTCTATTACTGATTCTGCCCCGGGTTTATTAGCACAACCCACTAAAGTGCTCAGCTTCAATCACAAATTTAAATAGCTCGCCCCCTTCAAGAGCCATGTCTGTGGCCTTGTTTGCCCTCTATATGAAAAAATTATGAATGATTAAAAAATCATTTTTTTGAGTTCCTTTCAGGTGACAGAAAAAATAATTCATGCCTACCTTCTAAAAGATGATATATTAATTTGAAACTTCAAAATTTTCATGCATGGGATGGGGGGGGGGATATTTTATTCAGGAACTCAAACTGAAGTGAACTGCCGATTTAATCAAACGGAATTAAACATCAACTGATTTGTGTTCCTTGGATTATTGTTCTTTCGAATGAATGCTGTAGAATCTACAGCACACACAGGGAGCACATACACTCATAATAAAGTATACTATCCTCATATAATATGGTATGTTCTTTTCTTGGAAAGGTCATTTTAATGCTAAGTGTAGTCAGTTAGCTGTGAATAGCTGTCTTGGCCCTGATCCAAACCTTGCACCTGGGAAATGTGCCATCATGAATGTAAGGCTGTAATAGACTGTGTAAGGCCAAATGTGTCACCAGGTTTTAAACTTGTTCTTGAATTAACTCCTCTGTTGAGCGATACTTCTTTAAAATTTAAATTTTTGGTCTAGAGTTAGTTTAAATCCCTGTCTAACAAGCCTGTTATTTGGAGAGTAATGATATCAGACTGTTATGTGATTATTTTTTTTACCCTATGGACACACTGGCTGTATAACTGATGAGCAACCTACAGTACACTGCAATTATGGCAGCTTTAACATTTAAAACATGAGAGGCAGTGCCTTAAAATGACTTACTCATTTGTTTAATGCAGATGACCCTCACTTGATAAGTATTGCTACTGCTAAAATAATGCTAATATAATTTAGGTGCTAATTAATTGCCACTATGGAAATTGTTTTGGCACCAGGGTAACGGTGATTAAATTTCCCTTAGGGTGGCTTTTCCTAGCAGTTTCTATTGTTTAAATGCAGCTGCTAAATTAATAATAATAATAATAATAATAATAATAATAATAATAATAATAATAATAATAATACACACACACACACACACACACACACACACACACATAGGGAGGTACAGGTAAAGGGCTGTCAGCTTGTCAGAAACGCTCCAGATTTGGTGCATCCCAGGTCTGCCCAAATGCAAGCATTACTTAAAACTCAAGCAGAGGTTTATCTAGAAAATCACAATCCTAAGCCTCAGACCTGACCTGGAATTGTAAAACAGGTGGAACTATTCAATTCTGTGTGACTTCTCTGTGAGAGAAGAAGGTGAAATATCAGACTAACGTCCATGAAACCTGTGTACTAGAAAAGATGTTTGAGTTTTTAGTAGAAATTTGTGATTGTCCAAAGGGTTCATGAATGTTCAGGAAAGTTACTACCGTGAGCATTGTAAATATTACTGTCCCTCCTAACTTTTGCACAGTGTCTATGGTACTAAAGAACGCACATGCCTGGAGCGTAAATCAAGGCTACCTGACATGAAATGCAAATTGATGATTGTGAATCCCGTGTGTGTATGTGTATGTGGGGTCTTGAGGCACCCTTCATTTCTTCATATTCAGAGTTATATTTTTACTGTAATCTTGAGAAACAGTTCTCCAGCACTTTCAAAGCCTCTCATTTTCAGTCCAGTCCCTGAACCTGACCAGTTTCAGAGAAATGTTTTTTTGTTTTTTAAGACACACAGCGACCTACAAATGAATAATTCAAGCATAACAAAGCACATCTAACTTAAGTTCTGAACCACTGAAGAAACGGGTGCAGATGATTCCAGATGATCAGGCGGTGATCAGTATACTGGAGGGGCTGAATGCTGAGTGGTTGGAACTCCTTTATCTAGGCTCCCTGTATCTTTAGGCACACTGTTGCCTGTCGTTGCAAAGCGTTTGTTCCCATTTCTTTAATTTAATCTACTCAGTATGCACAACAAAATAGAAAGAAATGCTTCTTTGCAAACTGTGAAAATTCCTTTTCTGCATGATAAGATGGAATCTTTACCAACCTGGCATTTCACGCAGGATTAATACAGTCTGGGGGTATTTCTACGGTATGTTTTAAAGTAGGTAAAGTCCATTAGGAAATGTCATGGGAAAATGACATTACCCCATCTCTAATCCCACAGAAATAGTGCTATAGACAAATGTAGAAAGTTGAAATTATTCTTAAATGACATCTAAATAGAAATTACCTTTGAAGACATTCAGCTTTGTAAAATCATTTATAACATTCTTTTTGGTTTTAGTATTTCAGCTGTTCTGTCACTTCTCTATCGCTCTCACATATCTATTGAGTTCAGTATCCTTCATCCTGAGCTCTAGCCTGATCCTGACTTTTCAATCTCTTCTTCACTGTGGTTGGCCTTTTAATCTCTTTCACAGATGGAGATAAGGGGCCTCACAGTCCAGTCCTTTAGGTCTTACACCAGCTGAGCATGCCAGAGAGAATCTTAGGGCTTTCAGATCTGAAGTGTTCCTAATAGAAATACGTATGCAATCTACTCAGCTATATATTAAAATGCACAGACCAGTTCTATTACGGATATTACATTAGTACTAATGTCAAATAGCTGTGTGCTTCCAAGGATACATAGCACTCGTAAAAGCTAATTAACTGGATATAGCAGTATTTTCTTTTTTTTCTTTTGTACCTACTAACAATGTCCTAATTGTATTAAGTATTTTTACAGCATGAATCTGATGGGAATTCTGCAGGTACCAGGCTCCTTTTACGCAATGACCCGACGCTTAAGTGTTTCGTGTTGCTTTTATCAAGCGCATGCTATGCTAAACTCATTAATCCTGATAGGATTTAATTATAATAATAATTGTTTCTCAATGTTGCAGAATAGCAACTGATAATTGACTGTTGATATGTACTTGAACAGAGTTGTTTGACAACAGCAGAGTTGCTTGTCTGTGTGTGTTCAGCTTCACTAAAGCAAATGAGCTATTACGCGAACATAATTAAAACCCCAAGGTCTTGCACAGAGGTGCCACCCAGCCTGAAACACCTACATAATATATGTAACTGTAGCTTGCAACAAGTTAATCTTAATCACGGAAATACAAACCAGTCTTAGAGGTCACTTGAAAGCAAAACAAAAGGGTCAACAAAAACATATTAAAAGGCTCCCAGACATTTAGAATTAAATAGCGCTCTTGACCTTTGAGCATAAATGGTTGATTTATTTTTCCCTCCCTCTCACCAATCGTAACCACGAAGCTGTTTTGGAGGGTAACTTCTGAGGTCTTCTTGTGGCGTTCGAGGTGAGCCAAGTAAGCCTGCTGTCACTTGAAAGTCAAATGTACGCACTTTATCATCTCATACTGTTTGGCAAAGCAAACAAAACAAAACAAATGTAATCAGCCTTGGCACTACTTGGAGGCAATCACAGATAACTTGCAGGCAATCACACTGTACAGTCTTTTCTGTTTAATTTGTTTATGTATTACATAAATAAACTCATTCCTGATCTTGTCCATCCTCGTCACTCCCAGTGCAAATCTTAACATTTTCATCTCTGCCACTTCCAGCTCTGCTTCCTGTCTTTTCGTCAGTGCCACTGTCTCCAAACCATCAAACCACACAACACAGCTACCGTCTTGTACACCTTCTCTTTCACGCTTGCTGGTACCTGCCTGTCACAAATCACTCCTGCCGCTCTTCTCCATCCATTCCACTACACAAACCACTCCTGACACTCTTCTCCACCCATTCCACCACACAAACTTCTCCTGACACTCTTCTCCATCCATTCCACTACACAAATCACTCCTCCACTCTTCTCCACCCATTCCACCACACAAACCACTCCTGCCTCTCTTCACCACACATTCCACTACACAAACCACTCCTGCCATTCTTCTCCACCCATTCCACTACACAAATCATTCCTGCCACTCCTCTCCACCCATTCCACCACACAAATCACTGCTGCCACTCTTCTCCACACATTCCACTACACAAACCACTCCTGCCACTCTTCTCCACACATTCCACTACACAAACCACTCCTGCCACTCTTCTCCACCCATTCCACTACACAAACCACCCATTCCATTCATGCATGGGTATTCTGTTATAGTCTGCTGACTGTAATTCCTCTCCCTTCCAGAGCACATCTCCTTCTCTCCAGGGTCTCCTCAACCTGCTCTCTACTCTCACTACAGATCACAATGTCATCTGCAAACAAGATAGTCCACTGGGGCTCCTGTCTGATCTCTTCTGTCAACCTGTCCATCACCATAGCAAACAAGAACGGGCTCAGAGCTGATCCTTGGTGTAATCCCACCTCCACCTTGAATGCATCACTCATTCCTACTGCAAAATTATATCACATGATGAATTTAATCCTAATAGTACCGAAATGGGAAAGAACAGTTTTACCAAAGTGCTGAGTTCAGTTGTGACTAGAGTTGGCATTCATTTGAATCCTACCTCCAACCCCTCAAAAAGAGTCCTGACTCTAGCTGGATTGGAGTTTGTAATTGGACAAGGACACAGTTCTTGCTATTTTGGCCATGAATAAATCAAAAACAAAACAATGATAACTTTAATTATCTGGAAAAAATGTGCTTTTTTCTTTCATTCACTACTGATAAAGCTGTCTAGACAGGTCTAGTCTTAGGGCTGTAGAACACTAAGTTCTTTACATCAAAAGAACTCAGCTCATCATGCTAATGTAGGTGACAGTGAGTGGAAGCTAATAGTCACCAATTAGCCTGATGTCATTTGCATAGTGCTAATTATTTCCACTTTGTTTTTCACAACAACTAGTGAAACACAGGTCAGGGTTTTTTATGACCTCCAATTGCATGACCCGCAGAATTATGTTAATCAGCGACCCAAACCTGACCCGCAATGTTTCTGTGAGTTATTTAAAACTAAGTTGGAAGGCTGCTTTGTAACTTTTTGATTTTCCAAGCCTGAGTCCACAAAATTTTCTGACTTGTGCATTGCTAGCAACAGTCTCTGTAACTGGGCCATTTCTTTTGTCATTTGCATGCAACACTGTCCAAAAACATAAAGGAAAAACACAAGATACAGAGGTAAGACCATACTGAAACAACATGACATTCTTTTAACACTACATATCTTTTTTTTATTTGAAACAGGTAAAAACACAGCACTGACTAGACTTAAATTACTGTTTTCTAGAATTCTGTTTATCTTTCACAGTTTGTGGAGAGAAGGGTGTATGTTCGGAAGAAATATGAGGCCTGCATGTGTCACTGTACATAGAAATATTAAAGATTATTTGCAAAACAGTCTGTAAATGGATGTCATTTTAGAATTAAACTTTAATTAAGATAAACCTTTATTAGAACCACAGGTGGAACTAAAACGGGTCATTCAAGGGTCGATCATTCCTTGTTGTTTATTGTGGTGTTTCTTGTGTTAAACAGTTTGCTGTATCACAGCTTTGTATCTCACAGCCTCAACAGTTTTACAAAATTCATAATTTACTTGTTCATATTATTGTTAATCAGTGATTTCGTACAACAGTACTAAGTATACATTGCTCAGATTTGTTATACGACCTTTAGGAATCCTCGAGGTGCCGACCAATCCTGACTGTTTGTTAGCAAGATAGTGTTGCCTCTGTCATTGAATATAATAAAAAAAAGCGATTCTGCAGCATAAAAAGGATTCTGTATATGTGTTTTCTAACCTTTCAGCCAGAGAAAAAATCCACTGAGGTCAGGTATCTAGACAGTCAATACCCTGCTAACCTTACTTTTAAATGTGTGTTCTCTTCATTTAATGCCATTTCAGTAACCTATTCTATCCATTATAATGATTTGAACACACCTACTACAATTATACAGGAGCAGTTGTTTGCCTTATCAGTGGTGAAATTGACTGTGTGGCTTCCTTCCTGATTTACTAGCAAAATAAATTAAAAAAACGCATCCTACCTTTGAGATACATCTGCAGCCCTGCTGTAGGACGCATTTTTACAAAAGATCTAGCAAAGGTTACATTTTTTTTGGCAAGAATGTCCTTTTAAAGAACCTTCCACCGAAAGGAACCTCAAGTGGTTCTTCTATTGCTTTGCTCCAAGGAAGACTGTATTTTTGTTTTGGTCCCAGCGTTCCTAGCCGGAAATAATTTTTTTTTTCCATCTATGTTCCACTCCAAAGGTGCTTTCTGGAAAACGGCAAGTATGCTTGAAGCGATTTCTGTGAGTCAGTTCAGGAAATAAATGGCAAGCCAAATGCTCCCAGCCTGTTATTTTCATAAAGAGAGGTTAATAGGTTCTTCTAGATTGCGCTGTACAAACTTGGGCTCAAGCAATCACACTTTACCAACACCAGGGAGGACTTTTGCTCTTTAAAGTTCTTGGCTCCATTGTCCCTCATTGACCCAGTTTGGAGGCATATTTGTTTTTAGTTTTGGTGCAGTCCAACCATTTGGTATTTGCTTTGGTGTTAGGGGTTGAGTAAACACATGCATTCATACTGATACACACAGGAGCCCCATTCATGGTGTATTAGTTCTCTTCACAATAAATGTTGATAAGTTCTCTCATCATTACATGGATCTTTAACTACCTCTTTCAGCCTTGCACTCCTTCCTGACTGAACCAACTACATAACACTCAGTAGACAAATTGCCTTTTAACTACATATATTCATCGCTTGCAGCATTTCTGCTTGGACTATGAATTTTAATATCTTATTCTTTGCTGTGTTTGCTCTTACCAGGCTTCAAAACAGACAGGCCAATGCAGAGAATCAAGTGGTTCCCAGCAGTGCTTATTTAAATATTGTTTTCCCTGATTAATTGTTAGTCAGTATGCAAATATGAATACTAATCAATGTTTTACCTGAGGCTATGAAGGAATCTTTCAGTGAAGAGAAACATCTTTCTCAAGCAGGCAGAGCACAATTTTCATATCTAAAAATGAATGGATAGAAATTCATGTAGTATGTAGCATGCAATGTCTACTGTTACAGCCTGTGAATATTTTATTTCTTTTTTCCCATAAAATGCATTTCTCTATATTGGCTGTATTCTCTCTATTGGCTCTCCACATGTTTACTTGTTAGGACATGTTTTCTCTTGCATTATTTTACTGAAATTAAATTCATGTAAATATTACGGAGCAGTTTCAGTCTGCAGGAGAACCCCAGGCGCAGTTCAAAGTGTGTATTACACATCTGAACTATGAGAGAGAAACATAAAAGCACATCAGGCTCCTCAAGGTCACACGTGCACTTTTGAAGCCCTCATTAAAAATCAAAGTGAGGTAGCGTAAAACACGCCAACGTCACAAGAGTGAATTATTCAGTGTAATGTTGATGTTTACTGTGGATTCTGAAAGTCTTTATCATATTTCCCTAGGCAGTATGGCACAGATTGTGGCAAGAGCCCAGGATTTAAATAAATATAGCTGAGTACAGGAAGATAGATTATGGTGATTTCCAATTAGCCTGTGCACTGCAATACTGAGGTGAGTAACATCGTTATTTTTAATTTTTAAATGTGCAGGTTCACTGAGGCAGGAAACGGAAAGCTATTGAACCCCCCCCCCCCCAACAACACCACTACTACTACCACTCTCCCCCTCAGAAAACTGGGTTCTTGTTAAAGAATGGCCCAAGGCACCAGACTATACATATATCAAATATACCTGCAACAAAAGCTTAGAACAGAAAGGATTTCAAGTGAAAACCTTTTCTGATTCTCTTCTAGGGATCTTCTAGGGGAGAGATTCACTCCGTCTACCTACAATGTCATATCCGCATGGCTTCTTCTTCAGGCGTGACGTCTTGGCTGAAAATTACTGACTGTTTACTTTTCTGTTGTCCATTCAGGATCACTAAGGTTTTATTTTCAAGAATAATGTCTCTTCTGAGTAATATTCCAGTAAAAATAAGCTACCAAATAGTTTGGTAATTCAGACATGATTACTTTGCCTTTTTCGAACTTCCACTTGTGGATAATACATTGAAATTAACCATTCTTCAGCCTCAAGATTTGTATGATAGTCATTATTCACAGATGGTCTTTTAGCATAGTGTTCAGTCCTAACCAGTTTTCAGCATGTATAATAGAGGAGAAATCCAAAACTTGGCTTAATCATGCTAATGTGGCTAACAATGAGTGGGAGGCAATAGTCACCGATTAGCATGATGGCATTTGCATAATGTTAATTGGTGGATCTTCGCTTTCATTTTTAGCTGCGCCAGTTTGCTCAGCCGAACCACTGCTTTAATGATTTGAATGCAGCACGTAGCATGAACCTAATGGGGGGAGAAACACGTTTTTATTGGGAAACCATAAAAATCTATAAAAAATGTATGTCAGTTATTGGACTTACTCAGACAGGTTTCCCCAAAGAGGACAAGGGAAAGAAAAGCCAGCAGCATGGTATGAGGGCACATTAAATCATATGCTTACAGAGACTGAGGACAGCTGTAATAGATTTTCAGGAACCGGGTCACTGCACCAACATCCTACGAGGGTTTCACTGGCCTTCATGATGCGCACCCACAAGACCCAAGCTCTACTTTGAATTTCAATGTTTTAAAGGTGACCTACCATTTGGTACACCAAAAACACATTTTACGTTTAAGATACTGGCAAAGGTTCATAGCTGTTACACTTAAAAGGCTCATTTCCTACATTTTTTATGTACCCTCCTCCTCCTCCTCCCCCTCCCTGATGTCTCTGTAACATTGATCTGAATTTACACACTAATCTCTTCATTTTTTGTTTGTCACTGTGCTCTTTAAGACTGATATATGCAATTAATCCTTGTTCTGATTGGCCATACTTCTTTGTGTGGCCAAAACGTAGTCTACCATAGGCTGAATAGTGGGTAAATTGACTCATTTTTGTGACCTCACAAAAAGCAATGAATCCAAACATTTTAGATATGCATATATTTTGACTGTATGGAATCAGAATAATATGGTATGATTTTTTGTAGCATTAACCATGTTTATACACTCAAAACTCAAATAAGTGAGTTAAGTGTAATATTTCTTTTTAATGTATCTCTGTATCTTGACAGCTTTCCTTGTCAAAATACTGAGATCTTAAAAACTTTGCCAAGTTGTCAAAGTCAAAACAAATATCTGAGGATGTCTTTTTTAATCTCTGAAATGAAGACGACGTGTGACTAATGAAGTGATTAATCTAAATGATGTGTATGCACTGAGAAGTCACACCTAGTCATGTGCCGGCCTTAGAGATGCACACTGAATAGACAGCGGTCTGAATGTTTTGTGAGTGTGAACAGATTCGGAGTCAGACCTGGCGCCCAGGTACATCAGCTCAGAGTGTTAATGATTTCAGCAAGAAAAGTTAAAAGGTAAGACCTATTTGAAGTAAGAGACTTCAGTGTACTCCCTGTTTCATATACACCCCTGTTCATGTCTCCATCGAGGCATAGTCATATGTGTGTGTGATTACTCAACCCTTCACTTCCGTCAGAAAACAGTAACGCCTGAAGCCCAATATCATTTACATGTGCTCAGAAGCTTTCTGGTTCAGAAGCTCTGTGTAGCTGGGCGGCTGGTTCAGCCTTGCCATTAGTGTCAGTCTGCATTACAGAGAAATACTGAGGATCTGCTCTGCATGCCAGACCCATCCCTCTCTCCCTGTTCTGTCCTTATCGAGTCACAAAGAGGAGCAAGATAAGCACTCGTGTCCAATGGCAGCAAATTACTATAGCCGCACCCCCCCCCCACACACACACATCAACTACGGACAATTACCACACGCAGATATATTTAATGGCTTATTCATTTTCAATTTTCAGCATACATAAGATTCAAGGTCCTGGTGAATCGCACCAAAATTGAAATTGAACAACTGCACGCGGGGAAAGTGCTAGAATGTTAACGACCACACTCGGCATTAAAATCAAATCTGCCATGCTAGAAGCGGTCGGTTGTTTTGTTTTTTTTTTATGTGATGTGTTCATTATAATGCTGTTGTTTTCGTTAAAAAAGGAAGAGCAGCTAGTTTTCATGCATGTAAAGAAGGACCAGAAGGAGGAACCAGATGGAAGCTTGCTGAATTATGAAATATTTTATTCATACCTCCATTTAAAATGGATAATCATTATTTAACCCCAAGCCTTATGGGCACTGTCTGAGCGGAAGGTGCATGTGTGGAAGTTTAAAGAAATGATTTTATTGTTGGAGAAATGCCACTGTAGGCAATTTGTCTTGAAAAGATTGCTCCCACAGGGCTTGCCACAAAGTACATGCAGTATTCAAAACCAGGTACAAGTGTTCCTCCTCAGACTTTTGATCTGGGCTAGAAGAGCATGGCAGCATGAGAACTGTCTTCGTACTCGATATCCCACACCTGCAACGCTCAACTATTTCGGAGGCCTGCTGTTTCCACTTGAATTTTTATTCTCTCCTTGAAGTACAAGTTTCTATTTCATGGCGCAGTGACTGTGCAGTGATGATGCTCTGCATTGTCTATCCGCTGCTATTTCAGTAACTCTGTGGGATGAACAGCCCAAGAATAAATACTTTTTCTTTTACTATTCAAATAAACTAAGGAATCACATTTCCGTACCCTTGTAAATGAACTAAAACATACAACACTTTATTCCTTTTGGTTTGACGTTGGACATAACCAGGGGCGGACTGGGACAAAAAAATGACCCTGGACTTTCTTCACCAGCTCGGCCGTGGTTCTGGGTGGGGGGGGCGGTGGTTGGGGTGTTGAGATTGCGCAGAAGTCTGTGTCTCGGCCATGGTTCTGGGGAGGGGGTTTGGTATGCGCATCTCTGCTGCATCTCGGCTGAGAAATACCGGCCGACAGCTGTGCACCGGATGGCTGTTCTGGACTTTTCCACAATGTACAGATTGCCAGATCTGCCCCAGGACATAACAAATGGGTGACACAGTCTCCTATACATCATCTACAGCTACTTTTGTACAGCTAAATTGTTTTTAAATTTATAATGAGCTATTGCTGAAACTCAGTGGATTATCAACAGCATTAAGATTAGGATTACATTTAGGTTTTGGGTTTAAGGTCAGGTTTTGGTTTAGGGTTTAATTGAGTAGATTCTTTAATATTCAACTTTAAAGATCAGTTGCGTTTAATAGACATTTAGTTACGTTTTTAGATATTTAGAACATTAGTTGAGGACAAGCCAAGCATCTACAAAGCATCTTTGAGAAATACCTAAATAAAGTGTTTCTCAATACCATTTCGCCACATTTCTAAGCTTACATACTAAAATATGTTTCATATTATGTGGGCATTATTATTTGCTTGTTAATTAAGATGCAACATTCTTTGGACTTTTTGCTCCTACTTGTCATTTTTCAACCTTTTGTGTTGTGAACTTATATGCTGTTTGTCTGAATGTATTTCACATGAATGTTGCCTTGGTCTGTTATTCTGGTTTTTCATTACTAGGACTCTGGGCTGTTCAAACTGTACTTTTTTCAAACTGTTTTTGGTCTTGATGTGATCTGGACTGAGAAGTGTGACCTTACAGTTCCAGGCACAAATAAGCTACATCCTGGTACAAAACTGGGTCACAAACCTGAAAGATGTGGCGGCTATGCAAGCGCAATGTCATCATTTCACAAACACTTTCTTAGCCAGAGTAAAATTACAGCCCTGTAGGATGTATTTCTGGGAATGGCTTTCACGATTAATCTTTTATTTTGTATTTTGTCTCAAGCATGATGGCTCCTTTTTCTCACCGTGCCTTTTAAATCCTGCACCTTACGAGTGAGCAGTCAGTTCACTGCATTACGTAAAAAGCAGCCTTAGTAAACAGTAACCAGTAAATAGTAAGCAATTAAGATGCTCACCCACAAGACCCAAGCTCTACTTTGAATATCAAAGTTTTAGAGGAGCGCCCTTGTTTGATACACCCAAAACACATTTTAAGTTTAAGATATTGCCAAAGGTTTACAGCCGTTACACTTAAAAGGCTCATTTCCTATATTTCTTTGCCCTCCCCTCCTCCTCGCCCTCCCTGATGTTTCTATAACATTGGTCTGATTTTATCCCCAAAATTGGTCATCATTTGTTTTCCCAAACTCTTTTCATTTTTTGTTTGTCACAGTTTAAGACTGATTTTATGCAAATAATTCTTGCTTTGAATGGCCACACTTCATTGCGTAGCCAAAAAGTAGTCTAGAGCTTGGTTTCTCAACCACTGGGCCGCGGCCGTGAAGGCTTTTGATTGGGCTGCGAATCTAAAATCGAGACAGGTCCACAACTGGTTATTTAATATCATCGAATGTGGCCAAGTAGGCCTTGGCAACATGCTGTGATAGATAGGTGAACCTTAATGTTGAAAAGGTTGAGAACCGTTGGTCTAGAGTAGGCTGAATAGAGGGATAAATGTGAATGTGAATTTTGAGACCTCAAAATTCGAGCAGTAAATTCAGGCAAACTGTGAGCACATATTGTGATTACACAGATAAACAAAGCACTGTTTCTGGCTGAAAAAATGACAGGTTGATTGTATTCATTACATGTTCTTACAACACTGCCAGTGACTGCCTGATGGTGTTGTGTTAGGTGATGAAACAGAACACAAAAAATCTCTGAATGGGGGACCCAACGGGTAAGGTTGAGAACTTGTACATATATTGCATTCAGAATGATCTGAAGAACCTTGTTGTACCTGGCAAAAGATTATAAATAATGCATAAGGGTGTCTTTTGAGTGGTCAGAGCCCACGTTCCGCTGTACTTTGATCAGACTATGTCATGATCAAACAAGCGTTTATGACAGCGGTAATGTAAAAGAGTGGTGGGCTTTGAGAAGGACAGACTGAGTGAAAGAGGATCTGGCCATGGGTGCATTAGCATTCTCCGAGTTTGCCTTATACGCTGTCTGCGCTGTCATTCTGCCTGGGCAGACCGCCGCTGCTTTTAGACTCGGAGTAAAAGTGCTGCGGCTGAGGCTCAGAAGAGCCCTATGACACTCGGAGAAGAGGCTCTACATGATTATCAGCCATTACCCAGACAACCTGGGCTGAAGGAGAGGATACTCTGTGACATAGCCTTGTCCATGTTTGCATGCTAATGCTTTCATTTGCATTCACATTTATGTCTCATATCTCTGCCACTCAAATGGCATGAATCACACACTGGTTTAGTGGTTCTTTTTTATTTTTTATTTATTTAATTTTTTTTAAATCCTACATAGAATTTCAAGTTTGCTGTGCAATAAAACTGGGCCACTGGTGTTCCGATATATGACTGTTTTGTAGACTGGGCATACGTGTTTGAATTCCAGATAACGTTACATATGACGTTTTAATAAACAGACATTATCAGAGTCTTTATAGGGGCACTTAAGTCAGTACTAAATGAAGCATGGCTGCTCCATTTGTCAAGTCTCCGCAGTTGCACAAAGCTACCGCGCTGTTTGGAAATAAACTGCGACACCTGTCACAAGTGACACATAGGTGTGGGAAGTAGATGCGTTGTTTGATCCTAATGTTAACACGCTTAGCACTGGCTGGATGTCATCGTGACATGCCTAGAGTAAAACAGCCAGCTTTAGATGACTCAAGCACAGCACACTGTGCAACTTTGAAGAGTGTACGGGCTGTGTGCACTTCACATTAGAGAAACAGATGTCTTCCCTTCCTTGTCACTTATGTGAGGTGTGTGTGGGTGTGTGTGTGTGTGTGTGTGTGTGTGTGTGTGTGTTTTAAATAGATGGTGCTGAACACTGCTTAGGTAGATGTCTTGATGATATCACATAGTAACATTTTTCAAGTTGTTAAGCTCCTTTAGTCCATTTATGTACCATTTCTACAAGTTTTAGCTATATGTATATCACTGTCATGACAACCTCATGTCTTAAAGGATGGGATAAATAAATGTTAATGCAACACTGAGTATTTTAGGGCCATTTTGTATCCATTTCCCCCCAAATTCAGTCAGGACCAACCCCCACCTGCAATCTAAGTCTCCTCCATCATACGATATCCAGCTTGGAAGGTAAAAGCTAGCATGTGCTTCCTTGGAGAGGTGCCACTACAACTTGTTGTACATCACTAGGCAGTTCTACACACCTGGATCATTAACTGCCAGTTCTGATATGTTAGCCAGTGCCTGCATTTGTGGGCAACATGCTGAATGATGGGCAGTGAGGGCCATGCTTCATAGGGCTCTGTTTAAAATACTGACATGGCATCGTATTGCTTCAGAGTATTACCAAATTTTCAGAGAATTCTAGTTACTACATATACACATACGCTATAATACATCCCTTAATGAACATGTCAAGTGAAGGTGGTCATGAAAGAGTCTTTGAGTGACTGTGTGTGCTTTTAATTCCTACTGTGTGTGTACTTCTTTCTGTGTAGTCTACAGTATGAACAGCTGATTAAAAATAGATAAAAGCTGTTATGATGTACTTGCCTGCTCAGGATATATAGAGAAGTAGAACAAGGTCCTCATACCACAGTGGAGCCTTTGGAATTCAGATGAGAATGAGCTATGCAAATGCTGCTGCTATCTGTGGCAATGGCTCATTAAGCCATAGCACTGGGATGTTATTATGGCTTTAAGTGCAAGAAACGACATTAGGGTTTTTTAGTCGTGAAATGGGGTAGGATTTTTTCCAGCTCAGCAAGGGCAAAAACTCAATAACTATTGGATGGAGCCACTATAGCAAATTGCTGCTTGCTTGCCAATGAGCTTTGTGACTTATCTTGAATATATAATCAGCTAACAACTAAAACTGTGTCATGATGTTTTATCATACACCATGTCATTAACCATAACCCATACCCTGCACTTATCTTTATCTATCAAGGCTATAATGCGGACATCACTGTCAGAATGTCTTCAAGAAGCTCTAAAATGCAGACGTTGATGTAAGGTCATACAGAGAGCGAATCCTTCAAGCCTGGCTGTCAGCTCTGTGTGCAGCTGACACATAGCCTAAAGTATTGCCACCAAAAACGGTCCGTCCATCAATTATTGATCAGAAGGGCCTCTTTATCCAACTCACACTCGGCAAACTTGTCAGTTACAGCCTTCATATTCAAATAAAAGATTTTGAAGAGCGCTGGCTGCCAGTGGTAGCTTAGAGCAAGTAGGCTCATTAGCATTTAGAATTGTGGGGTTTTGTTTTAAACACTTTTTCTCCTCCTATGAACCCTACTCCTTATGTTTGGAAGGCATTGTCACTTCTTGCAAGACTACAAATGAGTTACATCGTATAACTGGGTCATAGTGAGTTTACTTACCAAATGCAAACAAATGTGACTGATTTACACATCAAGGCGTAGAAACATGAATATCATTGGACAAGGATATTAATATTTCCCACAGACATTTCTGTGCAGAAAGGACTTGCATTAGAATGACTTTTATTGATCTAATACATTATGCGCTTTGAATTACAAAGCTTTCGCCTTTACCTGTTATTCAAAGCGGACTTTTCTACTTCCATAGCACTTAGCCTAGGGTCTGTAATTTTACTGATCTATAATTTAATTCATTGTTACTTACTGTATGTCTTGGACTACTGCTGTAATGTTGAGGTGGGGTACTATGTAATCTTACAAGAGCTTATTATGTGGATAAACGAGGGGGCTGTGACGTTCTTTTTGTAAGGAAGAGGGATGATAAAGACACACCTCTAAATACCTCTCAATTCCTCTGCAGCAGAGTAAAAACTGCATGTGGTGTCAAAGCAGGAGTTTACTCTCTAGAGGCTGGGCTATGAGGAATTAAATGTCATTCATGCCCAGGCTGACAAAAAGTCATCATAATCTCTCGAGCGCACTGTAGATAGGAGCTATTCAGGTTCCTTTGGCAGACATATTGAAGAATGTAATTCTTGTAGGATTCTGTTAAATCGCCTCTTCATCTTTATGTAAAGAGCAAGAGTATGAAGCGGTGTTGTCGCAAAAGTGAGAGGGAGGGAGCAACTGAGCAACCTGCATTTGCAGTGAATGGTGGGTGTCGCAGAGACAAAATGGTTCATCTCAGTATTTGTTGTCACAGTCAATTCTTTTGACAGCTATGTCTTCTCTCAAAGCCCAACCAGAGGCTCTCTTCATATGTAGGAGTGTGTTGCAATCCCTCACCAGCTCAGCTCTGACATTATGTAATTCATTAAAAAAACTAGCCGAGGGCTTGCTTCATTTTTGACTCTGTGTTATGGTCGGGGTGTTTACAGTGACTGAGCAGCATCCCGAAACCATTGTTCCTACTGAACGCTATCTGAGATGCACCCACAGTCCCTTGGCAAAAAGATACTACTGATACATCTTCAAAAGATTAATTTCCCCCTCCATGAATAAGATCCTTGATGACATTTAATGCACTTATAATTCGCTTTGAAATTGCCCTTTCAAGCCAGCATGCACGTAAAGTGGGCTTATCGATTACTACTTAACAGGAAGCTGATCTGCACTTAAAATGGGCAATTAAATGGCTGGTAATTATATATTGATTGGAAGCTGAGGCGTTTGTCAAAGGCTGGCTGTTTAATCCACGTTTAGGGTGGGGGGGGGGGTGGGCTGATGGCCTGGGGGCTGGGGGGAGGAAGTGGTTGTCATGCACTGTGTGAAATCCCTTCTGTGATCAACAAATGCGGCGCAAGGTCCTCATCACCCCCCTCCCTCTGTATTCCATTAAAGTGCTGCTGCCCTATTCTCTCACCATAGACACCAAGAAGGAGCCTGGCGATGGCCTTTTAGATACTATTTTTATTGCCTTTCCGCAGGGTGGGTGATTGCAGGGTCAGGATAATTGGAATGGCACTTCTTAAATGATTAGACAGCAAGTTGGGCTTCAGTCAATAGGCCAAATACATACTGGGGGTGAACGTATTGATTAATATGTGTCTTGACACCACCAGCTATGAAATCTGCCAAGATGTTGCCTCTGTAGGCAATTACAACTTTCTCAAAGGATTACAATGTGTGGGGGCGATTGTAATCAACTTGCAGTTAGTTTGTTTAAGTAAAGAATCTATTTGTTATAACGTGATACATGATCACCTTTAAAACAGCTGTCTTGTAGTCAACCCTGTGCCAGCAGTGCAACTAATGGATTAATCATATGGCAAAACACGTAATGATAATGTTTTAGCACCCGATTAGAACATCAATATTGCACCCGATAAGAGCCTGATATTGCACATGGTAGACTATTCCACATAATAGTAAGATAATAATGGACATATTGATACACATAATGATGATTTAAACCTGATAAAAAATTTCTTGGATTATTTAGTTCTGTTAGACCAGGGGTCGACAGCCCGTGTCTCCTGCACTGCATTTGGCTCTTTAGCACCCTCCAGAGGCTCCCTATCTTTGCAAAAAAAAAAAAAAAAAACAAACTGGAAAAGAATCACATTAAAAAATACTTACATTATCCAATTGTAAAATTATGTAGTATGCAGAAAAGAAAACAACACACACTCTACAACATGGCACCGAAGTAGTGGTGGCTTAAGTGGGTGTTTTTCCAAGCTAGCTATGGGTTCAAAATCCAAAATAAGATAAATTTTGGAGGAAAACTGAATTTAATAGTGCATGGACAGATTTGCTTGCTTCCAGCACCACCACTGCTGCTGGCTTACTGGGATGTTTGATTTGCGGTGAGAAGTTAGCAAACAACAAAAATGATGTTGAAAGACATCTCCAGAACGAGCACACGGCGTTTGCTGAGAAGTATCCGGCTGGGGATGAACAAAGGGAGCGGTTTCGGAAATGCTGCAGAAAGCAGAGCAGAGCAAAGGTGGTGTTGAAAAATGAATTAAA
Organism: Alestes dentex; assembly: GCA_037576975.1. Classification (NCBI taxonomy): domain Eukaryota; kingdom Metazoa; phylum Chordata; class Actinopteri; order Characiformes; family Alestidae; genus Alestes; species Alestes dentex. The sequence continues at coordinate 45,863,083 of JBBIGA010000001.1, read as the reverse complement.
TCTCTAAACTCCATGACTGCTGCTGGTTTTGTGGCAGCTCAGGAAATGGAGGCATGGAAAGGCGTTCACGGAGAGTAAATACATGAAAGAATCAATTATTAAAATATCAGAGCAGCTGTTCTCAAACAAAACTGAGATAGGGGTTCAGAAAATGAGGTGTGCCTCTTTCTGCAAAGACCGTCAAAGACAGGACAATAAAAATTGCAGTAAACCTCACCTGTCGGCAAACTAAGGACTAAACTGAGCTGAAGCATGTGCCATTGCCTGTGGTGAGACATGCGATATGCACAGCACTGTTAACCAGGTATGTGAGCTCTGCTCATTTAGACCTATTAGTAATATTGATAGGCTAATTTCAACTAATAGACTGTGCATTTAAAGGGTTTTTTTGTTGCCATTATGTTTTTCTTTTTCTGGGCAAAAAATTGCTCCTCAGAAAGAAAAGGTTGCTGACCTCTGCACTGTACGAAGATCTTCGACTTCAGAGGTCAGTGCAGCCAAAATAGCAGTGCTACTGGTCGAGACTACAATTAACTGGAAATATTTCCGCCCTGGACATGCAAAATTGCTCATTATGAATTGCACTGAAATGAATGTAATTCCACTTCCAGTGCAAATTTCTCTATGAAAGTGTGACTTTGGTTAAAGCCTCCACCAGAGCCTTGTCCACCTTATTAGCTTTCTAGGAAGCTATTGTTTTCGTCTCATACAAATGACACGGAACTGTATCTTACACATAAATGGCCACTGCATAGCTGTAAACAGTTTTAATGTTTACCATCTTTTTAAGTACTACTTTTTTAGATGACCAAAGCAGCTATAATAAACTAACAATACGTTTACGTAGGGAGACATCTTAGGCATTTTTCCTATGACACCACCCAGTGCCATGCTGCAGCCTCCAGTTTGAGAACCACTGAGTGATCCACTGAAAAATTCTTTAGGAAACCAAAAGTGTTTCTTCTGTGACATGATTCCCAAGAACCTCTTCTCTTATCTTTGTTTTTAGGAGTGTAGATGTTATTATTCCTGTTAGAAAAGCAACCTGTAGGGAATCATGTGACCTTAAGATAGATGTGGCAGCCTAAGTGGTTTACTCTGGTGGCACTGCTAGAAATATCCTTAAAGGGGACCTATTATGCACTCTATTAAACTCACTCTTTTAAAAAACAAGATATAATAGGTCTTTACAAAACACGTTCATGAAGTTCTTTGCACAAAATCACTATCACATAAATAGATATCACCAGCTTTATTTTTCACAGTTTCGGTCTCTTTAAAGCTGCAAAGACCCAAGATGGCGGCTGAAAGGGGTGACAAGCAACAGGCTAGTGGGTGGGGTCTCGACAGATGA
>JBBIGA010000001.1:45847284-45861629 GCA_037576975.1 Alestes dentex | reverse complement strand
CTCTGTAAAGCTGCTTTGTGACAACCTGGTTGTAAAAAGCGCTATACAAATAAAATTGAATTGAATTGAATTGAATAATGCGGAGTAAATGCATTTGGAGTAGGAAATAAAAGCCATGGCTTTCAAATTGAAACAAAATATGTCCACTGGAGACTTTAGGAAACTATTGCAACCCAAATTTGAATATAATTCCTTACTCACAAGTGGGATTCATGCTGCACAGGGCAAGACAAAAGTACTTTGAATCAGATGCTGAAGCGGGAAGGTTACTATCAAGATACATGAAACAAAACTAGTCTCAACAGTTGCAGCAGTGCATGTTCATAATGATGAACTGACAAAGAAGTCTAGAGATTTTAAAAAGACATCAGATTGCACAGCTGTGGATGAAGGGAAGTTCCTTTCTTGAGAATCAAAAGCTCCTGACTCCCCTGTAAGGGAGAGATACTGGAGGCAATAGCAGCAGTGCCACCGGGTGAAACACCTGGCCCAAATTCTTTAAATGTCATGTAGATGACCTGTGGTCTTTAATGAACAAAAGTGATTTAAGAAAAAAATGATAATGGCAAACTTGCATCCACTTTAGAACAAGTCATTATTACTCTCATGCAACCAATTAAAGACCCCACTTACTGGAGAAAGGACTACCCAATTAGCGTGATACAAACAGGCTGTAGACAGGCAACAGAATAGATAAAGTAATCCCCTTCCTTGTACATCACAATCAGGTAGGCTTTATTCAAAACAGGAATTCATCAGATGCTGTAATACGGATGCTAAATATCAGGTGGCCACTCTGCAAATCAAACTCTCCAGCTGCCTCCATCTCGTTTGATGCAGAGCAGGCAATTTGGGCAAGTTGAATGGAGGTATTTGTTTGGTGTGCTGAGAGCTTTTGGATTTGGACAAATGTTCATAAAACTACCAGAGGTCTCGTATAAACATACAGAGGCAGCAGTACAAGCTAACTGCTGATCTATGTATTTTATGCTGGGCAGAGGGACAGGTCTGGGATTGGGACTATCGCCAGATTTCCTTTGAACTGCTGTCAGAAGTGATGCATAGAACCTCTGAGTTTTCCAGGAGCCAAAATTGGTGAATTGATTTTATATGAGGATGATATACTTTGCTTTGCATCAGACACCACAACCGATATTCTAGCTCTTTGTGGCCAGTTAACCATTAAATAATTCTCAAAGCTCTCTGGCTACAAAGTTAGCTAGAACAACTCGGAGATCTGTCCAAAAATTCCTTTCTAAGTTGGATCCCTCCAAAGGACTCTAAAGGGCATCGGGTATTTAAGCATTCTCTTCCCCCTCTAAAATGGACAAGACCCCCTACTGAGGAAAATATCATGTGATGTAGAAAAGTATTTCTAACACTATGGTGTAATCTCCTCAAAATGAACTGCATTCCTGAACTGTCCATCACTTTATGCAACACATTTCTCTAGAAAGTGAAAACAACCGAGGAGTGTATGGAAAAATTACCAGTGGACAAAGGGGGCTTGGGACTTCCCAAGGAACTATTTTATCTTTATGAATTCAGTCAGAGACATACTGCCCTGTGGTCTCTACTACAACCAGAGTCCTCCTTCATAGATTCTTAGTCTAGACCCTGTGGTCATACACAGAATGTAATGTGTGCCTTCTCATGTTTAACCATCAAAATACAGCCTTAACTGGTCCTTTCCCACCTTTAGTAAACAGTTAACTGAGGTTCATAACCCCGACCCTCACTTCACCTCAAAATCAAGCATTTGGTTGAACCTGAAGCTGTATATTGGCAGATCATATTTTTATGAAGGTAGGGGTGCTAGGGGTACTGCAGCACCTCCTATTGGCACTGCTGTACCCCAAATGTGATGATTAGTGATTGTTAAATCAAATAGAAACTACCACTTCCTCCACTGACAAAATTATGTGCCCTGGCTGAGTCAAAAATGTTGGTCCAACGTGGAAAGCCTACTAGTGTCACTGCTATTTAATGCTAACAGTAAAACCCCAAGCGTGCCTCTTCCCTTTACTGCAGAAACCAAAAACACTGTTGGAAGTCGTAAACATGTTTACATTCAAACATTCTAGGCCCAGTGTGAGCACACAAAATATTTCAGCAGCCCCTGCTTAAAATCCCTTCCTATGGATCTGAATCTACAGGTAGACAAGGGGATTTGGACACTTGGAGATTTGTTTGAAAACAAGTTGCTGAAATTTTCTGAGGAGGTAGTTCAGGAATTTGACCTCTCTAGATCCAGCACTTACAACTGAGGCACTTACTGTCCACAGTTTTAGGTTCTACTAGAACACCCCCTCAGCAATCGAAATTGCTCTTTGACACTATTAAAATATTTGGTATGGGTCATGAGGTCTCTCAACATTTTGTACACATTATTAAACCAAGCTAGCAGAACCACAACAGTATTAATGCCTATTTAAGCATTTAAGCATTTTGTTTCAGAATGAAATAAAGAATGGGCCAGAATCAAAGGAAGCTATCAAGGAGTATAAACATGAAACTCATTCAGTTTAAAATTCTCAATCATTTCTTTTGAAGAGTTACTCTGATTAGGCCTCAAAATACTGCATTTCCAGACTGCTGGGCACATCAACTCATGCTCTCTGGCAATGCCAGTGACATCTCTCCCAGGTTCTGTGTGCTAGGTGATCCATTAATTGTGAAAGAATGCAGAGTTGATCCAGACAGCCTCAGTGGTGGGTAGAAAGACTCTAATCAGGGGATATAAGGAAAAAAAACAAAAAAATAAAATAAAACAGAAGCTCCTTATCAGTGGTTCATTGAACTAGGAAAAATAGTCCCATATGAACAGCTGTTATTCAGAAGAACTAACAGATGGGAAGATCGTATTTTAAAGTAAGAGAAGTACCGGATCTATATTTCTAAGGATGCATTATGCATTCAATATTTCCCAACACACTGATGTTTTCCACATTTAAACACTATTTATTTGAAGTGTTTTTTGTGATCCCTAAAGGTAAACCACCCAGGATGGATCATTTTTAGTTACCCATGCCATATCTAGCTTTTTGTTTAGAATGAATTTTTGTATGTAGTTAAAACATAAGTTTCAATAAACTTTAGATCATAAAACCCAAACTGTCAATGCTCATCTTGTAAAACATGGATGAACAGAATAGTCCTATTGTGGTTGCATATGGCCTTTTAAGTTGTATAGTGACACCAATAGGATTGTCCAGGCTGTGTGAGTAGTGTGGAGCTCTGAAGGCTTCACCTGTTTCCCATGCTCAGGCAGGCACCACTGAAATGGATGATAAGAGTGTATTATTCACAGCCCACACTGCCAGTAGTGGGGGAGGATGTGGTCCGGTATTCACGTGGAGTTGCCAAGAGAAATACGACGTTTCTCATCCCATTGTTATTTGTTGATTTTTCTGCAAATCTGTTCATTTAAATGGGTGGCACACATGCCTCGGCGCACCAGCTGCAAATGGACAAATCATTTGCTCTTATTTATTCAACTATTTCCCTGACATTCCTGTTTTCATTGCATCCTTTATCTAACTAACAATTGGCATGGACATAATGATTGCTTTTACACGTGGCTCTGATAATGCGTATGCAGGAAATGTTTGCAGCTATTTCAGGGCTTTGTCAGCAAAGTGTTTACATGAACGTAATTGGCCGGGTTGGGATGAAAAAAGGATAATAAGCACATATGCTCTGGGCCTTATTTACTTCAGTAAGGGGTATGTACGTCTCATAAGCATGTTGTGAAAATGCTTATGTGTGTGAAGCACCAAGGTGATGTACCGCAAAGCCTTACTACAGTCACTGGCTCTGCGGTGTGCTCTGCAAAGCAGAAACACATGCTCCATAGATTCCTCCAGGGCTTTCAGCAGCCTCTGGTCTGGGCAAAACACAATTTTTAGAGTTCATGATCCAGCATGTCCATGCACAATTACAAAAAATGAAGGTTTCTCACTGCAAGGGAATGTGAGTGGTTGGTGTGTTATATTATCTGGATGAAAGACATAATACTGTAAAAATGGCCTGGAATAGAATAGATAACGAGTTTCTTGATAATGAGGTTTTAATTGCTTTGATAACAACACATGCTCATATGTCAGTCACAGTATAGTGAATGGCTAAATCTGCTACAGTCATGCAGAAATATATATAACATGCTGTCCTGATCTCTACACATGTAGCACAAGAGTTTGAAGAGAATTAGAATAATAGTAGATGCCCACAGCACAGTAAAACCCTCCTACATGCATGAGACATAGTTGTTTGATGCTGAAAACTATCCAGAACACAGCGGCAGCCATAGTCATGGTGCTATAACTGAATGTTAGTGCAGCAGTTCTCAAACTTTTTTAGCCCAAGGCTGTCTTTGTGGATCGTAAGTGCCACTGTGCTGTTCTTCCCTTTTCCCTTTCTCCTCTTTTCACACGGTCGTAGTCGGCTGGAGCATCTGGGTGCTTTTCCTAGTTTCTGACAGAGGGGGCACTAAGTGTTTTTAAGATGCTTTCGTTGAGATTTTACTGCGTCCTGCTGAGATTAAGCATATTACTTTTGCTGAGACATGAGAGTTCTTGCCTTCTCAGTTTTTCTCTCCAGCCGTCCCTTCTATTAGACTGACCAGATGAGTCTATTTGTGATTGTTATCGAAATAGATTAAAAGGCCTGTGTCATGGAATGACTAAAGTCTAAAGTAGTATGTAAACATTACAGTTTCAAAATATATTATATGGACAAAAGTATTGAGACACATCTGTCTTTCAGGGTTTCGGCTAGGCCCCTTACTTCCAGTGAAGGCCAGTCTTAATGCTTCAGCAGATCAAGGCATTTTGGACGACGCCATGCTTCCAACTTTGTGGACACAGTTTGGGGAAGAACCTTTTGTACTCCAGCATGACTGTGTTCCAGTGCACAGAGCAAGATCCATAAAGACACGGCTGTATGAGTTCAGCATGGAAGAACTTGACTGGCCCAGAGCCCTGACCTCAACCCCATCCAACTCCTTTGGGATGAACTGGATTGCGAGCACAAATTGATGGGCATAAAGTCCCACAGAAACATTCCAAGAAGAGTGAAAGCTGTTATAGCTGTAAAGGAGTGACTAACTCCATTTTAAAGCCTATGCATTTGAATGCAATTTCTTTAAAGTCCCTGATGGTGTAATGGTCAGGCATTTCAAAACTTTTGTCTATTTGGTGTATCTTTCCATCATCTGTCCATGCAGTCCATACATGGTTCAGAAACAATCCATTTGTGATGTCACAAAAATCAGTGCATTTAAATATAGCTGCCTACAGCAGCTGAGCCCAACCCAATCACAGTGAAGTTATAAGACAGTTAAGTATTTCCGCCTGGACTGCTTTTTTTCAGTAAGCTATATCCCAGGGCAGCCAGACAAGAGATTGTGTACTGGACTTAAAGACACAGAAATGAAAAAGAACTAGTTTAAAACTATAGGATAAAATACACAGGAAATTGATCATATACAAATTGACATTAACAAATAAACAAATTTTTGGTACATTAAATAACACAAATATGTAAGTGTATATCAGTGGCAAAAATGTAGATTATGGACCCTTTAGGGTGAACTTATAATGTGTTAGCATTGCAAATGACACAAGAACAAGAAGCAGTGAGGGTGCAAATAAGTTTTTACCCTTTTCTTTCTTGAGTGTCTTTCATTTTGCGATGGCTTTATAAAAGCATGAGTACATGTCTCTGGAAATAAAGCAGAATATTTGCATTTGAACTGTATGTTCATATGAGTGGTGTTCAGATTTTTTTGTGTTCTGTTGAAGTCTCTGCCAAGACTTATAATGGAGTTCTCCTTACCTCACTTCTCTCAAAGTCTTTAATTAGAATGAAATGAATGAATGGCACATTTAATGTCCGGGAAAGAATTTGTGTTCCACATCAAAAACTCATTTAAAGAAGAATAAGACTGCAATCCAACATTCAGCAGCAGATAAGCTTGCTTTCAACAAACAAAACATTTGAATTCATATGACTGATCTAAGGACATACTCACACTAGGTCCACACTAGATGCCTTGTTCTGTCCCTGAGAATAATTGCTCCCAACCCTGCTGTTTTTCTGAGCTTGTCATAACAAATCCAAATAAACAAATCATTAAGCAGTAATAAACAAGTTATAACAGTTGTCATACATTGATGCAGGCTCACAATTTGGCAAGATCTTGTGTTTCAATGGTAGTTAACAAAGACCTGGTGAGGCTGACAGTTTAACATTCTGCCTGAGAAGGGGATGAGATAAGCTCAGCAACTAGCAACATCTGAGATTCTGCAGAATAGTTAGTGTGCATCAATGTATGACAACAGTTATAACTTGTTTATCAGTTGTCAAAAAATGATTTATAAACTGTCTGCTTTCTATTAACAACATGATTCTAAATCTTGTAAAATCCTTTACAATGGTAGTCCTATTGTAAAGTGTTGCCAATGCTTCTTAAGTATCCATGAGCCTGAATATAGCTGCCAATTATACCATTGCGGAGTTTTGTACGCTCTATCCACTTGAATTCATTGTTATTCTCCCATCTGTTCAAATTACAAGCAAACACTGCAACTCTGCCCTAGACCACGGTCTCCATGTTTGTTTAATGGGACAGTCACATTTGAGTTTCATACTAACAGACAGTTTCAACAGATGCACACTGTGCCCAAATCAGGTATGGTGTAATCACACTATTCAAATGAATTTTTCATTTGGGGGTGAAACCCGATCAGTCACAGTATAGATCGTCGAGTGTGAGTACACCCTAATACATGAAACAGACATTAACATATTAAGTAAATGGCTTTGTTGATGCTCAGTTACTGTTCACTGGGAACCTTAATCAAAGCTAATCTCAGATTAAGGCCCAATTTTTCATGGAAATAATTATTTTTGCCTCATTTCTTGCCCACCGAAAGATGTATAAAGAGAGATATGAACCTTGAACTCAATGTTATTACACTCTATCTCAGCTTTGATCAAAAACACTATCACTCAGCCCCTCACTCAATGTCCTAGCAGAACTGTGAATTCTCCTGGGATATTAAGTGGCCGATAAAACACACAATAGAGAGTGTGATCAATTTCAGTGGTAGAAAGGTTACTTCAGTTCGTTTTAAGCGTGGTTATAGTGTAGTTCAGCTGCTTTATTCAACCAATTAGATCAGAAGGGGGTGGATATGTGGCCCACTTTTCACTTGCCTACTCGCTAAACCACAGAACTCGCATATTGATATTGTACATATTACTGAACACCCTTGGAATCCACATTGTGGTAAACTGAATTTCTTTCTTTTGAAGGCAGGAAATGAACTGTAAGTTACAAAACATACTTTATTTATTTGCATGCTGGACACTAACAAGAACAGCCTGTTTACTGTTTAGCGATTAAAGACAATGACGTTACACATTTGAAAGACACAGAAACATTATATTATATTTGGAAGAGCTGGGGAAAGATTTATAATGCTCACCAACACTCATTTCCCCGTCCCAAATATCAGCAGCACGTTTGCTTTAGTGCTTGAAAGTTCTGCAGAAGTGAAGGCCATCCTGCTGATCTATTTAGATATTCTGATGCCGAACAGGATTAGACAAAGAGCTCACAAAGCTATTTCTGATTTCTGAGCATGAAGTGCTTAAATTACTAGTTTTAAATTATTCATTCCTTTTAAAGGAACTGATGCGAAAATTCAGGTCATACTAGTTTGGCAGTTGCCTTGTAAAAACTGATTTCGTGTTCTGGCCTAAATAAGTTAGTAACCTGGCCTTAAAATTTGTCATAAACATGTAGAATTAATTGAACTTAGTTAAAGTTTACTTATCTGATTACGTCTTTAGGCAGAAATGTAATAGTAAATCTAATTAGGGAACAATTGTACTGGACTATGCAGTGGGGACGGTGGCAATCAGACTGAAATTTAATTGGGCCTCATATACAGTCATATGCAAAAGTCTGTGCACACCCGCTACACAACATTTTACCACACAGTTACCATTTAAAGTGAAGTATAGCAAAGTAGCAGGGGGCTGCCAGGAACACAGCGCCCGGGGAGCAGTGTGTGGAGACGGGACCCTGTTCAAGGGTACCTCAGTGGTGCCACTAGCAGTCCTGGGATTCAAACCCACAACCTACTGATTGCAGGAGCAACTCCCTAACCACTAGGCCACGAGCTGCCTCATTTATTTGTACGATATAATAAACATGACATATGCTCTGGTACTTTTTAGATTTTGTTTTTTTTTCCAATGGAAAAAGCCATATTCATGCTTATTCTCTGAAGAGGCTGGGGCCTTATTTTCGGTTGGAAAACCAGCATGTAATTTGACCGAAGGTGTTCAAACTTTTGCATAGATATGTGACAGCCGCACCTATGTTTGATTTATTTGTCATTTGGCACAATCAGTAGCTACTGAAGTGTGACCTGGCTCACTGGGTCAGTAGTTGATTAAGTATGAAATAACAAACCATTGACACGGAGTCTTTACACATGGTAGAGTCAGAGAAATTGCTGAATGCATGAGAAAGCCCTGCTTAATTGGCTCAGTGGGGACCAGAATCCACTCCACCGCTGGCAATCTGTTCAGTCCATGTTGTCTAGGCACTCTTATGATATTATTACATATGTTTTAAAAACAAAGCTGCACTTTGTATTATTTGTAGTTACTGTATAAATTATACTACTAAAACATCTTTACTGTTTTACAATACATTCTACCGTACCTTCAAGTGCTTGCCCCTGGATAATAAATCTGTAACGCAACGCTCTTCCTGGAGGCTCTTCTGTTCAACGCAGTTGTTTCTGATAAATCATTCAGTGCTAAAAAGCACTTAGCCAAGGTCAAAAGGCGGCAAGGAGTGTTGAACAGAGGCTAAATGTCTGCAGTAGTGACATTCACAGGCGTAGAGAAATGAAGTCCATGAATATACTGTTTATGGTGCTGTTAATTACGGAGTAAAGAGCTCCTTTGACTCATCACTGAAGCTCATTTCCAATGGCCTTGGGGTGAGAGGCAGAGCTGGAAAGGCATCATGACTACACCCACCCCACCCCCAACCGGTGCTTTACTGGGCTTGCAATGTGAATAGTGCAGTGATGATAAGCTTTTTTTCTCGCTTCCTCTTTCTTTATTTTTCATTCTTTATTTCTAATTATTTCTTTCTCTTTTCTTTAATTCCTTCATTTCATCCTTTGTTTCTTTCGGCCTCTCTTCCTTTTTTTCATTCTTTTTCTATTTCTTTCCTTTTCTTCAATTCTTTCTTTTTCATCCCTCTCCCTCTCTCTCTCTCTCCCTCTCTCTCTCTCTCTCTCTCTCTCTCTCTCTCTTTCTATTAATTGGACATTGATAATACGTGCAACAACACTGTAACTGCCAATAATGGTCACTGTTATAGATGGATTACAGTGGTACACTTTATGTAAATAAATCAGCATATATTGATAGTTTTCCATTATCTCTTATTTAAAGACACATTTATAATAGGTGAAAGTATTTACTTTTGCATGAACTGCTTCAGGAAAGACTTTCCTAGGTGTGTAATTAGTATTATGTTACACTGCATCTATATGGAAAATAATTTCCTGGCATTTATCAAGCTGCAGTAGTAGATTTGTGTAACCTAATCTTGTTAAAATGCAATGTAATGGTATTTACACAACAGCACATCTTTAAAAGTAAATCGTAATTGATTTTGTAATTGGTTCCTATTGATGTCATTGATTAAAATGTGTGTTTGCTTTTGGATCACAAGTCTGTCACCCTACTATAATAGACTTACCTGCTTTTTTTAAAGAGTAACTTTTTGTTATCATGGATTAATAACGATCTATAATTTACATAAATGCATTTTTGAATTTGATTAAATATTGTGAAATAAAAAAATATATGGACACCATCTGTTGCGTCTTTTATCAAATTAGAAAACAATTCAACATGTTATACATGCATAATTGTAAATGATGTTATGAAAACAGCTGTTGTATAATCACCCATATATGACAGTGACTGTGTTGCCAGTAGTTGATGCAGCATTGTTATGGCATGCACTAAAAGGTTTAATAATTTGTGGATAATTGAAATAATTGTAATTGTTATCACTTAACCACATATTGATTACTGACATTCATGAAGTGTGGGACCAATTTTTTTGTCAGTGATATGTAATACAAACTTTCTAATGGCTGCTCTTAAGACATCAGAGCCTCAGTACTGTCCTTGGGTTCCTTGGGCGTATTATATTCAGTGACAATGTCATTTTGTCCCGGCCATTTCAAAAGTTTCAGTTTTACCCAAATGACCGCTTTTTGTTTTGAAGTAAATTAAGCATTAAGCTGGCTGCTTTAATAAGTCTGAAGGAGAGGACGCCCAACAGGCATATCTCACCCACACACTTAATCAGAAGTGAACCACAAGGCTGACACAATGCTCCGCTTCCTTTGAAGTGCTTAAAAAGTTAAATCTGTTCCTGGAAAAGGCACAAAGCTCTGTAACTGCTTGGGAGTTGAGTTAAAGATTGCTTCTCTAAAGCTCTTTTGTACACCGACCAGCCAAAACATTGAAACCACTGACAGGGGAAGTGCATAACATTGGTTATCTCGTTATCATGGCACTTGTTGAAGGGGAACAGGTGGGATATGTTAGGCAGCGAGAGAACAGTCAGTTCTTGAAGCTGATGTGTTGGAAGCTGGAAAAAATGAGCAATTGGAACCATCTGATTGACTTTGATAAGGACCGAAAAAGGTGAGAGCATCTTCAAAACAGATCTTGTTGGGAGTTCCTTGAATGCAGTGTTTAGTACCAACGAAAAGTGCTCCAAGCATTTTTGGTATACAACCACAGACCGGTCAGAGTGCCCATGCTGACCTCTGTCCACCACTGAAAGCACTTACAGTGGGAACATGAGCATCGGAACCACCATGGAAGGAGGTTTGGTCTGACGAATCATACCTTAACTAAACAACACCTTCAAACAGTATCGTTTAAGGTCAAGTCTTCCTATTTACAAAAGAAATTCTACATCTCACAGATTCCTTAAGCTTTAAGCTGTCACTAATGGGCTGTTTTAGTTTGATCCCACAGCATGAGTCAAGGTCAGGCTGGGTTGTCTCCACTGAGCAATATGGATTGGTGTTGAGTTTGTTTACTGCGATTTAATGCAAATGTTTTTTACTGTCATAATGATGCAGTAGTTCAGAAACTGCTTAAGAAGTTTTCACTCTCTTATACAGTATGTGAATCTTTCTTTGAAGCATCTAACTTGCTTGCTGTGTTCATAGATGTTTACTGGGTCATGTTTATTTACGCTTACTGAGTACAATGCAAGGCACCAAAGACACAGCAAAGGTGCATTTACAGCTCTTTGTGTGCACAGTCAATTCAACTGGAAGCAAAATCACAGCTCCAAATAACTGTCACACTACGTCTACACACACTTACAGTGCAATCTTGGGAATAAAAGTCCCACCTTTTTCAAACATAGACAAATTGGCTGCTCCATTCCATTCTCTTTAATCCAGAGAGCGTGACTATACAGCAATTCTGACGTAAACTCTGTAGATGACAACCGTATGTTTTTCAGTTATTTCTGTGTATGGAGACTTCCATGGTTTAGCTATTTTTGAACAATCTATCACAATGATTTTGCTAAGACTGTAATTCAATCACCTTACTGATTACTCCCATACCTATGAAGGCTTTGAAAGGTAATGGAAATAATGATGTCTTTGCTGTAGGCTCTGTCCACCACATACTGTTTCTCCTATGTGCCATCTTTGTGAATGCAGTGATCAATGCCAGTGAAGGTAAAATAGGGAGAGTGGAGGCACCTCGTTCTGTCTCCTGCTGTCCACATCGATCATACTCTGAGGGGAGGCTGACGGAGGCCTCTTGGTGAACTCAATCGGCGTAGAAGCAGAAAGACTAACACTCATCATGTGTGAACCCACTCACAAAGACTAACAGCTCAGTAATGCAGCCTGCAGTTGCATTCTTAATGCAGGAAATGGATAGACAGATATACGGGCTGACAGACAGGAGAACCGATGGATGGATAAACAGATGGGTGGATGAATGGTTGAATAGATGGAAGGACTTTGTTGGACTTTATATGAACCTTTCTCAATTACATTTTGGAAAAAACTTGGAGAATGAATTTGTAATTGAGGCAGGAATTAAAAATCAGTGACATGTAAACACTTGAATTAAAATCTTTAAGATTTATGTACAAGGTTTGAAAGCAGTTATCTTGTCCATGATCTGTCATCTTTGTTAGTATAAGAAATGAAACACGCACACATCCCATTATTCTTTATTGGCTTCCTATCATACTGAAACTTGTTTAATGGGGCTGCAGTCACATCCATCACATTTCTGCTTCCAGTGCATCAAGACTGGCTTAAATGTAATCATCTGCTCTCTTAAAAACAAAGATGGCAAAATGAGGTTATGATATAGAAGAGTCACGTCTGCCTAAAGAACGTTTTGATAGATCATTTCAAGATCATCTAGAGGGTTTTTTTCCCCTGGAACCACATATCCAAGTCAAGAACCATTTAGTAACCTTGATTTTGTGTAATGTACATCATGCCCTTGTGAATAATTTTCTGAAGTAAGTCCAAATCCCACACACTGTAACCAACTAATCCAGATCCACCCTCTGAAAACAGTTATTAGCTGGATCAGGTGTCATGGATTAGAGCTGGGAACTAAAACTCTTCGGGCAGCTGATTTCCAGTTAACATAATCCACAAAACTGAGGGTTAATCCTGAAATGGACACTATGGGAGACTTTTATAGATTAATGTAAAATCCAGAGTACGAAGGTAATTCAGCATTGTCATTTGTTCCCAGGGACCAGCTGTTGGTTAATGCAAACCAGTGTGAGAACCTGAAACTGGTATCCTCACACTTTGCTCCAGGGCTGCAGTCAGGCAGGCGGGCACCTCTGGGCTTTGTTCATGATCATTACTGTGCCGGCTCCACCTCGTTTGTGCAATCTGGAGATTTTTTTTTCCTCTTCCATGCTCTGAGTTTTACTCTATTGCCTCGCACGCTCTGGCCGCACTGCGCATGCGCGTCGTGCACCTCGCATCGGAGCTCCGTGTGTGCGTCTCTGTTTCTCTGGCTTGTTTTGGAACTGGAGATGTTTGCTGGATGTCCAGAGTAGAAGCGTGGAATCTGCTCACCAGGACCAGAGCTGGAGCCAAATAAACGAACCAGCAAGGGTCCAATGAAGCCCATCTGGGTGTGCAGAGTTGCGCGCGGGAGCTTGGGCTCAGCCGGTGGAATATCAGCTGTCTGAGGCTCGTTTTCCGCACAACTTCAGGCTGCTGCGCGCGCTCTGCGGCGAAAGGGGAGGCAAGGCTATGCAGTTTTGCGCCATTTGCGCTCGCGCCGGTTTGAGAGGATGAGAGAGCGCGAGGGTTCTCAGATCGTAAAGGGGTTCCGTGGGAACGGGACAGACATGGAAATGTTTCTCCTGATCGAGGTAAGAGCTCACTTTTTTCCTCCAAGTGCTCATGTATCATCTTTAAGCGTATCAGAGATGCTGCTGCGTGATGGAGAACCCCAACAAGCTCCTTATGAGAGATAAGTAAAGTTGTCAGCTCTTGAAAAATGAAATCCCTGGCTGATCTTTCAGGAGGGAGAAAGGGGGGGTGAGGGGGAGACGAGCGGGGAATGGAGATAGTTAAGGGTCATAAAAGATGCATTAGTGCAGCATGGCGATTTAATATTACAAATCTTCGCTCCCGCTGGAGCGCGCGCTTTAAAGCGCGGCTGTGATGTCAATCGGCTGGACTGGGTGCGTGTGATGGGTTTGGCTGGACCACGAGCCGGACTGCGTTAAGGGCAGTGGGAGGAAAGCACGCCACTTTCATCCCGATGCAAATTGGCAGTGAAGTAGTGTCTGTTCAGGTTGAGCCAGGCAGAGGTGCTGAGTGCCTCCAAAAAAAAACACGCATAAAAACTGAGTCCGTTTCAGGATTTGTGTGTGTGTGTGTGTGTGTGTGTGTGTGTGTGTGTGTGCGTATGTGGGGTTCACTTCTCTCATCTCATGGGGGAAATTGCGAAAGTAGATGTGCCCCCCAGTCTATTTGCCGCTACACCCTTTTATTTGGGAGTGGAGGTGTGTGTGTGTGTGTGTGTGTGTGTGTGTGTGTGTGTGTGGTGGTTCACTTTTCTCAGAGGGAAAATGGAAAAAGTATATGTCCCCTCGTTATTTACGTGCTGCACCTTTTCATTTGGGAGTGGTGTGTGTGTGTGTGTGTGTGTATGTGTGAGTGTGTGTGTGTGTGTGTGTGTGTGTGTGTGTGTGTGTGAGTGTGTGT
>JBBIGA010000001.1:45784673-45804159 GCA_037576975.1 Alestes dentex | reverse complement strand
AAGGATATAGAAGGGCCACTTTTGGTTCACTTTGTTTTCCTAAGAACTACCTTCTAGCTGATGGTTCCTTAGAGACACTTGTTAAAAAGGAGACATGTGAGTGTGAAGGTTGTTATCAATTTTAAGGAAACCTCTTTTTCCAAAAGTCCTACAATGAACCCTTAAATAGGTATCTAGGAGAATACTCCTCACACTCACAAACCTCTTTTTCAGACATGATTCTTCAGGGAAGCAAAAGTGGTCCTTCTGTCATCATTCAAAGAACTCTTTGTGGCATTTACATTTCTTTAAGAATGTACACTAACCTGAAAGACAGTTATGCTGACAATCTGGGCTCATGAAAATAATGCTCACATTTCACAAGGACATTCACTGCATCTCTTTAAAGGATAACGAGTTGTCTGACCACTCTTGGTTTGTTGTAGCTTATACACCCTATACACTTTGTGTTGTGTGCGCTTTGACTTCAGTTCACAATAACCACCCATATTAAGCAAAGAAAATGCAAGGACTACTCAGTAAAGATGGAGAGAAGTTAGTTGGAGTTACTGTAGAGTGGGGTGCAACACAGAATGGTTCAGATGTGTGGAAACCTTAGCAATAACCTAATCTCATGTATCTCCAGCTAGATAATAATATGAAGTCCCTGAAATTGCAATAGTGGCAGAAAACTGACTTTCCTTCAAAAATTTTGGATGACAGTGTTAAAATAGTGAGTGAAATGTTCAAATATTGTTATCAGTCTGGAAGCAATTGGACTATTATGGTGGTAAAAAAAATCCTCCATTAAACATCTTACAAATCTTACAGATTCTGTGTGTCTGAAGCCCAGCACATCAAATTAAAGATGAATTTACTTGATTCAAATACTTACATCATTACCCCTGACCTATGGCTGTGTGTTCTATTGCCTTAGTACAATAGCTCTGTAAAATAAAAGAAATAGTAAAGCACAGAAGCCCCTAACATTGACAACTGGCAGTTCCTTCCACCAGGAAAAGTAATAGACATTATGAACCGTGAAACTATCACAGTATTTTCAGTCTAACTTTTGATGAACCTGAATGTGGTTTGGTTCCAGCCAGTCTGTAAAGCATTTTATCGTCTTGTTTGCTAAATCATTTTCATTTCTAGAGAACCACAGCTAGAGAAAATAAGAGACCACTGCAAAAAATGTTCAGTTTCTCAGGTGTTATCTTTTATAGGTGCAAGTATTGAACTGAACAGCTTTGACTTTTTACAGCAGTTTTTAAGAAATGCTGACAATATTTCTCCTAAAAATAAATAAAAATATTGTTCTTTCAAGCATAATTTTGAAGGAAATGTCATGCAGAATTTATGCAGCGTTTACAGAACTTGAATAACTCAAAGAAAATAAATCTCTTGTTCACTCTTAAACAAAATGGCAGTAATAACCTCTGACACATTTCTAGTAGTGTTTTACCATCCAACTGGTCGCATTAGAGGAGGTGAGTGTTGATTACAGCAGTGTTTTTTTATGTTTTTCTTCATTCAATAAGATTTGATTCAGGTGATCACTAATCAGTACCTCATAAAGCAGAATTTAACAGACACTGGTATGAAACGGTTGTTACACTCATAAATTAAAAAAAATTGCAGTGGTCTCTTATATTTTAGTTGCGCTAGTGTCATAGCTGCTGACCAAAAACCTGCTTAGGGGGTGAATTTAATGTAGTCTATCTTTCTCAATGGGCTCCAGCTCAAATATTCATCCTTTCTTCTGCTTTTGTATGTGCTAAAGTGGAACAATAGCATCTGATGGCCAGCAGAATAGTACAATTATTGTGTACAAAATGTGTTGTTATCACCAATAGAGTGTGTAGAATGTTCCTCAGCCAGACAGTTGTGTTGCTGAACTGCCATACGATTTATCCATGTGGAAATGATGCACACATCTGAGTTGAACACTTTCAGTGCATCACTTTTTTCAGCCTGTGAGGACTTTTTGAAATGTACCATGGTCTGCAGCATTTGTCTCACTTTATATTTGGGGATGTGATTCACTGCTGCTCTGTAAACACCTGTCCAGAGGTAGCTGAGTGTCTTTTCACTGTCTTCGCAGGTGAAAGAGTGACCCAATGAAGTGGAATACTACCTTGTCAGTGTGCCGAAAGAGAAGTCACCTTGCCCCACTCCAGCGTGAGCGGAGGGAGAGAGAGAGACGTCTTTGATTGTTTGTTGCCAGCAGGGAGACGGGAAGGTCAGTAAACAAACCTCGCTGCATTTCTGCCGCTGCTGTATGTGTGTGCGCGCGCTGTCAGTGCTCGGCGTTCGGCTCCCGTGGCTGCGGCTCCGCTCCTGCATTGCTGCATGATTTATCAATGGAGGGACTGCCGTCAAGCTAAGCATTGGCTCGCGAAAGGGGCGTCAAAAAATGCACAGGACACAACCTTATATTTGGGTTCAGGGTGCCGTGAGTGCCAGGCAGGCAAGAGCTGAAGTCACTGATTTACTCACTGTGAGGTACATCTCTTTGTTGTCAGAGTTTACATTTCCACTGAGGTTGAGGCTACAGAGGTTTCAGTCTTTTCTGTCCTTGGAGCCATCCTGAATAGTGGAACCAAATGAAGTGCCCCCAGCTAACTGGAATTGCTGTCTTACATGTCCTGACAAAAGGGGTGGAAGAGCGCTGATGGCTGTGCACTTGCAGTAGGCCCTGCATTCAAGATTTTTGTAACATTAAATCTGTGCACAGCAGGATGCTGTGGGCTTTTAATTGCATCCCCACAGATTGCTGCCTCACGCAGAAAGTAGGTTAATTGTGTAGGATGGGAAAGCCATTCAGTGACCTTGATGAGGCGTTGCCAAGTGCAGTTACTGCAAAGTTTCTGTGTTTTCAGGTTAGCCTGTTAAAGCATACGAAGCGAGCTGGGAAGCATCCAGGGTGTTAAATGGCAATATAGGAAACATTTATCAATGCATCATATCAACACCATAAAGGATGCGTCAAACACATATTGACGCATCCTTTATGGAAGTATGCAGGATATGGCTTAAAAAAAAAAAAATTTCAAATATTATACTTGTCCGGTATGTATCAACACAGACCTACAGTTGGCGTTGGTCCTGAAAACCATTAAAAACTAATTTACATAGTCAGGGAAATGCCTTACATTCATCAAACAAGCTGAATTATGCATCGGTGTAACAGCCCATGTTACTGTATCCTTAAATACAGCAGTAGCAGGTTCTCCATGTGTAAGGAGGCTGCAGAAAAGTTTAGCTTGTTAGGTGAAGCATCAGCCCAGGTCAATATATGAAACATGTTGTCCATGGCTTGAAAAACACAGATACCACTTTGTTTTCCTATCCAAGTCCCAATATGGAAACCTTGAATTTCAGCTTGCAAAATCCATAAATCCAGCTCATCCATTGTCTCAGTGCACATGTGGTGAAGGGCAGAAAAGCTCCCTGGACAGGTCACCAGTCCATCGCAGGGTAGACATGCTCTCAGAATCACCCTGTAAAAAAACAGTTTTTGAATTATTCCTATTTTTCAGATTGTATTTCAGGTAAAGCCTAGCTGCTCAGTCGCTACATGTTGCTGTAGAAGCCTTGATTGTAGCGATATTGTTCAAATACATCCTTATGTGTGATAACAAGAGTGTAATGAATTAGACAATGATTTGATTTACAGAGTTGAGTGGTGGACTCAGGTGTTAATGGGGCTAAGGTCTGTCTGAACATGAGGAGGACCATCATGCAAATGGCAGTAGAAGCAACAGCTTTTGAGCCCTAGAACTCGCCAGTTTTAGTGTCGCCCTCGCCAGAGACTGTTTGGGCTGATCCTACCGATTTTTCATTGATGCTATCTTTTTCTTGTCCATTAAAAATTAAAGTAAACTAACAGTTGGCACAGGCCATGACAACTATTATTATAGGTTATTTTACATGAATGGCTTATCAGTTTAATCAAAGAAGTTGTATTATGAATTAGTGTAATGGCCCGTGCCGCATCTTTCCATGTGTTGCCAGATTGTGCAAATGTTTAGCTTGTTGGATAAAGCATTAGCCACTGACCTGCCAACAGAGTGGCAAGACCACATACAGTCTGTTGACAGACAGTTAGCAAGTCACTGTGCTCTTAGACTGCCTGACACATTTCTTTTTTTTGCTTCCACTGTGCCATCTGGCACGCCTCACTTCTCATTCCTCAGACAGGATTAGTCACACTCTCCCGTCACACGAATGACAACAGTTTCACTCTGGAGCAAGAAGAATAGGGGGAGAATAATGTAGTTAGATATGATCAGAGAGACTGATATTGGCTCCGCTCGGCGTAGGTCTTGTGCAGCTTATTCTGGAATAATCTAGCAGTTAGAACTTGGCAGTTCTTATACCCTGCTATAGCTTAGAGATATTACACTGATACACAGTATTATAAGGGGATTGGGATTCAGATGGAGTAGATAATGCAAACTCCAGAAGCATTGTCATAGTAGGTGAAAATAAGATATTCGAAGAAATTGTCTCTGTCTAAAATGGTACATAGTCTGAAAAACCATTCTGTGTGTGTGTGTGTGTGTGTGTGTGTGTGTGTGTGTGTGTGTGTGTGTATAATGTGCATGTTTGTGTGTGTGTGTTTGTGTTTGCACCAAACAAACTCAGACATGACCTGACTCAGTTTCTGAAAAGACATTTCTCAAAAACACTGCAGAGCAAAGCAAATGACAATAGAACTGCAGACAATGAACAACACAGCAAAGAACAGCAAACGTACAAAAATAGACCAGTCAACACCTCATTATGCACAAAAGTACACTCTGGAAAAAGAGAGATGACTAGTTGTTCCATTCAGCTTCAGAACAGGAACAGCCTCTTCTTTTAGTGGTTTTGGATTATATAAATGTGAAATAAAGAAGGATACAACATCATTTACATTAACTGACACCCTTTGCTGCTTAGGGATTTTTGCTATCAATAAACGTGGTTAATAACAAGCCTTATGTGCTAGTATTCAGCATCTTTGGCCAGCTGGACTTTCCCCTCAGGCCTTCAGGGCGGCGCTGGAATATGGGATAAGTGAAACTGAAGGTATTTGTGAACTCTACTGGACGTCAAGAGAATACCTGCTGTTGCTGAAACTGTGTTATACCTCTATATTAAGGCAAATAATGATGTGGAGAGTGGACAGTAACCACAGCTGAGCTTTATTGAAGCTGTCAGGTCTGACTGGCCTTGACTGATAGAGTGACATGAAAGCCTCATCTAAGACACATAACTTGAACCCAAGCTTTCTGACCATGTTTCATCACTCTTGACTGGTTGTGGCTTAAGTCCTGTCTGTTCTATGCGGTTTGACAGATGAGTGATAGGTGCACACTGCAAGTTTTTTTAATGACTGGGGGTAACATTCATGTGGGGTTAAACTGTTTTAAAACACCCTGTTTCACCCTGTCAGATGGTAATATGATGGAAGCGGTTCTCCTTTAAACCTCCATGTTATTGGCCTGGCCCAGGCTATTTCTTCCTGCTTGCATCATAAGAGATGTAGCGTGTCTTCTCGGATGAAGACTTACTGGTATCTTGTATTACCATCATTTGTGTTATGCATATGAGAGGTGGAGAACTGCATGGGCTTGTTTATGATCTCTAAGTGGGCTAAAGTATCTTAAACAGCATACTGAGGCATGTGTTTCTTCTAGTCCAACACCCATCACCATGTCTATGTCACTGTTCTGCTGAGAATGTTCCCCCTCTGAAATAATATTTTGTCAGGAGTGGTTCCTGTTCTTCTGATGGACAAGTCTGTCTTGACTAAACCCAAGTGCACATCTTTGTAAAGTGACAGTTTGTCATACGTGAACACACCACAGCACGCAATGTGAACAGAGTGAAATTCTTTTTCTGTATTTAACCCATTCACCAAGTGAAGCAGCGGGTGACCTTTGACACAGCGCCCAGGGAGCAGTGTGTGGGGGTGGTACATCGCTCAAGAGTGCCTCAGTGGAGCCACTAGCAGTCCTGGGATTCAAACCCACGACTTTCTGGTCACAGGGACAACTCTCTAACCACTAGGTCACCAGCTGCCCCTTTGGTAGGTACACTTGATAATATGGCCAATTCTTAATGTGCTTGAATTAATTCTCACAAGCCTGAACTCTCACAAGAAAGCCTTTTTTTTATTTAAACCTTTAGAGCTGACCACCTCTGGAAATTACAAAAAGTCTTTAAATATTTAAAAGAAAATCTTTGAAAGAGAATCACTTTTAAAGATCCCACCACATTTGATGGGTGTTTCATCAGGTGGCATCAGAGCACAATTTAGGAGGTCTGAAACAATTTGTCATTGAATTTATGAACCTTTTCAATACCTCTGCCTCAATTGTTATTAATGCATTTACAGGACCATTACATCATAAATATTCATCCTGTGCTGTTATCTCAACTATTATAAATAATCATATTGTGCAGTTAACTCAACTTTACCAGTAGCTTAGCCTGCTGCAGATAGCCTCCTTTATTATTATTCAAATCACTTTCATTTTTTGGTCCATTTTTGAAAACTAATCACTGAGTTGTAATTTTCTAACTGTAGTCTTCAATTCAAGTTGAAAAGAATGACAAGAGCACAATAAACTGACAAGAAGGACTCGTGCATGAATTGTTTTGAGTATTCGGAGGGGCTTGAGTGTAATATTTGTGATCGATGTCAGCAGTGAAAATTACTGTAATGCTGGCTGTAAGCAATCCCCTCCTGATGCCAATTTATGACACTGCCATGAATCCAAATTGCAGTTGAGTCTAAATTGCCTAAAACAGTTTTCACCAACCATGCTCCTGGAAATCTACCTTTCCTGAAGAGTTCACTTCCAGCCCTGATTGAGCACATCTCATCCAGACCATCGATCCACTAAATTACTTGGATCAGGTGTGTTAGATTTGGGCTGGAGCTGAGTATGTCTCTGGAAGTAGATGTTCAGGAGCAGGGTTGGTGACCACTGGCCTAATATATAATAGGTATTATAAGATTGATGATTTATCTTCCAAATCTCATATTGGAAGATAGATCCAGGTTAATAGTTTGATCAAGGCTAAGTGATCTGGACTAATAGGGAAATTGTTTTTCAAAATGTCCAGCACATGTACTGAAACAGAACATTAAGACAATAACTTCACTTCTGGTGAGATGAAACATCTGCCATCCTTTCTGAAAACAGGAAATGTTGTCCTGGATTTCGAGACTCTTTGAGAATGCCAACCATGTTCTCACACTGGACGATCTGCAGTCATGCTATATTTTTAATCAAATAGCTCACGTTCTTCTTCATTGCGGTGTCATTGTTCTGTTGTACAAGGCAGCCACAATATTATTTGCATCATCTCGGAGCTGCTCCCATGTTTCTGAATTCGTATGAAAAGGACGGATGCACACATACACGCATGAATGTGGCTGCTGAAAGCAGATGCTCTCTCTCCTGACACAAAAGCTGAATAAAATTACCAATGGAGGCTCATAATTGCTATTCGGGTCACAGAGGAAATCATTTGATGGCTGAAACACATCCTCTCTAATTCGGCCAATGGAAGGAAATTGGAAAATTGGATTGTGAAGGCCTGCATGTGTCACTAGAAGTTCACTCCAAACAAATAACTCTTGTGTTTGTGCCCTTTTCTTCACAAAGCGTTATGTTGATCACTATTATTATGGGTCTATTAGTCACTGCAAAGTTTCCCCTGCATACACATGCATATACACACATACACCCCCCCCCCCCACACACACACACAGATACACAAACACACACACATACTCATGCACATCTCTCTTCCTCTGCTTCTCCCACTCGTGTTCAGTCTCACAAACACATTTTCTGTATCAAATGTCTCTGTAAATAAATACACATACTCTCATACAATATCATACAGAGCCATGACAGCTTCAATAAACACTTAATGCTTGTATGCTTTGTTTAATTAAAAAATATCATTATATAGATCAACAAAAATAATAACAATAATTATTAGCAATACAAGGAACATGAATTTTTTAGGACAATGGTTACCCATATTCTGCAGTTTTTACCATAACTTGCTTGAGTGCAATTTTTGCTTAGAATTCATAGTGTTTTCATACAAACTTGAACAGAAATGAAGCTGAGCTTTAGAGACATAGGAAGAGATTGCCTTAATACCAATCAATGTCAAAAGAGTTTGTCTGGCCTAGAGGCTTGGCACTAAGTATTGATCGGAAAGAAATAGAACACTGCAGAGCTGTCTGGGCGACGCCCACAAAACAAGAAAATAGTGTCATTATGATTTGCTTCAGTTGGACTGGGCTGTTAGGTTGATGTGTGAATGTTAAGATCTTCATGCCTCATTGGAAAGATCTTTTGAGACTAATGGAATCTGTCCCACAACATTATATTTAGCATTGACCTATAAAGAGTGGTTTTGACCACCAAACAGGACTTCTACCAACACCAATCAGGAATGGATCTGTTTTCAGGAGACTGGTGTAAGTGTGGATCTGCTCAGGTCTGTAATTAAGCTGCAGTGCACTACAGTTTCACTGAACTGTGGTTTATTTTAATAGAGGAGACATTTTTTATCAAAAACTCTGGTCTGGAAACTGACCTCTGGCTTCTTTCCTTAGGGTCATAGCTTGCATCATCCTTATTATTCCAGTAATACAATTTATTTTCTTTTCCTTCTGACACAGTGCTCCACTTTCGAGCCCTCTGGGCTCTTGGACAAACAGACATGGATTTCCATGGTAGTCACTTGTTCCTTCCATTCCAGAGTAAATTCTTAGTTAAATCAGAATACATTATTTTGAACCATAAACTGCAGCTGGTAGGTGTTCAAAGGAGCAGATTTGGAGTTGGGTAACAGCAGGCTGTGTTCCAACAAGACAGAGTGGATCCTGTTCCAATACTTCTTTAGTATTAAGTGAAAGTAATCAGCTCGATTAAATGAACACATATAATTATTTTTATGATACATTGATTTGCGTTATTAAAAATGACAGATCGCAAACATTCAAGTTAATCCAAAAGTATAATATATTTTCAAAGGCCTGTCTTGAATTATAACAGTCACTTTGAATCCAAGTGGAGGGAATGAACTGCCATCAAAATTCGTATATTTTCAGGTCCCAGAAACTATTACAACAATTTCTAAAGACAGGTATTTGGACTGACAGCTTTTCTGACAGTTTATATAGGAATCCGGTTAGAAGATCATGAGTGGAACTTTAATGAACACATTCAGAAGGAAAAAAAAAAATCTAACATCTCAAATGTAGATGTATCTGATCATTCCAGGATCCCAGGATATACAAATACGGAAATATTGTACACATTTGGTCTAGGGTTCTAAAGATTATTTATTTATTTATTTTCTTTAGAACCACACAGTTCTGGATAAATATAAACGTATTAGACACAACAGATTAAAATGAATTTATACTTCTGTCTGTGCAACTTCATATTCAAAACATTCAGGTTTCAGATATTCTCTAGGACACTTTGCGAATAAAAATGAAGATTTTTTTCTGTTCACAATAAAGAACACAGGTATGACTCGTAGAAGATACTAATTGAATTGAGAAGTTGTATAACCTCAAGAATCAAATTCTAATAATATTAATGTCCAGAAATCATATTTTAGAAATCATATTTTTATTAATTATTAATGTCCAGAGGTCATATTTTAGAAGGGATGATTAATCTGCAAAGTGGGCAACTATATAACGTTCCTGTAAACAGATACTTTTATAAATAAATAAATAAATGCTTGTTCATTATACTTTGGAATTAAACACCAGAAAGTCTTTTTTAAGAGTCACATGTAATATTTAAATTTGCACTGTATCTTTATTATACAAAAAAATAACAACGTTGTTAATATGGTGTTTCGTAATTAACATTCATGCCCAGAATGATTATGGGCTAGATTTATTTCTTAGAGTGAAGGAAAGAGAACAGATTATAAAGTCTTAGATTTTAGTATACATGTATAGTATAAGTGTACAGTTTTTAGTATAATTGTACAATTTTGTTTTAATTACATAGATGCTATTGCAGGCCCTGCAGTGGCGCAGCAGGTAGTGCTGTTGCCTTACACCTCCAGGGTTGGGGGTTTGTGTCTGGCTCCTGGCCTTTTTTGTGTGGAGTTTGCATGTTCTCCTCGTGGTGGCATGGGTTTCCTCCGGGGTCTCCGGTTTCTCCCATAGTCCAAAAACATGCGTGTCAGGTAAACTGGGGATTCTAAATTGACCATAGGTGTGAGTGTGTGAGTGAATGGTGTGTATGTATATGTGTGAGTGATTGGTGTGAGTGTGTGTATTTACCCCCTGCGGTGGGCAGACATCCCTGCCTCGTGCCCGTAGACCCGGGAAAGGCTCCGGGTGTAGACAAACAGGTGTAAATATCTCAGCCCACTCAGTGCAGCTTCACTTTTTCACATCTAGTGGTGCTTGCGGGTACAAAAATATACTAAAGTCTGTGTCTGCAACGGTTATGAGCATACAAATATTATCTTTACCATTTTACGTGCACTTTCTTCAGCAGTAGACTCCGTAAACACACTTTTCCTTTGCTGGGAAGGGTTTGATTTTAATATATGATAGTGAGTGGAGCTGATTCAAGCAAATAAGCTGCTGCATGATTTTAAGACAGTAGAAGAGAATGAATAGTTCCTGGCCCTGTAATTTGTCAAACACATTCAGGAGGGGTTAAGAGCGGAAGTCCTCGCTATCTGTTCACTAAGATTGTGTATAGTGCTAAATAGTAAAACGCAAAGGATAAGGTTTATCTATATATGGATTAATAGGGTGGTTCCCTTGGTGCATTTATTCCAAACAGGAATATTACATGGGCATGAAACGCTATCATAGATGTTCTGACAGAGGGGCAGCCCTGATGCATTACTGCACAGACTCATTACTCCCCATATTTGTGCAGTGGAGCTGAGGGAGTTCTATGGATTACTCCAGCTGGACTGATAAACACTTGGTGCTCTTGCAGAACCTCAGACCTCATGTTCCTGACTGTCTACCCTGGGTCCTTCAATTAATAGTCCAGCGTTTAACATCACCATGGCTTTATGAACATATGTGCTGGAGATGGGATGTTTGTTTTATGCACATAATGAACCAACTGCACACATTAAGTAAATGATGGTCCCTATACTGTGCCGGATGGTTTCTAGAGCTTTTCAGACATGCCATATTTGGCCTGGCTCTCGTCCAATCTTTGACAACCTGTCAGACTTGTAAGAAATTCCCAGAACAGGTCTATAAGAATGCCTGAGCTGAGCCAGTTGGAAAGGGTGACTGAACTCGTTCACATTTGCGTGGGAGTTTAACACGATTAAGCAAAATTAAATTCACTAACCCCTTCAACCATAGACTTAATATTCTGTTATTAACCTTAAGACATATTAATTCACTAGAGTGAATATTTTTGGTACTATTTTATGTATTTGCGTGCATTTATTTATTTATAGGAGTGAGAAACTGACGCCTAGCCCACTATATCGGTCCTTTAGGACTGACTTTAGAAACAGATGGCCAAGAAGCTAGGCAGGACTGGTCAGACTGGGGTCAGAAATGTTTACGTGCCACTGGGATGGTAAGAGTGAACACTTTCAAGCTTTTCTTATACAGTGATTGGGGCTTTTATACTGGATGGATTACTTGGAGCAATCTTTCTTTCAAATTTCTTCCTGGTGCACTAAGACAAATTAACTTTGAACATTGTTCTTTTCAGCAGACAACACCCAGACCCACCTGGGAGCCCCGGCACCCCCATACACTTCTTTCTCATATATCCCCCAAGATCAGTTAAGTCCATTTGAACTGCTTCCGAGGGCTTGCTTAATTGTACTGCGCGAGGCTAAACCCACACAACAATTACTTGATTTTTTAGCAGAAAGAGTGTCAAGGGAACTGTTCCCACTGAAGCTCAAGTCTGTTGTAGCTGATGATGTACAGACTGTGGCAAACAGTTCTATTCAGAGGGGATTACCTTGTATGCTCTCCTGCCAGATAAGTAACCATGGCAATCTGGGCGGCTCTGCAGTGGTCAGAGCCTTTCCTTCAATAATCCTAGACACATAACATAACTAACAGCAGGACCAAGAAAAACAGAGAAAAAATCATTTGGAGACATTATGCAATCTGTTGTTTAACTTAAACCTTCATAAGGTTTTCTGGAGCTCCTTGGAGGTCACAACACATAAAAGCAGGATGTGAGCTAGTGTAGGTAATAACCAGCAACACTATATGGAAAAAAAGTATTTTTAGGGCTAGTTTTCAGGGTTTGGGCTAGACCCCTTACTTCCAGTGAAGGTCAATCTTAATGCTTCTGCAGACCAAGACGTTTTTGGACAACACCATGCTTCCAACTTTGTGGACACAGTTTGGGGAAGAACCTTTTCTATTCCAGCATGACTGTGCTCCAGTGCACAAAGCGAGCTCCATAAAGACATAATTGGATGAGTTTGGTGTGGAAGAACCTGACTGGTCCACACAGAGCCCTGACCTCAACCCCATCCAGCACCTTTAGGATGAACTGGAACGGAGATTGCGAGCCAGGCCGTTTTTTCCAACATCAGTGCCCAAGCTCAGAAATGCTCTACAGAATGAATGGACACACATTTCCACAGATACTCCAAAATCTTGTGGAAAACCTTCCAAGAAGAGTGGAAGCTGTTATAGCTGCAAAGGGGGACCAACTCCATATTCATTTAACTCCACTTCATTAAAGTCCCTGTTGGTGCAATGATCAAACGTCCCAGTACTTCTGTCCGTATAGTGTAAGTGTGAGGGACAAACTCCAATGTTCTTGTTATTTCATTTGAGAAAGATCACTGGCAAGTATCAAGATAGTCTAGTTAAATTACACTCTAATGCCCAGCAGGTTTGATGAATTCACTCCAGTATCCAGTTTTGGATAAATTTTAGGTGCAGTGTAAGAAAAAGGGTGGTAGCAAATAGTACAAAGTTAAAATTTTAAGTGAATTGAACTAATAGTAAGTTAGCAGAACAATCTGTGTTTAATAGTCTGAAACCTTATTATATTCCTCAAGTTAGATGACCAAATGTCATGGAATTGCCTTATAGATTCTAGCCATTAATCAAAGGACACAGTAAAATATATAATTGTATAATTATATGGATTAGCCAGATAGAAAACACAAACATGCACTCAATCTGACTGTAATATCTTTAATGAAATGTTTAAGCCGTCAGGGGCAAGGTGCACAGCTGTATCTTTTCATAATGTAAGTAATTTAAACTGAAAAATTTAATGAACCTTGGAGTCAAGGCAGACAGTATGGAGTCAGTGAGGCTTAAATGATAACTGCAAAAGAAAGATTATTCAATTATGTTCTTTATGGAGAGGTACTGAAGACATATTCTTGGGGGCACCACCCCACTGACAGGCTTTGTATGCTGAAAGGTGCAGGTTTTTTTCTGAGTGTGTAGTTATATGGATAAAAATGTTATTAAAACACTGGAAGGCAATAGTCTTGCATATTATATACCAGTTTATTATCTAGAAATTAAATTAAATCTGTGGTTGCAAAGAAAGCAATTATTCTTATTATGATTTTACTGAATATTGTTTACTTTTCTAATTTAGTTTCCAGCTGGAAACTTTGGTGCCTTGGATTTTGTACATTACACTTTTAATACCTATAACTTAAGAGAATGTAAAAGAAAGTGTTACTGTGTAGTTAAAACAGGCATGTACCCGTAGTTAATGTATTGGATTGTTAATTCTCCGCTAATGGAGAATACTCCTGGAGTAAAAGAAATAAAGCCCAGCCCGAAGCTCCACGGGTACGAAATAAATATGGAGAATCACACAGTGACTCAGTGGCTTGCTGTTTATTGGTAAAGACATACGTATACTGATTCTCAGCAGATTTTAATTCCAACTGCCTACGGAGTATTACAATAAGACATTTCTGAGAGTGTTTAATATATATTAATGGTTTTACCATTGTCGTTGGCACTAAGGATTTATACAGAGCACCACTGCCTATTTCAGGTTATAGTAGAGCAGTGTTCTCCTGTTTTTCTGTTGTGAAAGACATGGTTGAAGGATAGTTTTTCAGGCTGTTTCTTCCAGTTAGATGGATTGGGGGGGGGAGGCAGAAAGAAAGAGAGACACAGAAAGAAAGCGGAGACACAAAGAGAGAGAGAAACAAACACAAAGAGAAAGAGAGAGACACACACACAGACAGAAAAAAGAAAGAGACACAGAAAGAAATCAGAAACACAAAGAGAGAGAGAGAGAGAGAAACAGACACAAAGAGAAAGAGAGAGACACACAGCCAGAGAGACAGAAAGAAAGAGAGACAGAAAGAAAGAGGAGACAGAGAGGGAGAGAAACAGACAGAGGGAGAGAGATAAATAGAGGCACAGAGAAAGAGAGAGAGATAGAGGGGGGAGAAAGAGAGACACAGATAGAGAGACAGAGACAGATAGAAAGAGAGACAGAAAGAAAGAGAAGGAGATGAAGAGACAAAGAGACAGAGAAAGAAAGAAAGAGACAGACAGAGACGGAAAGAAAGAGACACAAAGAAAGTGGAGACACAAAGAGAGAGAGAAGCAGACGCAAAGAAAAAGAGAGAGACACACAGACAGAGAGACAGAAAGAAAGAGGAGACAGAGAGGGAGAGAAAGAGACAGAGGGAGAGAAAGCGAGAGATAAATAGAGGCACAGAGAAAGAGAGAGAGAGAGAGGGGGACAGAGAGAAAGAGAGAGACAAAGAGGCACAGAGAAAGAGTGAACGACAGAGAGAGACACAAAGAGACACAACGAAAAAGCGAGAGAGAGACAGAGAAAGAGAGAAATACACAGAGAGACAGTCTGAAAGGGAGACAGAGAGACACATAGGGGACAAACTGAGAGGTAGATAGAGAGAGAGTCACAGAGAGAAAGAGAAAGAGAAAGAGAGAATGAGAGAGACATTATATTCATCTAAGCACACTGAGTTGTACAGCTTGGCTGTTATATGTCCTAAATCAAATGTGATTGTCACACAAAGAAAAGAAACAACATATTCAAGACAACGTGCCTGCTGAAAAAAAAAAAAAAAGAATCAAGCTCTGCAATTTAACATGCTGCCTTGAATCCCTAATTGTTTCATTTCAATTAAGTACCTGTCTCTTGTATTCCAGACTGTTGGCCTTGACGCCTACAGCGGAATATCACAGAAGCAGCTGTGTGCTTCCTTATTGTGTAAAATCACTAGAAAGACATGATTTTTCTTTGCCCACAGAACCACTGAAGCTGTTTTCAGATGTAAATGATTCGGTGTCAGGGAGATTATGAGATGAGGTGTAGGAGATCATAGTCTTTATGGAAAATGGCTCCCTGTGGTATCGACATTCTCTGGATCTCAGGTCAATGAATTTCAGGGCCGTGTAACTATTTTCAGAAACAGAATACATGTTGTCTTCTCTCTTTCACATCGAAATCACTTGCACTCACGTTCTGTATTTAATCTCCCCTGAATATTATTTGTTTTTATAGATATTCGGATGTTCTGATTATTTGCTTTTTTATGAGATAAAGCACCCTTTTGAAAAGAGAATTAACACAATTAACCTCTAACTGCTGCTTAGTGAAGTGCATGAGGGCCAGGAATGAATTTATTTCTCAAACAACTAAATAAATAAAAACATGGCAGAATAACAATCGTGGATATATTTTAAAGACTGCTCAAGGATCTGCCCAGTCTACTATTTAAACATAGGCAGTATAGTACAGTGTCTTTTTCTCACATCTTCATTGACTGCACAGCATTTGGGGCAGATTACAGGCAGGAAAACTATACTGTCACAGAGATAATGTGTTTAAAATAGCCAAAGGAGCTGACTTACCTTTGTTCCTTGTATGAGTAAGTAAATTCAGCAGAGTGAGTAAGCGCATGGAGTGTCAAACTGGGCCATGTGAGAGGAGAAAAATTTAATTTGCTTTGTAAGGATGAAGCTTATGTGAATGAAACGCAAAGTTCTGCTATTGACATTGGCTGCTTTGAGAGTGTGCGGGGAGAAAATTAGTGAAACAGAATGAATAGTGTGAAATTAACTCGAGTGGGACTTCAGTCGAAGCGTAAATGTAAAAATTTTTCCATAACGGACCACTTTTCATCGCACAAAGACAGGCTTTACTTTGTTTGGAGCTATGAAGTGAACAGCTGCTTTGTATCTTAACCTAGATGGCATGGCGGAGAATGCGCATAACATAACATGCCCAAAATTTCAAAGTGTGCATAGTTGGAACGATGACTAAACCTCACTGCGTCCCTCTTAACATCATGTTGTGTGGCTTTAGTGTTGGTACTTGATAATGGAGATGGCTTAATTGGATTAAACGGGCAATTTGTCAGTGAGTGGTTCAGTGATGTGGGCTCACTGTTTGGATTCCAGTCCTTGTTCTTTTCAAATGTATAATTTTTGGCTGTTGCTATTCTAGATATTCATAAAATTGGACAGCACAGGGTACAAGTAGCGCGATGTCTAACCTCAGCAGTTGGCCTCTGATTTTTATCAGTTGCGGTGCTCTGGTTGAGTTTTCTCACTTGTTTTATAGTTCCACAATAATAGGAAGCATTTTTTTCCCGTTCCTCTACTCAAGTCCTGTTTTTTTAGCTTGTGTTCAGCTGGTATTCAGAGCTCAGCAGAGACTAAAGAGAAAACATCCAACTGGGGATTTCTCACCTGTATCCTTAATTGCTGCCTTGGCAACAGAGAGATGTAGGTGGTAGTATTCTCTCTGGCGACATGTTAGCGTGCCTGATGCCCTGAGGCCAGATGACGCAAATAACTCTGCTTTCTCCACAGTGGTGTCATCCCACCTTGTTAGCAAGCCCTCGCATTTCTGCCACCTGGTCCACAGTTGTACTCCCAACCTGACCAGCGCGGGCTGAAATGGGTTTTCCACCCTGTGAGTATACTCATGCAGGCAATTTCAGCAGCATCCATTTCGGCTGGGGCGAGGCATTCCTCAAGGCTGGATTCGCATTTAGCTGAGCTCCATATGAACATGAAGCAGATATCGGCTATTTAAGATTCCATAATATGCATAATACCACATTAGATGCAACTCTGAATTTTTAATGTTTCGGGGGCGTATACATACTGCATGGAGCTGGAGGAGCCTTACTGTGTAGCATACAGCTATTTATAGATTTTTAAACACAGTACGGCTTAAATTATTGGGCAGTCAGCCATGTGTCATATGTCAGAGCATGGGTATTTTCTTGGATGTCTTATACTGTGTTTGTGCAGCGTGCAGAAGTTTCTATTCTGCTTTACTGTCAACGAACACCATCTTGGTGCCCTGTCTGATTTTTGTGCTACAGCTGTGCCTAAAGCTTTAGTCAAGGGAGTTTTAAAATAGCCACTTCTTGATTATCTCCAAGTTCACTAACACAGGAGAGTTCATTTATATACACAGAGGTCCCAGTGCACCAAGCCTTTTGCGCCAGTTTCAGGTGCAACCTGGATGCCTTCTGTCTCTTGCTTTGTGTAAAACCATTCCCCAAGTCTAAATACAAAGTTTTTGGGTCATGTACTCTGTGAAATGCGCAATGCACTTTCCTCCATTTGCATGTGCACTTGAAGGTGGGTCAAGCCAAGCATGGGAGGATCACACAAAAAGCGGCGTTATTACACATGCTGTTGATTACATGTTCTGTTCCTTTTACTCGTGCAAAGAACTTGCCTTTAAAAGGAGGGAAAAAAATCAATCCAAAACCATCAAATGCATGTATAAATTCGCCTTTGTGTCTCAAGAGACTTGTTGTTGGGAGATATAACATTGGTTATAGTCCTAGTGGATAGGGGAAAGCACAAGAATCAGACATATGCTGATAGAATGTTTGTCATTAGCATAACATTGTGTAACCTCTTGGGACTGGATAGACATATACGAGAAGGTGCAGTAATAACATGATCTGATGCAGCAGTTTATGCATGCAGTCCGCGCTCTGTTGTCAGAAAGAGAGACTATTGATGAAGGGATAGAAAAGGGGTGTTGAATGTTATCCCCAAAATGTCTGTGTAGCTGCAGATTTTCATTCCAGTCAAGCAGGAGCTCATCTTATCAGCTGTTTGAAGACTAAGACCAAGTGGAATAAGATGCTCTCCTGATTGTTTGGAAGGGAAACCTGCATCCACACCAGACCTTTGTTGACACTGGGTTAAAGGATGGCAAAAATATTAATGCATGGAAAAATTTAATTTTACACTAGCAGTGCACCAACAGCTGGATCCAATACAGTGACCAGCAAATGTGTTTTTTCAAAGGACAGTACAGTTCAGCTTGGTGCATTTAGAAATGTAGAACCCTACATGTGGTTATTTTAGTTGTTAAAAGACCTGTACCACAACTAAGCAGCCAGAGTACCAAGCAAACTGGACCTGGACATAAAAACAGAAATAAAATGAAGACAGGATAACAGTGACTCTTCACATAAAAAATAAACTGACGTTTAAGGTGGTGAACGTGGCTTTTCTTTAGTTGTTATTACAATCTTATTGTTTCTGTTAGCAACCATATTCTCACTGCACAAATTAAAACCTCTTGCGAGTTGGAGCTGTTCTGTGATGTTGGATTTACTAAGTTTATCACGTCCTCTATGTTCAGACACCTGTCTTCTGGCATTTCCTCCTCCTATATATTCCTATAATGTAATGCACATATCCTGAATATTCAGATGCTAATGAAGACCTTGATTAGTCTGATCTCTTGTGTGATATTATGGTTGGAATTGGTATTCAGCATGCTCCTGAAACTCCCATTTCATCAGGTGTTAGAGAGCTATGCTCTGCAGGAGGGCAGAACTTCATCGGCAGGGTTGAGCACGCTTCCATTGAGCTTTTATGCAACCTTTCCCCATACCCCTCCCCTTCTTCCCTTCACCGCTGTATGTCACATGCTATGCCTTCAACGGCTATTGGCGGTGTTTACTGTAACGGTCACAATACTTAAAGAAGCATTACCATTATTACATGGGGTGTGAGATGGTTTAAGACTCTATAATTATAAACTGTGTGTTTCCATCACTGCCAAATGAATAATGCATCACACACCACTCAGCTAATACACGGGATTTGGAAGCAGGTAGTCAGTGCAGCGGGAGGCCATTTGCTGACCTCCTTTGGGCAGCACGTCCTCGGCTTCACTCATTAAAGTAAACAGTGGAAAAAGCGTTAAAACAGCATGTTCTCTATGCTGTTCAGAGAGTGCAGTCCCACAGTAATATTAATGAGTTTTCAGAGTTCTTGGGCATATACAGTGCTGCTAGAAAGTTTGCTTACCTTTCTCTGAATTTTTTAATAAGTCTGACCTAAATCATGATGATAATTCTAAATTCTAGTTTATATATTTATACTAGAACTAGCAAGGACATTATATATTTATACTAGAATTAACTATAATTTAACAAGGACATGTACCATCTACCAGTCAGCAGCAAGGAGAAATGAATAACATTC
>JBBIGA010000001.1:45717883-45763740 GCA_037576975.1 Alestes dentex | reverse complement strand
TAGGAAGCATTTGAATGTCTTTGGAGCTCAGAAAATTACCATTTTTATATGGCCCACTCTGACTGTGCTATGGTTGCTGGTTCCACTTTATTTGGACAGCCTATAGATTCTGATGACCAGCCATCATGTTG
The DNA here is from genome assembly GCA_037576975.1 of Alestes dentex. Taxonomy (NCBI): domain Eukaryota; kingdom Metazoa; phylum Chordata; class Actinopteri; order Characiformes; family Alestidae; genus Alestes; species Alestes dentex. Next base: position 45,763,609 of record JBBIGA010000001.1, on the reverse strand, counting down.
ATACTTTTTAACAATTTAGGGTTAGGGTAATGATTAATACAAGGGTTATTATGGAGACCAGAGTGGGGGTTAAGTGTAGGTTTTGGGTAGAGGTTAAGGTTAGTACCATTAAGTTAAGATCATTATAGTATACAATTGTAGCATACAATATACTATACAGTATAATACAGTATAGTAGTACTGAGTATAGTGTACATTATAGTAATTTACAGTGTAGTACCATACAGAAGTATAGAATTCAGCATAGTATAAAGTATAGAGGTATGGCATGCAGTATAGTATACAGTAAAGGTCTATGGCATTCAGTATAGGATACAGTAGAGGAAAATAGTATTCAATATAGTATAGCATAGAGGTTAAGTCAAGGTTAAGTAAAGTAGACAGTAAAGTAAAGTATAGTATACAGTCTAGCACAGTGCAGAAGTATAGTTTAAACATAGTATAAAGTATAGTAGTATACAGTATACTGTCATGTAGAAGTATTGCATTCAGTATAGTATACAGTAGAGAAGTATAGCATTTAGTAAGAATACAGTATAGAAGTATAGCATAGTATACAGCATAGAGTTTAGTATTCAATATAGTATACAGCACAGAAGTATAGCATTCAGTATAGTAAACAGTATAGAAGTATAGCATTCAGTGTAGTATACAGCATAGATGTATAGCATTTAGTGTAGTATACAGCACAGAAGTATAGCATTCAGTACAGTAAACAGTATAAAAGTATAGCATTCAGTGTAGTATACAGCATAGAAGTATAGAATTCAGTGTAGTATACAGCATAGAAGTATAGAATTCAGTGTAGTATACAGCACAGAAGTATAGCATTCAGTATAAGATACAGTACAGAAGTATAGCATTCAGTGTAGTATACAGTACAGAAGTATAGCATTCAGTACACTATAGGAGTACAGTATTGGGCAGAAGTATAATATAACATATAGGACAGAACAGAAGTGTAGTATTGAGTATATAAGCCTTTTTTGCTAAGTGTAGTGTGAAGATAACAAGGTGGCCTTCACTGTTGTAGAATAAAGAGTGCAGGGAATAAGCAGCATGTTGCCAGTAATCCACAGAAGGCTGTCAAAATGCTAAGGAAGACTAGAAGATGTATCATAAATGTGCTTAGAGTGATGAGATGAGCTGTTTATATGTTTATAAGTTGCATAGATGCAAGCTTTTTAGAAACCATTGCAGGAGAAGGGGATGAACTGTACAGCTTCAGATTCCACATGTAATACTCCCTGATCTGAGCAGGGTTCAGCAGGAGAGCGAGACCGGGCATTAAACTACAGAATAGCAGCGGCTTAGAAGATAAACTACCAAACATTCACATGAGTATACCTCCCTCTCTCATCCCCCATGCTGGATTGAGCTTATTCACTGTACATGTCATTCTTCAAGGTTTAAATGGTTTACACAGAGTTGGAGGAAGTGTGTGTGTTAGGGGGTGGTAATAGATTGAAAGCTATTGTGAGGTTGTCTTATGAAAAACCACACTTTTAAAATGTCAACATAATGTTACATGCAGGGAAAGCACAATGCCTACCTTGCCAGCACATTTCTCTGATTGTTTGTGTGTTTGTTGCCTGGGGGCAAGCACAAATTGTCATCCCGGAGCTAGGCAATTTTCCCTACCGAATGAACGTGTAATTTGATTATTTGTAGATCTCAATTTAAACTGAGCCTTTTACACTGAATGTACACTACAAGCCCACCCTTGAAGTTTTAAAATAATAAATGATTTTGCTTTTACAAATATTTACTCCAAGGAAACATGGGAAATGCTTAAAATAAGTGTAACTGACTGATTTTCTGATTTTTACAGTCTTTAGTAACACATTATTTAGCCGCAAAGGCTCAGACTATTGGTTTCGAAGAGACATGTTAGATCTGTCTTTGGTGCTTTGACATTCACATTGTGTGAGATCGTAAGAATAAAAAGGCTCACTCAATTCTTCAACACCACACAATTCCTTCTAATTTACATATCATTGGAGAAAATGCCATTCTTTAACAGGATAATGATCCTAAGCATTCTTCAATATTGTTCCAAATTATTTCCAGTCCAAAGAAACGCAAAACATTTTGAGAATCATATCGTGGTGTCTCCCAGTCTCCAGATCTTTCTCCCACTGAGCTGCAGATGAGCTGGACTGACAAGTTCGAAATGAGTGTCCAGCAAATGAAACAGAACTGCTTGAAAAGGTGCTGGGAGGGTTTGGGCAAAGGTTATTTCCAAAAATACCTGGAAAGGATGTGAATCTGTGCTGCTGTGATAAAGTCAAGGGTGGATATTTTAATGAAACTTGTACATAAGCTTACTGAAATATTAAATTTTACTTACAGTATATATTGCTACATTACACTTCAAAGCCAGTCCAAACATCAGGCCTGTAGTGTGTTTCAAAGTTACAGCTGAATGAATGTTCAGGGTGCTGCAGGGTGATGAGCCATACACTGAAAATTATTTACCTGACAATTAATGGCATACTTTTCATGAAGTTGTACATATGCATACAATATATCTTTTTTATTTATTTATTTATTTATTTATTTATTTTTTTACCAGCTTAATGGTTAGGCTTGTTTTATGCTGCATATGTGCTGCCAGCCATGAGACCCACAGCTGACCCTAGACATCCTCTCCATTAGAGGGATCTTCTCAGTTCTCGTGAACTGATCACATCAGATGCACAACGATTTTTCTAAGCTCTAATCCCGCACTGTGGTCTGATGGGAACATTAGATGCAGTTCTAGAAGTAGTTAAGGTAATGGAACACAGTGATAATGATACAGCCAAGCCCTTATCTCAGGTCAACCAAGAGCTCAGTTCTATAAGACACATGACCCTTCAAAACCAAAACGGGGAGGCGTGTTGTTCCAGACACATCCTAAAACAACTCCACCCTAATTTTTCACTTCAGAAAACAAATGGCACTCATGGCGGCATCAAAGCCCTGGGGCCCTTTCAGGTGGTTAACTAACAAATCTTTAGCAACCCATATCTTTCAGGGATTCATTGTATTTGTCATGGTTCTCTTCTGTCTCTTACTAATTGTTAAACTAATCAAGTGTTTGGCTTCCAGAATGTGCAAATCTGTTCATGCTGCAATCATTACTCAGGATGACACGGATTCAAAATATTTAGTGTAATCATTTATTAGTGTTTTCTTGTAGAATTAACTGCTTTATGCAAAGTCCCTGATGTGATTCCATAAGGGTTTTTTTTAGAATCATAAGGGGAATGAGAGATTCACACCATGTCCCCTGTCTTTCTTTGAATTATATTTCTACTCTTCAGGGCTTTCGTCCCAACTATAACATTCAGATGCATACATATCTCTTACAGCACTCTCTAACACATACATCTGCTGTCCCATGTTCACCTCTCTGCTTTGAGCATGATTGTGACCTGACCTCACTATATATCTGTTGGGACAGACTGATTTGTGGAGACCCTTGACCTTGAATTGCTTCAGAGAGTCAACAACAGGGAGATAAGAGTCCCTCATCTTAGTGGGGAGGGAGGACAGGAGTTAGTCCAGGCTATATGAGAGATGCTGTAACATCTTATTTTAACCTATTTCTTATACTGCAAAGTATAATTTACCTTGGGTATTTTCCAAGAGGACAATCCATCCATACTGATTCTGTGTGTTTCTCGTTTTGTCAAAATGACAAACCCCAAAATACATACATGTACAAACTGACTTAAGAGTTGCAACACCCTAATAGGATGACACCAGTGCTTGTTTGTTTTTGATTTGGTCATTTTTTAAAAAAGCTTGCAACTTTAAACATATGTGCATTCTACCTTTACCCTCATTTAAACATAATTCGAAAGAGACTTTAGTGCTAAAACACAATGGACTGAAATATTTGTATTAAGATATTACCTTCAGCATAGAAATGTACACTGATGACCTCCTGCGACCATCCCTGCAATCCTGGTTGAGTTTTAATACCTTATTCTATTACCATCTGTAATGCTTTTGGACCATATTTTTTACTTTTAAATTCTGGCAACCAGTAATTTACTGTAAAGTTGAACTTTGCTATAGAATACCACATCATATGACTGTATTGCATTTATCACTGAGATTGACTGAAATTATGTTTACAGTGCATCTGTTGTTCTTTATGTATTATAGCTGTTATTTTCCAAGCAAATAACAATAACAGCTTTACAACATGTCTGCTTTTCCATAGCATTTTACCATAAATAAGCATTTCTATACATTTCTATAAAAACTACCAAATTTACTGCTGCCAGACAAACATACGTCAGTCATCAGCTTTGTTTCATCCTAATTTCATCTGCGAGAGCATGTTGATTTACATCATGATTGTTGAGGGTTGAATTAGTCATTTGTTAGTCATGTCTGGCAACTAGTGGCTGATGTCTTGTGATTCAAGCTCCATGAGTTTTTACTGTGGTGATCATAACTGCTAAATTGGTTGTAGCTAAAACCAATTTTTAGAGAGAACTTCATGTCTGCAAAGTTACATGTAGGCACAACTCTGATCTTAGTGATGTACATTCACATTTCAACCATAAAACTCATAAACTGACTGAATTATAAAGACTGCTTTAAGCCACAACTGATGGATAAACATAACATGTTAAGTTTAAATTGGTCAGCATGGGATCGCACAGTAGAATAGCATCATTTTCACCACCGCTGTTCTGGTGTCTCAGTGCGGGGGATGTAGACTTTAGCTCTGAAGGAATGGCTCTACAGTCAGCTTCTGGTGTAAACACTGCTACGTTGCTAGCTTTTTTTCTATTAATAGGATGTTCAAGGCGAAGACTGTCACACAACACAGCTACCACAACACACAGAAAGAAATGTTAGAAGAAGGTACTTTTGACTCAAAATAAATTGCTGTCTGCTTTGGTTTTAATTAGAAATTTAAAATACTCCTGGCCTGGAAAAAGAATTACTCCTAGTCTTAGTGAAAATTCAGCTATGGTCAGTTATGAAAGGTTTATAAATTTCTGACAATGACTGGGAAGAACTGCATTGCCTAAAATAGAATAGAATAGAATAAAATAGAATAGAATAGGATAACACATATTTGAACAGTAGAGAAGAAAGCACTTTAGATACTTTGTAAGTAGTCAGCTTATCTTTAACTTGTGTTCAACTAACTATGCATTAAATTCTCACAAATTCTCCATAACCCTTGACCTAAACCTAACCCAAAACTCAATAGAAACTTTACCCTAACCTTAGGGTCCTAATTCTAACCCTGGTCCCAATCTTAACCTTAACCCTAAAAGCATTTAAGATGAACTGTTCAGGGTTTCATGTTGACGATCTCAGCACCTGTAAATTGGGCCAAACTGTACAATTCAAAAAAGGTTAGACCAGATATCTTTATCATACAAGTTAGTCCATCCATCATCTGAGCTGCGTATACGTAACCAGGGCTGCAGGTGGTGCAGGGGCCTGGCCCAGGGTTCATAGGGCAAAAGACAGAGAAACGTATTAATTGTTGATTACAATTTTTAATGTCCCAATTGCTTGTTATATTTGTATAGAGACATCAAAAGATACATACATGAAGAATAACAGATATTGCCATTGGATCTCAATACCCATCCCATACCAATATTCTCAATACTCCCACTAAAGTATATAACAAATCATTCTATTCCTGCCATAGTAGCTCATGGTATAATAAGTCTAGTTTAGACAGTACATCAATGTGCTGTCTAAAATTGCCATGTTATATATAGTCCTTTGGATTCAAATCAGCTATGTTCTTAGTCAGCAGAAAATGTAGGTTTCACTAATGTTAGCCGAGCTTCTTTTCTCATCAGCATGCTGCCTGTGTTAGATAAGTGAAATCCTCTGTTGCTCCCATAAGACTTTATTCAACCTGAATTTCCAGCCAGTACTGCATTGGTTGGATACCACAATCATCCGATAAAGAGGTAAGTATATCCTGTTTTGAAATCGGCAACCTTTAAAACAAAGTAGACACCGATATGACTAATAGAATATCTAGGTCAGATATGTTAAGTAAACCTTTGTGCTTACATGGAAGTAAGTTCTTACATCCAACCAACCATATTCATTCATTATCTAAGACGCTTATCCTAACCAATGTCACTGGGGGTCCTGAAACCCAACCCGGCTGTCATAGGGCAAAAGGCAAAGAAACACCCTGGATAGGCTGCCAGTCCATCGCAGGGCTGTCACACAGATAAACACTCACACACTGTCACACCTAGGGGCAATGAACTGTGGGTGGAAGCCAGAGCTCCTGGAAACCCACGCAGACATCAGCAGAACATGCGGACTTCACACAGAAGACACTCTGGCAGCCCCGGCCGGGAATTGAACCCAGGGCCTTCTCAACCAGCAACAACTCTTTTAAGTTCCCAAGTAAAATCTTCTTAAAACCAGACATCCTTGCAAAACTCAAGGCATCTTGTACCATTCCTATAACATTAAGTTTGAAGGTGATGGTTTCTCTCTCAAATGCTACAGCTTTACTTGTGGAAAGTTGTGTTGAAAAAGGCAAAGCTAGCAAGTCTGTGATAGAATCAATATGCAGCCACCCACAGTGTGATTACTATTTGTGGCTTTAGTGGCTTTCGAAGGACCAGGCTGCAGTCTGGCCTCTGTGATAACAGCTACATTTGGAAGCAACCAAATATCAAACCTGATTTGTCACTCAATTAGGAGAAAGAAAGAAACTGCACTCCATGCTCTGGAGCCATGATGCCAAACAGGGGTCAGAAGTCTTTCATTCTGTTTGCTCTTTAATTTTTTAAACAGTCACTAGTCCTTTTACTGCAGCATATGAGTCCACCTTTCTTCCATTACTGTAAATGTGGTTAGTCAGTTCACTGTTGAGCTATAGTAGCTCTTCATATTCTTACACTAGCTTTCTGGATTGTCAAAACAGAATGTGATATAACTTCTTGAATTTAATCCCACTGAGCATTCAGCAACGGCTTTACAGCACTAATGGCAACACGGTCTGACAATGTCTCGTACAGATCCTCTTGGATGAGTTTTATAGTGCTTCATGGGAGCAGCAATGGCTTTCCTTAGAAACAGATTCTTTCTATTTGTTCAGGTAGCCTGAGTGAGAGTGAATAACGTCTCTTTTAGAGACTCATCGTGCTGGAAAAGAGGATCGACAGGGCACTTAACACACCAGTCCCTCTCAAATTGCCTGGACCAGATAAGTGGACATGCCTTGGGCCAAAGAGCAAGAACCACATAATGACAACATGGAGAAATATGATAAGCTCTTATCTTGGGGCACTTGTCCCTTCCCTACCGGAAAATGTGATTACACCTCTCCACAGGGGAAACACACAGGTGAGCTAAACAGAAAAAGACAGCAAATATGTCTCTTGCCAGGGCAGTGTTAGAGATGTGACATGATTCTGGAGGTCAGATTAAGCTTTTGGATTGCTAGGTGACAATGATAACTATGTGAAAGGAGCTATAGACAACATCTATCGGGACAATGCTCAAATGTATGGTAGCAACAAAATATGGTTGTTTTTGATCATACTTCTAAAGAAAATTGCCTTATGACTTTCTTTCACTTTTTTACTTTACGTCAAAACCTGCTGACAGGACAACTATCAGTATTCTTGAGAGCCACCATAAGGTCATGGGGACAGAGAAGAATACTCATAAAAGATGACAGTCTAGACCAGTGAACTTGATGAGTTTGATTGTAATTCGAGGGTGAGCTTTATAGTGTGCCCAAAGTGTATGGTGTTAAAGATGCCATATGGTGTTGAAGTCAAGGAAGCAGTTGTTCTCACTGTGGTCAGTATATTTGGAGACTTACTTTCAGGTTGATATAAAAAAAAAAGTTAGAATCAATCAGAACAACTTTACTAGGCACCAAGGTCAGCTCAGGTTCCTTTTTCTTATAAGAATGGTCATGCTTTTTGTTGGGTTGCTACACAGCTCCTATTTTGTATTTGCATCAAAATTCACTGCATGCCCCAGAACCGCTGACCTTAATAATCCCCCTGCACTGACACGGTGGAATTGACTGGCTGTAGGGGAAAGACTGTTCCTTCACCACAGAGTAAGATGTTCTCATCTTCGTCAGGGTTTATTATCCCAGGCTCTTGCTATAGCCAATACACATTTTTGGACGTTTGTGGTCCCGTTAAATTGTATTTTTTATATAATTCTATATTTTTCAGGACCTCTGGCAACCTATACTGTAAACATTATGGCTGTTACAGTAACTTTCAAAAGCAATAAGGCACAAAAGCAAGGGCACGGTGTGAGGTGGACCTGATCAGTAAAAAATCCCCTTATACTGATACAGTCACTGTAAGGCATGGTCTCAAGTGGCTAACTGCTTTAATCAGACAGCACAAAATAAGATACAATAATACTTACTGCATGTAAGTCATGTACATTATTAACAAGATTTGTGCTAAAAAGTCTTCTGCCAATTGACCATGGACAGAAATCTACTCTTGCCCATTACATTTTAAAATATTTTTACCTGTTTATGTGATAATGAGCATATAATAGTACAGTAGGGCACAATGCAAAAAGTAGCTTTTGCCAATCAAATTGACACCACAACGAAGCTAATTTTCCTAATTAGCTTTATAAGATTTCTAGACTTATATTAGCACTAAGTGTTCTCACTCTGGGGCTGAGTCTCAAATGGCACACAAATCCCTACATGCACCATGTAGGATTTAAAACACTGACTCCTGCACCCAAATAGTGCATGTCAAACAAATGGCCATATAGAATCCAGCCACATGTGAACACTTTCATACTGGATAAATACTGCACTATAAGGTCGTAGAAGCCAGAATTCCATAACTTATATAGTGCACTATAGACTGGTTCAACATATATGTATATATGAGTTTATGAGTTTAGCAAATGATATTTTCTGTCAAAAGATTCTTATTTTTGGACTTAAACATGACTGATCTCAAAAATGTCAAGGATAAAATGAGGTTTTTGTGGTTCTGTGGTTGAGTGTACTATAAAAATTTGCTATTCCAAGTCAAGGTTTTCTATTTCCCAAAAGAAAAAAGACTGGATTAAAACAGTCAAATGAGATGACTGGGTACCTAAAAGTAACTCATAGATCTGCATTGCCCACTTCATGACAGGTACGCCTAATCTGAATTCCTTAAGTTGAACCAAAACGTCCTGATTATGCACCACCCAACTACCAACTAAGAAAACACGCAGATAAGGTCACTGGTAGCCAAAATGGACAGATATAAGAGGTCTGTCAGATAAGAGTCTGCTGCCAAGGCAATGCATTTAGATGCATGTAAATCACAATCGCATCATGACACATCTGTGGAGATGTTTTCTTTTTAATAGATGTGGAGGATGAACATTGAATTAAAAGCTAAAGTGAACAGCCATGAGACACAGACAGCCCTAAGCAAGAAGCCAGAAACATTTGTGGATTTAGAAGATCATTCATTTTCACGCTGGTGTGCCTTCATCAACAGTGTTTTTCACTTTGCTGCCATAACCTTACCTCTGCCTGGAACCCATACACAATGTCACTCACACCAGCTTTGCAGTTCTACGTGATACTCATGGAAATGCAACTTGGCCTATCACACATAGATCTGTCTTATAGATTTTACTGCAGTACAACAGTCTCCCCTGTCTTTTGGGATCAGCTGAATGTAATAGCTCACTGCCTGAAATGTCTAATTCGCTGGCCAACAAAGGTGCAAGTCCGAAACAACTTGCAAATGCCATCCTTTCAATTCTGCGAGGCACAAGACAGACTGCAGCGATATCTTGATTGACCGGCCCGCCTCGCTAAACACAAGAGCATTAACCTTCTCAGAGTACAAATCAGACCGTCATATTTCTTACTGCTGCAGGCCCAACAGGAGCAGTTACCTTTATGTCTAAAGCGTGAGGTTTGAAGACCATAAACAGGTTAATAATCAAAATCTCTGTCTTGATTGACCTCTTATAGGGCTTTTCCTGGCGCAAGGAACCATGCGATACCGTGACCAAATTTTTTCCATTACAGATAAAAAGACTCGTCCCTGAGTGGTACCCATGCTGGAACAACTTCATGGGCCCTTTTTTTTGGAAGTGTGCTACTGATGCATCAGCAACACCGTTAACCAGACGGAGATACACTGGAAGATCAAAGCGTGCTGCAAGTTCTGTGATACTGCAGTACGGTTTAGCTACAGAATGGTTCCTATATGTCTGTGGAAAAGTGCCTTAATAGGAGGGGCCATTGTTTTGCCTGTCTGATGGTTTGGTTTCCCAGAGTATGTCTCTGCCAGTGGTATCCAGCATCTCATCCCTGCTTCGACCCATTGAAGAACACAGCTTTTGAGGCTTGAAGTCAACAGGTCAAGGCAGATGTCAAGGATGAGAATTCACATCAAAAAATCAATTGGTAGTTTACAATTACTGCATTTTGCGCGACGCATTCCCAAACAGCCTTGTCCAAGTAAGACATAATGACACCATGTCAACTATTGACAAAATACTTATGTGCTCACATTGGGTAATTTGGACAAACTTTAGCTTATTAAATGACTATTTGTATAAAAAATGTAAACTCGTGTATCCATCAGTTATTTGCACCTTTTATTTTCATTATCAAACCTGTACCATTTGCACGTTGGGTTCAGGTATTACTTTAAAATAGATTTACTGTGTATTACACCATATTCATGCCTACCAAATCAATCTTCATTATTACATATAGTATTTTATTTTTATTTACACTCTCTTTCCCATTGCTGTAACCAATGACTTTGGAATACCCCGTTGTTTGTTTGAAAAGAACCTTCACATCAACCTTCATGTTATAGACTTGTAATCTGAACAGTTATGAACTGTCTTTAGTTTGTGTGTAAAATTTTGCTCAGGACATGATGACTACAAAAAAGCTCCAGTGTAGGTTTAATATAAGCCCAGTGTTCTTCAGAGAGGGGTACCCTCTGAACATGGCAGTCTGTTGTTATCCAGACAACAAAATAAGCAGTTCTGACCTCATAAACTGCCATTTGCTCTTGTATCAGGGGGTATGCATGTTTTTTCTTAAGCTGCTAATTCCCCTGGAGGCAGAAATGTCACCTATTCATGGCCTGCCCTAGAGTTATGTGTTGAAGACTTTTCTGGGCATTTCATTTCATGGACAGCTGGAGGGCAGCACCTGCAATATACCAGCCCATCTGGGCTAGCACCTACACGGGTATATTTTGGTTTTACAACCAACCCAGCTTCCTCAACTTGAAGGCTTTTATGACTGGTGGTCTGATTTGAAATAAACATTGCAGTGTCCTGTGATTTCATTTACTCCTACCCAAAGTGTAGCCACTGTGCTTTTAGTGGAGGTGTATCTCATCATATTTGATGTGATATTAGTTTGATGTTTTACTTCACCACATCAAATTGACTGGAAGTGATTTGCTCTTGCCTTTTGCTGAAAATATCATTTGCAGGAGGACTGACCTTGTGCACTTTCTTGAAAGTATTTGCAATTGGACATTTGAACGAGGAAGGAATAGTTTGCACCAGGTAATCAAGCCGAATTTCAAGATCAGGTTTTGAAAGGGAACAGTATTTCTCATTAAATAAAGAAACACGGGGCACTGGCTCCTGATGGTTCGCAATCCGTGTCCTCCACAGCAGCGGCGACAGCTTTGGTGTGTCGGACAAATCTCTCTAATCGCTGGTTCATAGTTGTGGATAGTGCACATCCTGAGACCCCACAAGTACTAAAGTAGTAAATGGGTAAAACACAGTTTTTCTGCCAGCACTTCCACGCTAAGTTTTAAACTGCCTCCTATTTATTTTCAAGCACCTTAAAAGCTTTGTTGGTGATACTGCCAAGATATCAGAGGGGATGCTTGGTCTTACTCAGTGTTGCTCGCCTCGTGACTGTTCTATCTTGCGGATCATTCTCTATCGGACAGCACAGAAAAGCTGATAGATCCAAATTTATGTTGAATGGAAAAAAAAAAAACGCAGTTTTTTTTTTTACTCACTATTAGCAGTTTTACCTTTTATTAGAACACAACCATGTACATGGTTAACATGTCACAGATTTGCATTGTGATGGTGCTGCTCCACGGCAACTGGCATAGTGAAAACATGACTACGTACCACTCCTAATCTAAAACTAAAACTTATAATTGTTGGTCCTAACATAATTAGCACTGTAAATGGTCCACTTTGTGTATACTAGCTATTATTAGCTCACCCAACCATACATGTACAATGTTCACTGATGATCTTCCTGCCTTTCTTCAACACAAACCAAGCTTTAGAAAGTGGCCCGGTTCATGCAAAAATATAGACCACTAAGAAAATGTTTGTAGATGCCCAGGCTATGGTAAACCTTCACTGCATGCCTGGTTTAAACACACACCACAGATTTAAAGCTTTTACCAGAGACCACATATCCTGAAAGCTTTAAATCTGTGGAAAAGGTGTTTTGACAAATTGTTTTATTCAACAGATGTGATCAATTAAAATGATCTCATTTAACTGAATTGACAGTTTCTGTTCATTTATTTCTGGGGAGACTCAATGACATCATTGAAACGCCTGAAATGCAAAGATTTGATGGTTCTTAACATCCATCTGCAGGCCTCCTGGTGTTCATCATGCCATCATCTGAAGTGCATTACAGTAGATATATAGTAAGTGTGATTACAGTTGTATTACTATAAAATGGCTGCATTTTTACAGTACTTTTCTGGCATGTGTGCTGACAATAGCTTATTGTAAAACTCACAGTGGATTTTTAGTCCTTTGTATCAGCTCAGGGTTTGGCTTCTTAACTGACGATGAATTATTATTATGAGCGCTTACCTTAAATCTCTTGTGCTTAAAGGAGGTAGGGATTTGTTTATATTAAATGCAAATGTCACAGGCTGTCATTGAGAACATTACAGTGCGCTACTTATTCATCTCCGTGGGGCTTTTGAAAAGGTCAAGGCTCTCGATTAAGTTTGATTTTGTTTTCCCTCATGCAGGAGATCTGTTTATCCAACTATGGCCGTTCAACTTCAATTAGAACCATTTTATCCTTCTAAATGTTTCCTTTTGTATTGTATATATTTCCGTGAAGGAATCACATTCCCAGAGACACCAAACAGAGCAGTGAAAGTCATTTCTATTTCGAGAGCTTTTCATAACCCGCCTGATTCCGACTGCAGGAATAAGGTCAGGGGGATATTGAAATAGGAGTGCGATTCAGACATGCAGATGTTAACCTGGGTACAAAAAATAAGTGGAAAAATAAGTGTGACTGGCTGAGCATGGGGAAGCGTGGTTTGAATGCGACTTCCAGCTTATGGAAATGACTTAGTTGTGCCTCGGAGAAAAGGAATGTAAATTGATTGTTGAGGAAACTGCTCTGCATAAAGTCTTGTTTTTGCCCCACCCAACTCTTTAGAATTCTTCAAAAACCTGCGACAGTCTTTTGCACACAAATAAATACTGTGGTGGATACGGAACCTACTGCATTTGGCCATCTGTAACTGCCTACAGCAGGTAGGTGATTGCAGTATACTGCATTTGGGCCTGGACCTACTTGAATACTACACTACTATTTCTGGTGAAAAAAGTTGCTTCTGAAATCCTCCTTAATTGTGTTTTTAAAATGTTTTAAAAATTACATTAATGTCATTTGGCATATTCAGTACAACTCACAGTCTAATCATGTTAGAGAGGAAACTGATACATGTTACATCAGTATAATTTAAAATAAGATAACATCAAAACCAATGTAACCTATGAATTGATTTAACGTGTATGTTACAACATTCACTTACAGCTGCAGATAAATAGTAACTCACATAAAAAATTACACACAATCGTCTTTTTGCTCAAACTGCTGATGAAAAAGCATTACTTTACTTTTGGACCCCTCTGTATATGTTTTTTTTTTCTTCCAACATGAGTTGCTGTAGTTTACTTGACATACAAGCATAACAAATCTAGCAGACACTGTAAGGTAAGGTGAGTAAGGTGAAACTTTTTACTTTACTATTAGTAGTAACTTTCTAATCAAAGGTTTTGCTCTACTGTTCCAGTGTAAAAACACATTTACCACCATGTGTGTCTAGACAGGTTTCCCTCTGCACTGTTGAGAAATATTCCAGACGAGACAAAAAAAATCTGCAATATAATACATTATTTTTCTTTATATTCAAATCCTGATAAAACATTTCTTCAAGAGAATGGAGGAAGATTAGATAAAAATGAAGTGCTAAGATTAGAAATGGGTAATTCAGCAATGTAGTTTACAGACCAGTATATATTCTCTAGTCACACTTTGCTGCTACAGAAAGAACTTTGAGAAAAATATCTTGTTTCTGTGTTGAAATGGAAATTAATGTGAAAAAGGAGTGAAATTCTTCAATGCACAGAATGAACTTGACAAAACACTTACACCTTTGCCTTTTTGATAATGCACATCGTTATCTTTGTCCTGGTAGCCTAAATATTGCAGAATGCTCGGCTGGGTCTAATGTGGCCCGGGTGCCTATAAATGGATGTCCCTCTGTGGACCTTATTGTTGGTAAGCAGCAATGTGGTGAGAGCTCTGCCCTAGAATTGACTATTTCTGTGTGGAAGTGATGAGCATTTGTTAGAATTTATTAGATGTGTGCCCCACTTAGCTGGAGAGAGTGGAGAAGCATGCACATTTCGGAGCTGAGAATAAGGTGTGGTGACGTGAGTGTGTGTGTGTGTGTGTGTGTGTGTATACAGGCAAGGGATGGGAGGGGAGGGTGAGACTAGCAAAATGGGGACAAACTGAGAGAACGAGCATGTGTTCCATGAGAGACGGGATGGTGAGAGAGAAGCAGGGAGATGGAGAGAGATAAATAGCGACAGGATATTACTGAGCTTCCCCTTATTATTCACCCTCGTCATCCACCAACACCCTCTCCTTTTCAGCCCCCCTATCATAAAAACATTTCTTTAGACTGAGGGGGAATTTGTTTGAGCAGCTGCGACAAGTGATCACGCTCAGTTTCGAGAAGCGCAGATCATACATTATGACCCTGAAAGCTCCTGTTTGCAGAAATGCAATGAAAAAAAAAGGAAAGAAAGAAAGAAAGGGAAAAAAAAACCCCAACCCAGGATGCTTCAGCTACAGTCGGGTCCGAAAGTCTGATATTACAGTGAAGGAATGTTTGTTCTTTTTTCATTTAAATCTGAAAGTAAACAAAATGGGTTTTTTTTTTACTTTGAAAAGGTAAAAAAAAAAATTAAAAAAAAGAAAAGAAAGAGATTCTACACTATTTGTAGGTCTAAATTTCAAATGTTCAAAGTTAATTCATGTAAAGATGGTTTTCATTTGTTTGTTTGTATTTGTATGCCTTTGCATGTTTTCAGATTACTTTCAGGTGGATTTGATCTACTTTTGGAGTCCACATTAGGTAATTAAAGCAAACAGGAGACAGAATGCTTAGAAATTCTGACAATGTAAGTACTCAGAAAATGGAGATTCTACTATTCACTTATATGTTAGCTCCACTGATATATAAGCAAGAAATATATAAAGCAATTTCAGTAGTAGACTTTTGTATACTCCATGTAAGTACAGGGATGTGGTAGGGTGTTTTAAATACATGAGGCTGACGTTTTAAGCAGCAAAGATATCTTGTGAAATTATGTGCATTTTATACTAGGAGTTTCTGGATAACTGCTATACATAATCTAGCATAAGGGGAGCAGCTGGTGGCCTAGTGGTTATTGCGTTGCCCCTGTGATCAGAAGGTCATGGGTTTGAATCCCAGGACTGCTAGTGACGCCTCTGCGGTACCTTTGAGCAAGGTACCGTCCCCACACACTGCTCCCCGGGCGCTGTGTTCCTGGCTGCCCGTTGCTTCACTTGGTGGATTGGATAAGAAAAGATAAACCTTTACACAAGTGGGAAATTTGCATCGTTACATCAGAAAGTGGACAGTGCAAAGGTAAGAGTAGCAAAACCAGTGGAATAAAAACTATACGACACAACACTACAGTATAAAAAGTACACTATACAAATAATCTAAAAAAATGGACGTGTGTAGTGAAAAATGTATATATATATGTATGTGTAATCCTATATAAGTATATGGACACATGTAAATGCAGAGGATGAATTTTGAGCTGTTCACACGGTGTGCTGTGGTGTGTTCACGTATGACAGATGACTTTACACTTAAGAGATGACAGTAGACAAATATATCTGATACGTCAAAGCTCTGATGCACATGGCTCAATCAGCTCGCTTGTTCTGGGTGAACTTTGGCATATAATATTTGTACGAAGACAGTAGCATTGTCTTCAGTATTTTGTCTACATTTTACTTGACATGATTTTGCATGGGAAACGTTTGAGCCTTACTGTACCAGAGAGGGGGAAAAAATTCCATAGCTTTTCCCAGTAAGGTGTCTAGATCCATAAATAAAAAAGGAAAACGTGAAAATGGAAATCAATACTCCAAAACTGTTGGAGGGAACATAAAGCCAGTTGGCCTGCAGGGACTTTCGGCCGTAAGATCAAAGTCAAATAGGTCTCTTAACTTCAAATCCACATAAACATGGCAATCCCACTGACCTGAAGCCATTCTGTATTATATTACATCCCAACCTAGAACTAAGTATTTCCAACACACATTTTGTTTGTGCCTGCTGGTGGAAAGATCTCATTATCAGATTGCTGTGGGTTTAGATGTTGTGCTGAACATAGATATGACCCGTGGGGTTCTTACGGCAATTATCCAATTCGTACAAAAGTCCTATCACTCCATGTTCTGTTGCATTATTTTTATTTATCTTCTATATTTCTTTCTTCCTTTTTTGGTATTCACCACCCTTTGTGACAAAACTTAGCCATAAGGAACATTTCAATGTCCCATATTTTTATACAATGAAGATAAATACAGGATACTAATAAAGAGAGTAGAATTTGTAGAAGTTCTAAGTGTAAACGAAAGAAAGGATGTAGAATCGTATTGAAGTGTTCAGCTACTACAGATGAGAAATGAGGCCAGGCATCTGGAGGAAGCATTTGCTGAAATGAGTGTCCACCTTCTGTCCTCTCACAGTGTCATTGTGTTTTTCTCTACACATCAGAAAGTGTGGTCAGTGTGACACAAACACCACAGTCGAAGTGTGGAGCCACATGACTCAGGCTGCATTGCTTGTGGAAATCTCGTTCCAAAAACTGACTTTATTTAAGTTTTACAATGATCAGCATGGCTCCTTCTACAGTCAGAATTCCTTTATAGCTCTGTTTCGATTATAACTATGATTTACAATCAGTGCTGATTGTGGTACAGAAAAATGGCCTGTATGTAAGAGACGCAGACAAAGTAAATTGTTATCCTGGCTAATAATTTACTCCAGAAAGTATAAAACAGATTGTTCCTTGCTCTCCTATTTTTCATTTACAAGTGATGAGTGGTCGCATGTACCAATTATGAGCCGGCTAGAGTGTAATTCTTAGTAATTTATTGAATCAATCCCACATATTCAGCATTTTGCACATGTAATTCCTCAAAAATCAGTAAGAAAGTTTAAAATCTATATAATCCATTGGGACTTTTAAAACTGTACTGTCCCTAAGGCTTTAGAAGGTTATCAAGAAATGTAATACAAACCGTGTTTTGTTTTCTATGTATTGTCTGTATACTTACGGCCAGTTTAAAGCCATCAACCCCCAATCTTTACTGATTAAATGCAGACCCTTGTCTCTATGGATCCTCATTACTATGCAAACTTCAGTCTCTGGATAAAAGTCTACTAAATGACTGAATTTAAATGTTTTCTCTCATTGATGAACATCTTTCACATTATTTGGAGCTTTCCTGGCTTTATGTCACCCATGTGCTTCCATGCATGTATCATTTTACCACTATAACTACCGGTCAAAAGTTTTAGAACACCTCAGTGTGTCAAGCTTTTTTTTAAATTGGAATTCAAACAGTTCAAATAAATAGCATGAAATGGTACAAAGGACAGCGCTGAACTGCGAGAGGTTTAAAAATAGTGAGCTTACCCAGAAGTGGGAAATAATTCTGTAGCGCCATGCAGTACCTCTGGTATGTGCCTAGTTGGTCGGGTTCGTCCTACAGCAAGACAGTGACCCAAAACAGTCCAAGCTAAAGTCCAAGCTATGCCAGAACCACCTTAGAAAAAATAACAAGATGGTGAGCTGGAAAACATGGAGTGGTCAGAAGTCTCCAGACTTAAACCCCATCTAGCTGCTTTAGGATGAACTGGACAGAAGAGTGAAAGCAAAGCAACCTATAAGTGCCGCACACTAATGGGAACTTCTGCAACATAGTTGGGAAGAACTTTCTGCAGAGACATTGAACCGCTTGAATTTCAATACAAAAAAAAAAAAAATGTTTGGAAAGTGGTGCTATTTATGGTACAGTGTTTATTATCCGATGTTACTTTAGTGAACAATATGTGTTTTTCATTTTTCACAGGTTGACAACTTGGCTGACAACAAGGTGTGAACCTGGAAGCATCTTCGGCATTAAAAGGGTTAGAAGGACCTTATGGCAGTAAATTACATTGTCTAGGTAAGAAGGGTCTAATTTTGCTCTTTTTGGAGTGCATTTCTAAAATATAAATGATGAGAATATACAATTAAAATGATTAACTGGGACTACAGAAATAATAATATTTGCACACCAAGAAATCTCTGTTGGACCACTGCTCTGTATTCTGAGTGCATGAACCACTGTCTGGTTTCTGCAGTCTAAAAAATGGAGCTCAGTCATTTATTGATGTGCACATTTCAACTGGACTGCTTCATTAATGATGAATAGCTTTGGGCAATATAGAACAACACATTGCTGGTTGATAGAGGTTTGAATCTGTGTTTGCATTGTCCTGCTGTTTAGTTAAACAGTGGGCAGAAATGTGTGTGGATACGTGTGTGTTTCTTCTCTATTAATACATTCTGACGTATGTTAGATGCCTGTCATAGTTGTTAGAACATGTTAAAACAGAGTCATCTAACACATCTTCCAGGATGAGTCACAGTCACTTCCACGTGGTGATACTTCAGGAGCACAACTGCAGAATCTCTTCTGGCCCAAATCTGTTTGAGTGTCTACAAAAGGCCTTTTCATCTCTCATGGTTAGAGCTTCACAAATCTATTATACCAAAAGCAAATTCAGGGGCTTTCTGATTTTGAATGTCCTGTCCCGCTGCTCCCAAATAAACCTGCACTGGTGATTCTGTTCCTTTTTCAGTTTCTTTTGTATCAAACAATAGCAATTACTGCACAATTTATGTAGAAATGGCATAATGGCTTCATTTATCCACTTCTCACATGCCCGTTAAGCCATTTGTGAGTGTCCCCACCTCATTCCCTGATAATCAACTTGAAAATAGTACTTTTTTGTTATGAACATGACTTTTTATGAACATACCAGGCAGCTCTGCACCAGGACCTGGAAGCACACAGAGATGTTTGTGATAGGAAACCTAATTTATTTTTCATATACTCTCAGAGATTGGATTCCGCATACAGTATCATGCCACATAGCTATTTTGCACAGGCCCCCTGACTCACAAAAAAGATCAAAGAATAGTGATCAAAGATATGCAGGCAAAGTCGTCGGGCACAGTGGCAGCTGAGACTGCTGGTAGCGAGAACAATATAGACAGTATTGAGTGAGCCATTCTGTCTGCTGCCACTGCTTATTTTTACGGGAGTTCATGCAGAATGACATGAGAGAACACAATTATAGCAATGAGTTACAAGCACGAATCCATGTTTCCTTGTCTCTATCATTAACTCCGTTACAACATGTTCAACTAAGACTAAGGCCCTGCCATTCATTTCCACACATATTGTTCCATACATTGTAGGAACGTGTCTGTTGGATACATTAGGATGTTAGGAACTCCTGTAAAAACAATATCTTGCTTATAATTCATTGTGTGTAACCACTGCTAAGAACCAGTGACCTCATTAGTTTAATTATGGTCTTGTGGGCACACAGTATGTTAGTGCTGAGTATGTTAGTGCTGAATTTCTCAACTGATCTAAACAGTGATGGCACTTGTCTCATCAAATCTATGAGCAATCGAACCAGCGAAAGCAGACTAGCAAGTGGTGCATAGACTGATCAACTAATCAGTCTACTGATTAGTAGAAAAACAACAGTAGTGTACATACAGCAGGAGATCCAGCTAACCAGTAAATGCCCTGTAAGTAAGCCCAGAATGACCTATCTATCTATATCTATATCTGTATCTATATATCTGTATCTGTATAGACAGACAGACAGACAGACAGACTGATTGATTGATTGATTGATTGATTGATTGGTCATTCTGGGCTTAATTGCAGGGTGCTTACTGGTTAGCTGGATGCCGCTCCTGTATGTACACTACTGTTGTGTATATATATTGTAGCGCCACCTAGCAAGGCTCGAAGACAGACGTGAACATAGTTCAAGGTCCACAATCGCCTGGGTGGGTGAGTGTTGCAGATTTATTTACGAAGTGTAGGGAGGGTGCTCGGTAGGGGTAGGTGAAGTGCTGGCATGCCTCCCTCATCCACATGCTGTCTGTTGGTCCACAACAGAGGTGCTAAAGGGCCATGCCTCCTCTTTAGTTTCCTCTGCGCCGACTTGCATCCACTTCAGGACCTTGGACAGCACCGGCTAAGAGGCGCTTGCTTGAGGGTGCCACAGATGTATTGCACAGATGTATGTGTGTGTATATATATATATATATATATATATGTATGTGTGTGTATATATATATATATACAAGCAATATTAGCACTCAGATTGTTTGTTTGAGGTACATTACGGACATGGCTGCTTTATCTCTTATGTTCAGTTGCTGGTTGACAGGTGGATGTTGAATTGTCTTTGCAATTTCTCTCCATCTTTAGGCTGTCAGTCAGACACAATTGGGGATTTGTGAAGCTATGCCTTGATAGCTTTGCATCTGCAGAAACCCGCACTGATTCTCATTTTTTCCCCCATACGCTGCCCCGCTTCAGGCAAAAGTAGCAAACAGTTTGATCATGTTGTTTACAGACAATGCAAATAAACAAACCATTTAGAGCCTTGGATATGGTTCTTTATGCAACTGACATATTTATGTACATTCATTCATGCTTCTGTGATTTTACTCCAAATCCCCCTTTTCAGTGTTTTAGAACATCAGTTGTAAGGGTTGACCCTTTATTGTGCTAGAGCTGCTGACTGGGTTTTAAAGGGGTCATAAGTATAATTTAGTTTAGTTTAGTTTGCTTTATAGAAGCATAGTGCAGTGGACAAATAAATGAAAGAGCATTTTAAAATGTGTATCACAACAAGATGTATGTAAGACCACATACTATATATATACTGAATGAACTAGTATCAGTTATGAAAATCTGAAAATCAGTAAATTCTACAAGTTAATTAATGAGTATTGTGAATTATATGAAAATTAAAAGGGGACAGTTGCCTGTGGGTTAATTATCTGTGCCTGTTATTGTTGCAATAACATCTCTTAGTACGCCCCACTCCTATCTTTCTGTCCTCTCTATTTCTCATGTCAGAGACTGGCTCTGAGCTAAAACTCTGTAGATGGATGGGAGTGTCAAAATGTATAAACAAAATGGAAGAGGGTACGGTGAAGTTGTGAGCCAAAAATGTCTATAGGCTGACGCTGCCAAATGTTCAAAAATAACAGACAGGTTTGCTGTAATGGCTGCAATGGCTTTAATATCTACAATATCTATTGATGCAGCAACAGGTGGAACTTGGAGGAGGAGAGGTGTCTGCCCATGGCCACTCCCAGGCAGAGGAACAGAGAAAGGAGGATCAGGTGTGTGACAGGGAAGTCAAGGAGCAGGTGTAGCAGGAAGCATGGAGTAGCTTTATGATTAGCAAGGAGGGAACAGGGAGGTGTGTGTGTGTGTGTGTGTGTGTATGTGTGTGTGTGTCTGTCATGCCAAGATGACAGTGATGATGATTCAATTAATGTTGATGGTAAAAAAAAAAAAAATACTAGATGACATAACCGCGCCACTATCTAAGAAAGCTTTTTCTTTGAGAAGGTACTTCTCTTACTCTTAACTGAGTTTGGAGATTCTGTGTGTGATCCACCTCTGATCATCAAGGAGTAAGACAGTTCAAATCAGTTTACTTCAGTTTTATTTATACAGCACTTTTTTTTTACATCTGATGTCGCTAAGCAGATTTTTTTACAGAATCTGAGTCTGAGACCCTTGTGAGCAAGCCAAAGGCGACAGAGAGAAAGAAAAACTTTCTAAAGCTGGAGGAAGAAGCCTCAGGAGGAACCAGGGCTCCAAAGGGGAACACATCCTCCTCTGGTTGACACCAGAGAGTGAGAGAGAATAAAAGAATGACAGTATGGAGGAGACAAACAATAAGGGGTCTTATTGTACAGACTAATCATTGATGCATAGCTAGTAGTCTATGGTTAACAAAGTAGAACCGTTAGAATCTGTAGTCTGAAGTCCACAGCAGTAGGAACACCAGCCTTCACTGGAGCCTGAGAGCGGTAATTGGTCTCAGTTGTGGGGGCAGGGTGGTGTTGGGGTGGAAATGAGTACACTGGTACACTTGACTATGGCACTTACTCACTTTTCAGCTTTGCCCAGTAGGTGCACATATTTAAGGGTACAGCAAGGATAATGTTCTGGTGGGTGGTATTTGAGTGGGCTGTCTGGGCCAAAATTGCCATGGGCATAATTTTGTCCCAGTCCAGCTCCGCTCATACACCTTATTTCAAAATTCATACATAACAAATCACCCGGGAAAATGGCTTTAGATCACAGTGGCCACTTTGAAGATGGCGAATGTACTGGCCTGTCACTCACGCACATCCTTTCAGGCCTCTGTGTTTTATGGGGTAACAGGGCATTGGATGTTTGAGGGCTGTTGAGATAGTGTTGTCAGACACCTGTCAGTCCGCACAGTACAGCCTGCCGATCACGTTCCCGGAGGGCATCGCCATCTCAGCTCCATTTGTTCCTCGGTCACCTGCCCCTTCCCCAATACCCTCCCCCTGCCTCAGCTGACCTTCAAGTTGCAGCTTCTTCCACTGCCCCTTAAAGACCGTGGAATGGCATGACTGTGTGTATTCAAGCTAAGCAAATGCCATGTTTCCATTTCCTTGGCCAATATGGTCATCTCCAATCAAACATTTACTCTCAGAGCTGCAGTACTCTTTGTTCCCTGATTTTGCAGTTTATAGGCAGTATCTTACATTTTTAAACCCTATTGAGGCAGTGATGAGATCAGGCTTGTACACAGTCAATTAGCATCTGTCTCAGTTTGATATATGAATGAATATCCAAAGCTGCTGTATTGTTCCCAGATCAGCAATTTTCACCCTTGAATTATTTTTAAGCATGGCTTTTATAGCCAATCGCCAGCTTTGGTTTACCCTGTAACAGGATTCTGACTCGGCAGAATGGAGCGGGATCATAAAAGGGCCCCTGTCATACCTAAGTGGGATTTCATCGCTCATTAGCGCTAGATTGCTCAGTGTTTTTGAGTGATAATTATTTAGCATGTTAATTAATCACTCGGAGAAAGCAATTCCTGCCATTTTTTAATTCCTTTAGAAAAGGGCCCCCATTAGTTAAACGACTGTGGCAGGAACAATCGCAAAAAGTAGGACACCTCTGATGTTTCTCGCTGCAATGCACACAATGCAAAAATTCCCCAGCAGAAGCGGCATTGATCTAGGGAAAGCCGCATAAGTTTTCTATCCCTGAGAATCGGCGTGACAAAAGCGTCAGAGTGGAACTAATACGCTGGAAATGCGGCAGCAGCCGCCCCGTCTCTTAGTGAGAACCTTTGTTCGCTGACACTGAACTCCAGCAGAAACAGGAGTTACTCATATGGGGACACGCAAAAGTGAGTCAGAAGCCTGAGCTCGCTTTCTAATGAAAATATAGTATTCTGGCTTTTCCGCTTTGCTCCAGGTGTGTGGTGGCTCACGGCTCTGCAGTTTTCTTTCAGAGTTTTCTGTGTATGCTGTTTCATTTCTTTTGACATATACCCACCAGGACACCAACTGTTTTTTTTTGTTGTTGTTGTGATGTGTTTTTGGGTTTTTTGGAGAGGAAAAAACATGCACTGCATCAAATGTAATGTCCCACTGTCATCTCAGGAGTACAGTGTGTGTTCTTTAGCTTCTCAGTAGTCGTGTATCATTCAGATACTGACACAGGCTGATACGGCTTAAAATCAATGGATCGAATATCAGAAAAAGCCTGAACTATCATGTAATAGCTTAACTAAACTTTGAACAGCATGCCGTAAAGAGAGATGAGGACATGAGTAACACAGATGAGAAGCATGCCTGTGTCTGAAATGGCTCTCCACTGCCTACATATTGCACTTTGTGGCAATTAAAATACAGGCTCCTGCACCCAAACAGCATATAATATGTCTAACAAAGAGCAATTGGTGGTTCAGTCATGTGTGCAGAACTCCATAATGGACAAATTGAGCTCTATAAAGTTGCAGAAACTCCAATTTCATAACCTACAGCTCACAATATAGAAAGTATGGAGCCATTTCAGATTCAAAGTGTACCCAGACACATGTATTACTACCAGTTTAGTTGTTGAAGAGGGAGGACAAAGAATTTATCAGATTATCTGATACTCAGTTGTGGTATCAGTATCTGTATCAGACATTTGAAAGTGGTACTGTTTCACCCCTTTTCAGTAACATACTGCGTTCTAAAGTGGCATTCAGTATATTCAGCTGAACAGAACTGAATCAAGCAGCCAGTATTGTGGACATTCTGGCTAGTTGCATAAGAACAGCCTTTTCCACCTGTGTTTCAGGTACATAAATACAATTTGTGTATTTTCATCTATTAAATACCAGAAATAAAACAGCCAAAAAAAACTAATAAAGTGGTTTTGAAACACTAAATAGACACAAAAGCTGTCAGTTCAGTTCAAGCCCAGTTCATGGGCTGCTGCTGGGTTTTGGGTTCCAGCCACTGGAATGTGAAAAGAAACCATCAATATGCTCCATGCAAATGTCAAAATTTGCATGATACTAAAATCATTCTGAAAGAGAAAGAGACTGAAAAGTAGATGCTAGCTCATGTCTGAATATAACCTATAAATGATAAACATAACTATCATAACAAATATTAACAATGTATGCAGTTCTTTTATATTTTTATTTTTGAAGATACGCAAGTAAGCAAAGTAGGTAGATCCCTTAAATCACAACATGCCTTGAAGTACATGAAACTGGTACAATTAGCACAGAAGAAGAAATGTGACTGTATGACGTTCTTCTTATTTGTGTCAATTAGACACTGACTGTTTTAAATATATATATATATATATATATATATATATATATTCAAGCATCATACCTTAGAAATAATAACTAAAAATGCAAAAATAATGAGAGAATGCAGTGTAGTAGCGATGGAAAATACAGGGAGCTTGAAAACTAAGAAATAAAAGAAAAAAATCTAATGAGAAAAATGCAAAATCATTTAAAAAATTAAGATACAAAACAGTTATCATTATTTTGCCTTTATAACAATGATTTAACTGCAAAATAATCTCCTCATCTGTATCAATGTTCTGTTTGTCTCCCATAATGGCTTGTGTAGCTTCTAGCATCTGCAGCATCAATTATATAATGCTCTTCCCCTCTGGGCCTGCCTATCCTTGTGTATAAACGAACAAATCTTGCCGCACAAGTACACACGATGTGCAAATGAGAAACAAGCGCATCTGCTGTAGGTGCCAGGGATGCTTTGCTATCCTGGTACAGTCTCAATTAAGGCGCTGGGAGCTGTGATTTGGTGAGGCATCTCTTGGAAAGAGGCCCCTCACTTGAGTGTACGGAAGAGGCTGTTTTGATGCCCGTAAGTGCCAGTCCGTGCAAAGGACATTGCTTCCTTTGCGCCGTTTCGTTTTTCCACTCTTGGTCTTTCCACTTCACTGTCACTGATTGTTATTCACCCAGCTCACCCTTCTGTTTCTTTAACCTTTAAGAGGTTGCCTACCTTCTCTTGTCTTAGCCTACCCCCCCCCCAAACCCCTCAAGCCCCCTCACCCCGCCCCTGTCTTTGGTAGCGAGTGTGTGTTTGTGGAAAGAGGAATACTGGCAGTCGTAATTGCCTTCATCTGCCTGCATGTTAGTGGGAGTTGGATGAGCGCTCAGCTTGCAGAGTGGATGCTGGAATGACTTGGCAGAGAACATGTTTGCGAAATAGAATATTAAAGGTGTCAGTACACTGAAATTTAAAAAGCTACTCAAAATAAGGCAGGCGAGGAATCTTGAGATCAAGTCTATCTCTCACGCTCTCTCTCTCTTTCTCTCTCTCTCTCTCTCTCTTTCTTTCTCTCTCTCTCTCTCTTTCTCTCTTTCTCCCTCCTTCCTCTTTCTTCTTTTCTCTCACTCTCTCTCAAGCTGGAGGCGTCTAATGTTGGAGGATGTATAGGGAGTGATGGATGGAGCCTGTTAGCTTGGGCTGATCTGCATCTTTACCATCTGTAAAGGGGTGTTCTAGAGCTCGAGTGACAGCCATAAATCAGCCTGCTTTGGAGTGCAACTCTCTCTTACCCAAGAGTCTCTCTGCATTAGATAAGTGGAGTGGTAGCGGCTGTACTAGTCTCAGTACCAGGTGCCTGGAGCTCCACTAAGATGTGTGATAGAATTTGTTGGAATGGAACAGGGTGTATCTGGGAGGAAATGATTACTTCGGGATCCAATAGAGTGGTATGTGAATGAGTGGGAGGAAAACTTCATATTGGAATTTAATTGGTGAGTCTGATGGCTCCTATTACTTGCCTGTCAGCAAAGGGTCCTGCCTATATGACTATATTAGCAATCCACTCACTAGAGGACTCCTTTGGTGATCTATAGCCAGTTAGTACTCTCACTGGAGGAGTCCTCTAGAGCCATCTTGCTGCTCACGAGAGGAGTCCTCTGGCTGTCTATGGCCTTGTCTGGATTCCATATCTGCCAAGACCTGTCATGGGCCACCAACACAGTAGTGATGGTCTTTAGAGGCTTCTCATCCTGGGAAGCCTGAAGAGAGCACAACTCCCACAACAGCTTCTACAGCCACAGAGTCCATCATAACACATTGCATTAAAGAATGATACTCAAACAGCCCCTCTGAGAACAGGAAGGCCCTCCAGTGCATTATCAAAACAACCCAGAGAATCACTGGTTTACAGCTTCCACCACTGGAAGAAATCTACGCAACCCACTTCAGCTGCCACGGTATGAATGTCCTCCGAGATCTTTCCCACCCTGGCCACACAATCTTCACCCTTCTACTGTCTGGCAAGCCCTGTGTGCCCCCAGGACCAGCCTATAGAACAGCTTTCACCCCAAATCTGTCGCACCCCAGCCACACTACACACAATACACAATACATTCTGATCTTTATGCAATCAATTCGATGGCAGTGACTGTATTACAGTTCATCTGCTGTGACTGATGTGATTATTACCCCTCTTCTCCCGAGTGCAATAATTATCTCAACGCAGGGACTGCTCCTTTTATTTATTTTACCCCTCCACCTCTAGTGCAATCATTTATTTATTTACTCTATTCCTCCTCCAGTGCAATAATCTGCTCTTTGTAAAGTCTCTCCAAGTGATATAATCTGTTTTGTGCAATATGACTATTCCTTTATTCTCAGTGCATGTGAGTGTGTGTCCATATATATATGGACAAACATATAGGGACTTTTTCAGGGTTTAGGCTAGGCCCCTTACTTTAGAATGAATGGGCACAAATTTGCACATAAAGACTCCAAAATCTTGTAGAAAGCCTTTCAAGAAGGGTGGAAGCTATTATAGCAGAGGGATCAACTTCATATTAAAGTCTGTGGATTTGAATGCAATGTCATTAAAGTCCCTGTTGGTGTAATGGTCAAGTGTCCCAATACTTTTGTCCATATAGTATGTAGTGTATATAAATTTGCCGTGTCACTGTAGTGGACAGTACAAGAAAATAAAGTAGAATCAGTGTAAACAATAGAATAAAAATTGTACAATATAACAATATAATATAAATATATGTGCACACCCAGAATAGTTATTGCACAAAACAGATTACAGATTATATAGAGTTCTATATATAAATACAGCGGATATCCTCAGATGCCTAGTAGCATCAGATATTGAATGATTCACAGTAATACAGTAATATTGCACCAGAAATATTGCACATGTTGCATGAGAAATATTGCCCATGAAAGAACCGTGGTGTGCGCTTGGTGTGGGCATCTGTTCTGGGTGTGTGGATGTGTTGGGTTTTGTGTGTGTGGTCAACTGCAAGATGTTCATTGTAGAATCTGACAGCAGCTAAATATATATATAAACTGTGTAAATACTTGTATCTACGGTATATTCGATTCAGATTCAGATTCTCATTCGAAGCCCTGTATCTTCTCCCCACCCAGCACAGCCTTTTCTGGTGAGTGCTGCTACTGTCACACTCTTTTTCTCGACGTCGCCACAAGCCCTCGCTTTCCTTCACAGCTTTGTTCTCGAATGGGTCCGATGCCTTCATGTTGAGGCAGGTCTGCAGGCGCTGTGCAGGATTCTAGTGACAGAGCTGATGTCTGGCACCTTCCGATAAGAGTAGAACCTGGTTCTCTGGTTTCCCGGAACTGGAGGTGGGGGTGGAGAGAAATCAACCACATCAGGGGCCTTTCCTGGCATGCCACAATCTCTCAAAGGCATGAGTGGAATAGACCGTAGCTAGTTGTAAAGCAGTGACAACAAAGCCCATGGGGATGTAATCTTTAAAGTACCGTTGCACAATGCACATGTACTGCATGTTTTAGAGGAGTGCTTATTGATTGATTTACTCTAGCAGTGGTTAGCAGCATCAGTGAATACACATAGTGCCAGAAAGCATATGGGCCACGATCACACTCCAGCCCACACCTCAGTGTGTGTGGTTCTGGCATTCGTAGTAAAGGAGCGGAGGAAATTTTTATATTCTCTCTCTAGAAGGGAAAATGAGCCTTCAGAGGCATAATCATTTCATCATGTCTACACACAGCATTATAACCATTGTCATTAAAAAGCTCTTTCTCTTCGCGTGAGGTTTATAACTTATTCATCAAAAGACGATGGGCACGGCCTCGGGGGGAAAGAGCCAGAAACTAAACAAAGACAGATAACGCTGCTAATTATGGGTAATGGTTTCCTGTAGAGGCCTGGGACAGAGGCATTATGGGTCACTGATTGGTGCGTGTGCAGGAGCGGGCGGTAAGCTGCGGCATGCTGCGCTATTTTGTGATCGTGTGTGACCTGCCATTCACCTCCCACTGTGGGGCTCCTCTAGTCATGTTTAGTGGTTTTATTATACCTCTCATTATTAACCAAATGGAGTCATTGTCCGAAACGTAATAAGAGGAAGGATTATTTTCCTCCACAGTGCAATTTCTGTCGTAGATGATGTCTTCGTTTCAGATGAGCCTCAGGAGTTGGAGTAGAGGAATAGCGGGTGAAATACAGACACTCATTCGGCTCTTCAAACTGAAATGGGTGTGCACTTGATGGGACAGAGGAGCTATAATCCATTAGTCCATTATGACCCCACTGATTCATTAAAGAGTAATTTGGCAAAAACATACTTATTTTTTTAACTCTCCCAAGATGTAGTCAGTCAGTCAAGGCATGGCTGGTTTGTTTCTTTAGTTTATTGCTAGAACTACAAGAGTAGTATTGCGAACACTGAACACCAATAGTCACCCAAATGGCCTAAGTCATTTCCATAAACATACATCACCAACATTTCTCACAAATTGCTCAAATCACATCCGGATCTTAATTACAGTTATGACTTGTGGATGTGGTTTGTGTGGATGTGGTTCAGAAGTCAGTCCTGTGATTGCTGTTTGAATAGCAGCCTGTTATCTGAAATGGTTTTGTAGTGGTAAAGTTTTGCTCATTTTTATAACTGTAGTCCTGAAATACATAGACAAGTTAACTTCACCTTAATAAACATCTGGATGAGGTTTGAGCAGGTTAAGAGAAGTTTTGATTAATTTTTTTTGTATTATTATTTTACAGAAACCATGTGTGCCATTTTCGGGTGCCTACTGAGTTCTAGTGTTTATTAGCAATATTAGCCTCCAAGCAGCAGTTCTAAATTAAAGAAGCAACATTTTGATGCTAAAAATGTCCTTGCCACTTGACTACATCTAAGGTGGAAAAAATGTTTGTCAGAATGTTTCAATCATACCTTTAAGACCCCATTGGCCTCCATGGATGTTTGTTTGTTATGTTTGGTGGTGCCTGGAGTCGTACAGAGAATAATATTGGACAGGCTGTGTTCATATTTACATTCTGCAGTGCCATTTTAGTGACACTTAGAGTGATGTGACCTATACGGACGTGGTGTTTCTCTCTCTCACTCTATCTCCTTCTGTCACTCACACACACACACACACACACACACATTTACGCTGTGCTTGAGTGGTCTGTTACCCTCCACATCTCTACTCTCTCATGCTTCAGAGCGTCTGAAGGTGTTGCTCGAAGCTCGCTGAGGTGAAGTGGTATATGCCGACTGCACGTAGTATCTGCAGCAGCCCTAAATACATATGAATCATCCTCATGACCGGACAAAAGGAACTCAAGACCACACATTTATCGTGCCCTACTGCACATCAGGAAACAGGAAACAGGAGCACTGGAAAATGGATCATTTGATTGCTAAAAGTAAATGGTGCTCAAAGCTCATCATTTCTTCATTCATGGTATCTCAGGGACTTTGCTATTGATCTTATGTTTAAACTTACTCTTCTTAAACACACTCTTCTAGGAAAAGCCTTTTAGTGCTATAGAATCTTTATGGTGGAGAGTCTTTAAGCTTCAAAGAAAGATTCTTCACTCCTACAGATCTCATTTACCAAAATGGTTCTTCAGGGATCCAGTGGTTTTGGCACCTTGATTTTTAAAAGTGTACTGGGCTCCTCAGGGTTGATACTGATTTGGACCCTTATTTGACACATATTGTGGCTATTTCTGCAATACTGTATTTTAACTAATTTATAGGACTTTAGGAATTGCAGTATACAGTCTCCTATGCCTGTTATTCAGCACAGCTTATATAACAATATGATTTTTTTTATTACTATTAGCAGTAGTAATAGTAGCAGTATTTTTTACCAATTATATAAAAATAACTATTATTAATAATTATTAATATGTTTTTTTATCTGAAAATATGGGTTAATTTTGTTAAGGAGATATAAAATTCTGGTGATATTGAATGACAGTTTTATATGGTCATAATAGTGGTGTTTCTAGACTTCTGGTTGTACAGGGGCACACACTGTATCATGGGGGGCTCTTTATTAATCACTTATTGGGGCAAACCAGTCTGTCAGTATTAAACCAGACAGCTTCATCTTTTTTAACCAGGAGAAGTTCACAACCAGGTAAAATTAAAACTATAAAATGAGAAAACCCCTAAATCTTCCTGAATGAGAAGTTATTAACTGATGCCCCTTTTTAATATGTAATATCATATTGTTTGAGGCATTAAACTGAATTAAGCTTCATAAGCTGTTACATGAAGCCTGTGACTTAGAACTCTTTTTTTGTGTTTTTTGGAGTTGTTTTTTGGTGGACTACAAGTGGTTGGTCCCTAACACAAGCATTAGCATTACTGTTGTTGTGTTTCTGTCATATTTTTGGCTGTTTTTGTGTTTCTGTCATATTTTTCTTCTTTTGGATTACAGTGTTGTCCTCTTACACTAAAAATATTCAACCTAAAAATCAACATCATGTAACAACAAGCAATTTACTAGTTTAATTCACACCAATTACAAATAAATGAATGAATAGATAGATATATTATTTTTTACAGTTAAAGGTTGTTTTAAATGTGATGGTATTGAGCTTCACCTGTTCAGCTTGTGATACTAAAACAAAGCAGTCTCTTTAAAAACAGGCACTAAATCCATGGGAATGAATATCTTACTTAGTTCATTTCATTACAGCCATGGTTCTCAAAGTGGGTTCTCAAAGTACAGTTGGCGTCCTTGAGTAGAGGCCTGTTACATAAAGACAGCCAATCATTCCCACCTGAGTTCTGAGTCAGCAGTCTAAAATCGTTGACATGAGTCAATATCTTACGCTCATTTTTGGTGAACACTTGAATTAGATGTGGGCAATGAGTAGTCTCACAAGACTTTGTCATTTAAATTGGTATGTAATATTTGTTTTTTTCTCTGGTTTAATACATGGGACACACGAAAAAGAACCAGGAGAGTCACAGTAATTTTTACAATCCAGGTTTTTACAGTCTGCACAGCACAAAATCCAATTAATCAGTGCTGGTTATGCTCTTTGTTACTGAATTTGTGGTTGGCCATTGTTTAAGTGCCAGTATTCTCAAAGTGCTCAGAAAAGGATAAAATCACATTGTGAAAATAACAATAAAAATCATCATATTGCCCTCTTCTAACCTGAATACTAAATTATTTGCTTATTGTAAGTAGAGAACCACCACAGACACAGACAATTATTTAAACAGAGACATATTTGCATAATGTGTGTAATGTTTGAGGAGTTGTGTGGAGTCTGTGGAACATTTTTCACACTGGATGGGGTCTCCAGCAAAAAATGTTAAGAACTCTTGGGTTACAGTCTGAAAAAATACTCTAATTATTGATGCATTATTGGTTTGCCAATACTGATGATCCCACGATACGTTGGTCAGTTAATATATCTGTGGAGCTCGACTGAAATGTTCCTTCAGTTCAGTTGTGTTTCTTTCTACTGTCCTTAGAGAACAGGTCATGTTGGTAGAGCACATAGGTACTTTAACATTGTGCAGCATTAACATAGTTCAGAGTAGTTATTTTGCTCTTTTCACTCCTAACTCCTAAGTAGTCTTTTTTTTTTACATCATGTGTGTGCAGAACAAGAGAAAGGCATGCAGAACACAGTAATGGGGGGAAAAAAATGAAAAGAAAAACATAATTAACTCTCAACACCAAACATGCTGAATTATCTTATTGCTGGAAAGCAAGTGATGCTACACTCGTAATAGAAATTGTGAACTAAGCACAAGTACCCGCTCTCATGGCGACGTACTCATACACTAGCAGTCACCCCGAACAATAAACACGGGGCGGCAGATTAGAAGAATGTAGACACACCATAAGCTGTTAAGGTTAATTAGCCTGCTGTTGAGTAGAGCAGCAATCTCATTTTTAACTTCCACGTCCTGTGGTGAAAATTAATTTGGGCGCTATGTGTGCTCCACCCTCTGCATCTCCTAACGCCGTCTTCCCCCTCGACTCCGTCCTCTCGTGAGGGCTTTCATCACCTCCAGATAAGGCAGTCCGCGAGGTGACGTGTGCACATTCATCAAAGAGTGAAGAGACAGAACGTGTGTTTGCGTGTGTGAGGGTGGAAATGATTAGCACAGGCAGATAGCAGGCCCGGCAGTTTGGGGAGGGGGGGGTGGGGTTGGGGGAGATAGCGGCTGATGGCGGGTGAGAGCGAGAGAGAGAGTGCTTTTAATTAAGCTGACCTTTTTCATGGTGGGCTTGTTATGAAAAGCCCTGCCACCGAGGATAAATGAAAAGCACGCCGCAATGAAAACATTTGCATGCCAGCGCTGAAATGGACCGGTGGTGCGCTGGAGGTGGATTTTATCAAGCTTGGGATGTTTTCATATCACTGTAATTGTTCAGGGACAAAAACAGGTCTGGTCGGGATTAAGGAATGTCAAGATTACAGCATCAGTACGACTAGGGTACTGAGTCAGAGTGTTTCCTTTATTGCGGCCACAAAATAACACTGGATGTGGTGATGGATTACCTGTACTTGTTGAAAAGGCCTGAAAATCGCAGCCTTATCACATCCTAAGGCTTGTTATAAAGTAGCTACATGTACCGCATTGCAAGCTGAGTTATAATATAACTCATGTTGAGATTACCACCCCAGTGCCTTAATTTCCATAGAGGCAGCTGTATTTGACCAGTTATTACTGACTAGTTTCTCCATTCTCACACACCATTGTTCATTTCAATCAAACAGAATTGTCGATCTTGCTCAGAGCAGAGGCATGAATATAAGAAATGCCTTTTAAATAGTTTTTACTGTGACTGTTTCTTTCTGAGTAAGGTGTGAAGGACTGTTGAGTTTTCCTCTGTATTTTTCATCTGGCTTTAAATGGGATTAGGTAAGGGAAGGTAAGGGGGGTCAGTACAACAATAGTTAATTGATAAATGGACACAATTCACCATAATAAGTTTTTCTGAGCATTTCATGGATATCATCAGTACTGTAACGACACTGAACGGCTGCATGCTTCATTACAAAGGAGCATAACTGGCACTTTGTAAGTGGATTGCAGGGCTGTTTGTGAAACACTAAATACAATAAAAACCATCATAAAAAAATAAATATCATGATACATTGTATTTTGTAAAAATGTCTTTAAGTATCACAATATTATATGATTATCATCTTGCTTACTTTAACTCTAAGGCATAAACAGGTTGTTGCTGTTGTTTAATTTATATATAGTCAGTATGTTTAAGTTATATAGGTATATGTACGGTCAATATGTCATGTTTGGCCGTGCATTAGCATGCCTGGAACATACAGAGGGTAGTGATAAAGGCAGAAATTAAGCAAATGTTCACAACAGAAGTGGAGTACAGAGACAACGTAGTGGGTCCACGATCCCTGTGCAGAGAAGAAGATTGCTGGAGAGTGTTACAGGATGAGTCAAGGGGGGGACGAGGGTTATGTCTCAGAAAAGATTGAGAACCACTATACTACTGGACAAATAGAGTCTGTGATAGAGATCTGTTTCTGTGCTACAAGCAATGACTTATCAAGTACACTGTAGAGTAAATAAACTAAAATAATATTTTAAGATTTCTAGTAGAAAAGCTTTGTCGAAGACTGAGATGTAAAACCCAGTCTCAGTGCGATATCTTACCAAAAGCTTCTTACAGGTTTGCTTGAACTTCTTCAGGAAATTAGATGCTGTCTCCTTAGCTCATCTGCACAGATTACCTCAGGTAGCGCTAAGCCCCAGCCAGCCTTTCCTCTGCAACAAAGCCAGGGATTATTTGATGGCAATGTTACATTTTACCAATTGGCTCCAAGTCTGTTCAGGTGAGGATGTTTGCCATACAGGAAAAAAAAAGCAATCCAGTAGGAACACATTGCTACTCAACCAAGAACCCACTAATCCACTCTCCAACAAATCCTGCATGCTTAGGGAGTAGTGATTAATATGTGTGTTCAGAAACTGGTATGATTCCAGTCTTTGAGAACTTGTATGAACTTGGATTACTTAGGCAGGAGCAGATTAGGTTTTGATGGTATTTGTGTAATGAGCCATTATTTCTACATGTCTGTAAAATGGATTAGCACTTTTGGGAGGGTCTGTCAAGCTATTTTCTTACCGAAGCAGCAAAAGAGAACTGCAGTTGTAATATTCAAGAAAATACAAGTCATCTTTTTTTTTGTCTCAAGAAAAGCTATTTCATGTTTGATAGCAGGAGTCAAGATCTAGTACAGGGGTGCTCAGCTCTGGTCCTGGTGGGCCAGCGTGTATCCAGGAGATTATATATGCAGGTGACACTGTTGTTCCACCTAATATAGCTGTTATCTGATTGTTATTCCAAAGTCACTGCTGATGTCAAGCCCCGGGCTGGAAAATACAACATGGATGTGAACAACAAGCCGCAAGATGTAGGACTCACCTAGCTGCATGCATTATCACCGTCCCACTCCATCATGTCCATGTTTGCGGTGTAGGATCTCATTACCCTGCTGGTAAATGGGTAGGGAGTTCAGCCGGGTCATAGTGTATCCCTCTGAGGCAAAGCCTGCAGCCTGTCTTCTGTCTTCCGCAGCCTTTTTAACGAGGGATCCTGGCAAAAAGTGTTACTAATAACTAAAAAAAAAATAAAAATTCAAAGAAGCATCATCACAATCAGAATCAGAAAACTTTATTGATCCCAGAGGAAATTGTTTATGTTATGACTGCATAGGCACACAGAGACAAGAACAATATGAAATATAAACTCTAAATAAATCTGATAAAAGCTGCAGAAAATATTTAATATGGCATGCACTATGCTATGTACATAATTGCTGAGGTATAAATACTATAGATAATACCATAGACACCATAGATATACTATAGATAACTAATTACACAATTACTAATAACACAAATGGTGGTGAGGAGTCTATTACTGCACATAATAAAGATCAGTAGTATATAGGTAATATTGACATAAGTTGTGAAGGTAAGATTACTGCATATAAAAATAAGATATTGGACATAATGACAATGCAGCCATCCTGTGTTTAGACCACAAATAAGGACAACCTCAAAGTTTTACTTAAAGCTCCATTAAGTATTTGAAAGTTGAATTGTGATATTTCAAAGGTGAATTATTTTTACACCATGAATGATTAATACAGTAATTAATGGAGTGTCTACTAAGGGCCAAAGTACACATTCCACCAAGACACCCGGAAGATTATGAGTGTCCCAGTGGTCATTAAGAACACTGAGTGTTCATATCAGTGGTATGGAGTGATTGATGAGAAGCTTGTTTTTTGGAGATGTCGGCCTGCGCCTGATCTCTGCTCCCGGTCTTCTTGACTGAGCAGTTCACATAGCAGATGGTTCTGCAGCTGTGTTCTCATCTTCAAGTGAAGGTTATTGTCTAACTACACTCCCTCCTTACAGTCCCATTGTGCTCTGTCCTGCTCTTGCTCCTCTGCCCGTGTCTCCCACTCATTTATTACTGGACTGGAATGAATGCTTTTCTTGCATATGTAGAATTCCACTATTGTCAGCATGAAGACAATAACTATAGCTGTGAGGCATGATAGCAATCAGGCTCAAATCCTTTACACTCTTGCACTCACTTCATTCACACCACTTGCTTCTGTCTTTCAATTTTCACCCTTACACTTTCATAACGTGTGATAACCATAACCCAATACTAATCAGTTGCTTTCTGCACCTTTTCTTTGATGCTATTATGGGATCTCTGTAGACTCATTGATGGCACTCTGTAGCAAAAGTACTAATATGTTTTTAATACTTTATAATGTCACTGTGAGATCAATTTCTGTTTTCAAATGTACATCATTTGAAAATGTCGCTTTCTCTTTACAACATGTGACAAGTTCATGATGACTGGAACAGCAGAAATAGGCAAGAATTTCTGATTATCTATAGTTACATGAACTATTAACTTTCTTCAAGCGTTAAAAAAGTGTAAAACCCCTGATTTAATAGCAGAACTATAATCCACATAAAATAATTTGTTGCACAAATAAATAACATTTCTAAGAGGAACTGACAGTGGTTATTTTTTTGTAATGGACTTTTCTTCATGGTGCAGCATATAGCAACATTCAACAGAGTGCAAGTTACAGCAGAGACTGTACAAACACAATGAATTGACCATAAATAAAACAAAGACACCTAGAACAAAGTTCGTCTCAAGTAGAACCACACTGACTTAGATATCTGTCATACCTGAGTATTTAAATATCTAAACTTCTGCATTATTATGACTGAAAAAGTAATCAGATCATCAGTACAGCACCCAGTTAAACAAATTAGACAAAAAATTCAGTTATTTATTGAGGAAAATAATACAACACTGATCTGTGAGTGCCAAAAGTATGTGAACCTCTAGGCTTAGCCGTTAATTTGAAGGTGAAAGGTTGTAAGGGGAAAGCTCTCCAAAAAACATTGCTGCCTGTCTACAGTTTTTCAAAGATCAGATGTAAAAGTCTATTGACAGAACATTTCAGAAAAATGTTTTGTGGATGAATCAGGCTGAAAAAGAACCTCAGAATGGAGGATTTCTTTATCTACTTTTAAATAAAGAGTAAAAGCTGATGATTTTTAGATCATATTTAGAAAATTCTAAAGGTTTCACAAAATGTCAAGCACCACTGGACTTGCCTGGTACAGCAGTAGATCTGAGGGACTGAAGGAAATGGAGACAATAGGTTTTGGAGCGGTTAGGGGTCATATCCCACTGAACAGAAGCAGTTCTACACAGTCAGGGGTGCGGTGAATTTCAGTGGTCATTCTTTGTCTCTGCTTTTGCATTATGCTTTAGCTCCTTTGCTCTTAGGGTCCAATCAGTGGTTCAGTGGCACATTGGCCGCTGCTCGTCTGGGCTGCTAGTGAATGCACTTCCATAGGAAAGTGCATCTACCTTCATCTTGCACTGTGATTGCGCTACTCATTTTTTGGAAGGCTGTTCCTCTTTCCACCTATTGCAGCCCGTGCAGATTCTATAGCTCCCTCTCTTCTTAGCTTGATAAAAGACTTTCTGATGTGCCCCGGCACTCACCTATTCATTAAGGGGCTCTTTAGCCTTGATATCTGCCGAACTGCAAAAAAAAGAAAGTTTTCGACCCGGCCTGCCTTATCTTCTTTGTTGGTCTCCTTCAAGTGAGCTTGGAGCATGCTAAGCTCCTGTTTAACAGCACCTTTGACAAATGAGAGGAGATTCTTGGCGTGTTTGATCATCAGAGGAGCCTTGCTTACATCCATCTCCCCTCAAACAGCCTTGTAGATTTGAATGGAATCTGTGTACATGCACAACACTTAAACACAAAAAAATAAAAAAGTGAGGTGCTCAACAATTTCGAACTCTACTTTGTTAGGTATGTCTTTGATGGGTGCACCATTAGTGGGCTGGATTGGGGTGCATACAGATGAGGACTGACAGGCAGTTATGAGAGAATGGGTAATGCAGGATAGGAGACTGAAAGGCATGAGGTTGCTAAAGGGCATGCTTGTGCTGTATTCAGCCTAATCAGGTTTCACCTGTCAAAAATGACTTATATCCTGATGCCCTGAGCACCTTCCTAATAATTCTGCACAACAGCATAAAGTCTCAGTTCAGAGGGGAATCCTTGCTAAAGCACTTGAGTTCATCAGATATAAAATCATGAAAAATTATGACTGTTCTAAAAATGGAGGAAGTGCATATTGCCGTTTTCCCTTTAAAAGGTGTGTTTTCTTTCATTTCTCATTTTATTGTTTTGCCTGAGGTCTACGCAGTTTTATACACTTGAAGCAACCATTATTCATTTTTACGTTCTGATTTTCCAACTTCTTTTTTAATCCCTTAGAATTAAACAGGTTGGTTTTGTTACTGTGCCTTTAAAGCTGATAGATGTTAACTATCTGCGTTCTGACTGGCTGTCCTGGATTCTGCCTCGTTCAAAAAGCAGTCCGGACTGAAACCCTCATTATAGCTTCAACATGAATGACTGAGCCTAAAATCCTATAGGATAAATGCAATGATTTTAACCAAAGTGTTTCATTTGCCGTTTAGTTTTTTATGTACTTGGGCAGCTGGTATTCTGGTGGTTAGGGCGTTGCCCCTGCAATCAGAAGGCTATGGGTTTGAATCCCAACTGCTAGTATCATCACTGAGGTACCCTTGAGCAAGGCACTGTCCCCACACTCTGCTCCCCTGGCGCCCCTCATTGGTGGCAGCACACTGCTTTACTTGGTGAATGGGTTAAATACAGAGAAACAATTTCACACTGTGCGGTTGTGTGTTCACACGTGACTGTAACGGGCCACTTCAAGTGCAAAATTACATGTTGTTGGTGAAAAAGTGAAAAAAGTAACAACCAAACCTAAATATAGTAACTTCTGTTAATTAGATGTATTTAACATATTGGGGAAAAATATATAACAGCATATGAAGTGTTACTTAATCTTTGGGCTTTTTCCTCATTGTGTTAAATTCAGCAAAAACAGACACTGTGCATTAATGCTCTGTATAGAGGATGTATACTTCAAAAATGATAAGAAGAACAAGACAATGCAAGAAAAAGCAAACGGTTTGTGCTTGACTATATAAACTGAATGGACCTAGGAGTGAATGGTGCATTTTTTGAAACTTTGATAAAACTTAAATAATAAGTATAACATGTAAAGTAAAAGTTTTGGGGGGAAAAAGTATTTTTGTGGTATGGGGACTTAA
This sequence comes from Alestes dentex, assembly GCA_037576975.1. Classification (NCBI taxonomy): domain Eukaryota; kingdom Metazoa; phylum Chordata; class Actinopteri; order Characiformes; family Alestidae; genus Alestes; species Alestes dentex. The sequence continues at coordinate 45,723,583 of JBBIGA010000001.1, read as the reverse complement.
CCACATAGAGCATGTTTAACATTTTTCATTCTCTTTTTCAGTAGGTTTGCCCCTGTGGCTTCCTCTTCTATTGTTTGTGTCAAAGCAGCGGCATTCATTTCATCTCTTTCTGTCTCACTTTTTTCTTTCTTTATCAGAGTTCCCTAAGTGTGTGCAGCATTAGCGATATGTCAAAATACAAAGATCAGAGAGAAGACTGGACTACCTTCTTTTTTATTTTTTCGCTATTTTTCATCAGTGTGCAGAGTGAGAGAATAAATTGCGTGCCTCTTGCAGGCTTTATTATCAATCGCGTGTCTGTCACTGTAACCGACACATCTTCCCAAGCCAGACAAAGGCGTTTGAGCTATGGTGTGCAGAGTGGGTCACTGTGCACCAAAGCAGGGGGCAATTATTCAGCTCTGTGACTTAAAATGAATGGAGCGCCACATTAATGTAGAATGAATGTCAACACAGCTCAGGGTGATGTGACTGATGGTCTGGGAGTAATAAGTCAATGCCTTCAAAGATGCTAACCCAAGCAATGCTCCTTTATTAGCATAGACTTTTACATATTAAATAGATCACACTTACAGCTGTTTGCTCTGAATATAGCACTGCTGACTCTTAATAAGCGTTGGATATGTCTCATGTGGTTTGTCTAAAAATATATTTTGCATATTGAATATAGTGTGTGAGTCTTTTGGACAGACATGCCATTTTGTCAGGGAACACTAGGTATTCATACTTTCTAAAAGCAATTTTTGGATGTGTCACAGCACAGCTATGCGATTTTCTTTGCAGCAAAATGCAGCCTTGGCAGCCTGGCGGCAAAGGCTGATTGTGTAAAACTCGGCTCACCGAAAACCTTTCATCTATTGTGTCTTTCAGTTCATTTGTTTTGACTGTTGGTTTTGATTATATGGTCTAGGTAATCACCATACTCCGTCTCACAATAACTTTGCAGCAGTGCTGACTTCCTTTGGTTTTAAGGCCAGTTATTGTCTAGGGACACATAAATATAATCCCGTGGAATTAAACGTTAACTTGGCACATCCTGCTTTTCAGTGCTATCCAAGTGATTCTTGGTCTTTTCCCTCTACATTCTTCCTTTGTAGCCTTACATTCTCATTTTTTCCCCTACAAACATTCATTTCTGCATGCTGTCTCAATCCAATTATCTCTGTGTGACATGCAGTCAAAATGCAGCAGCTCCGCACAATGTAATTGCAAACTTGTTTCGGAAAGGAACGAGCCTGTCGTGCGTAATGTCACTCATAATTATGAGTTATTGGAAACCCACTGTGTGTGTACAAGAGGTGAAAGGAGATGGGCACTGGATCCAGATTAAAGGCATTGATAAAGATGTGCTTTATGGGAGGTGTGTTGTAGGATGTGAGCACTATTACCCTTGACTTTAATTCTTGGAAATTAAAATCATTCTGTTTCTTTCCCACTCGGGATGTCACTGCCAGAGCCAGCGGTTCCCCTGCTCCTCTAAGCCTGACTTGCCATTAAAGAATCGCTCCAGCGGAAAGCTGATTAAAATTGATTTAGGTTTTGAGTGTATTTGGAATTAATGATATAAATGTCCAGGGGAATTATGGGCCGTTGTCTGAGGGTGAGTCTGCCCATCTATTTCCTTAGTGTACGGGGTGATGGGTGGGTGGGTGTTAAAGCTGCTCGGCTATTCTCAGATGTGCACAGACACTAACAGCCTCAGAAATGTCCGAGTCCTTCAGCACACTGACATTTTTCATTCTTTAGCAGTTTCTCAATACTCAGACAATAGAGGAGGGACAGTGGGAGAGCTGAAAGGAGCTGGGGTGCACTGAGGGTCGACAATGTACCACCATGTCTTAAAAGGGCAAGGTGTATGATTTTTATATCCAAAGTAGCTTTAAGTGGTTGTCATAAGAAGTCAGCCGAAAGCTTGATGAGTTGTTGGATGATATTTGTCACAGCAAGTCATATACAAATACCCCAAAAGTTGTACTGCAAAAAAACTTTTTTTGTTTGTTGTAGTGAGTCAATTACAAATTTGTTCAAACCATTGAACCATTAACAATGGACATCTTTCTCTACTATACTACATCTCCAGTAAAATATTACTTATGTTTGAAAGATTTGCTAAATGTCTAATGCTGCATGATAAGTTGTTGACAGAACAACTTGAATGATCCATCATCTTCCTCACAAACCTTGCTTACCACCCAATTTGTAAATGTTTTCCTTGCAAAATAATGGATGCTGTAGATATCACATGGATCATTAAAATGGTGAGAAAGGTTGACAAATTGCAAGTATTGGAAAGAGAAATGTGTGGCACTCTAAGCTTCTCGCTGTGACAGAAGAAGAAGTCAGGAGGCGTATGCACATGCCCAGTGCTACATGTATGCCTGTCTGTTTGAGTTAGTTGTACCCTGAAGGGTGCAGAGATAGGATTAGCTCATAATGAGGACTCTACATTCTACAGACAGGCTGAGGCAGAGGTACTGACACAAATGTAATTGCTGTGTGTTTATGGGTGTATGTGTGTGTGTGTGTGTAAAAGGACAAGCTGACCGCTGTTTCCCTCTTGCTTTTCCAGGCCCGTGTACATGAACTACCATGGCCAAAGTGCTCTGCAGCATCCTGCTCCTGGGAAGTGCAGTGATGACGGCCTTTGCCTGCCCTAAGTACTGTGTCTGTCAGAACCTGTCCGAGTCTCTAGGCACACTGTGTCCTTCTAAAGGCCTGCTCTTCGTCCCCCCAGACATTGACCGACGGACTGTGGAACTGCGGCTTGGGGGGAACTACATCATCAGGATCACACAGCAGGATTTTGTAAACATGACAAGCTTGGTGGACCTGACTCTGTCGAGGAACACCATAAGCTCCATCCAGCCCTTCTCATTTGTGGACCTGGAGACTCTTCGTTCACTCCATCTTGACAGCAACCGATTGACCGAGATTGGACCAGATGCCTTGCGGGGCCTGGTCAACCTGCAGCACCTCATCTTGAACAACAACCAGTTAAACCACATCTATGAGGAAGCCTTCGATGACCTTCTGCTAACACTGGAGGATCTGGACCTTTCCTACAACAACCTGCGGAGCATGCCCTGGGAGGCTGTCCGCAAGATGCTCAGTTTACACCAGCTCAGCCTCGACCACAACCTCATCAGTTACATTGCTGAAGGTACTTTCATGGACCTTGACAAATTGGCTAGACTTGACCTCACATCAAACCGGCTCCAGAAGCTTCCACCGGATCCCATATTTGCTCGTTCTCAGACCAATACAGTGCTAAGTACACCATATGCCCCTATGCTTTCTCTCAGCTTCGGTGGAAACCCTCTTCATTGCAACTGCGAGGTGCTGTGGCTGCGGAGGCTTGAACGGGAGGATGACATGGAGACATGCGCTTCCCCTCCCAGTCTGAAAGGACGGTATTTCTGGTATGTGCGAGAAGAGGAGTTTGTCTGTGAGCCACCCTTGATTACTCAGCATACACACAAGCTTCTGGTGCTTGAGGGCCAGACGGCTAGTTTACGTTGCAAGGCAGTGGGTGACCCCATGCCCTACATACACTGGGTGGCACCTGATGACCGGCTCATTAGTAACTCATCACGAGCCACCGTCTATGAGAATGGCACCCTTGACATCATGGTCACCACTGCCAAGGATTACGGCACTTTCACTTGCATTGCTGCCAATGCTGCAGGAGAGTCCACGGCCTCAATTGAGCTATCTATCATTCAGCTGCCTCACCTGAGCAATGGGACAAACCGCACCTCACAGCCCAAATCCAGGCTCTCTGACATCACCAGCTCCACCAAGAACAGTAAAGGGGAGACCAAAGTCCAGCCGGAACAGGTGGTGAGCCTGTCAGAAGTCACTTCAGTCTCTGCCCTGGTCAAGTGGACAGTCAGCAAAGCAACTCCCAAGGTGAAAATGTACCAGCTCCAGTACAACTGCTCAGATGATGAGGTCCTAATTTACAGGTAAACACTCAGACCCTTAAACCACTTATGAATACTAATTAACTCACAAATAAGCTTGCTTCTTCTTATTTGCTCTCTCTTTCCCACTCTTTTTTTTTTTTAACTTGAATTAGTCAGCCTAAGCAGTTAACTTTCTGAACCTTCTGTTGCTGGCTGGCTGCCAGGCATAAACACATAACTATTTCTCAGAAAATAAATATGTAAAGATCTTATAATAATGTGAGCATAGTCAGGCAAATGTTCTAATTTAATTTCCATTATCAGTAATGCCAACTTCCAAATGATTACCGTTTATTAGCTATTTTCTGTGATTATGACCAACAGCTGTGAGTGTTTTGTGGGCTAGTTCTTAAAACAAATCAACATATAATATAATTACTGTTCTTCATGTAATGTACAGCATATGGTTTTGATGATACAGTATATTCAGTGATGCTCAGTGACTTTTTGAAGCTCCATTGCTGCTAATTGCATGTACTGTTTTGGCCCGTGATTTGAGAGCACTGAGCACTTTGTGATATTCTATTATTGTCGTGGCACAGATCATCCAATTATGTGCCTTTTCATTGACTCATCCTTTACTAAATTAGTCGCCTCCACCGGCAAACCATAACCTATCAACAGCACACTCTAGTCTAATCTGCACTTCCCCTGTAGAGTGGTAACGGGTGGTGGAGGACTGTTATGGGGATTTACAGGCAGGGTTGTATAAATGTCTTCAGCATGGAAATTGTGTGGGAATTGGTAAGGCAGAGATAACACCAATGTGAAGTGCAGATACAGTGAGTTATGTGTCAGCCATAAACTGTATGAAACCCACCAATGAACCCTTTTAGTCAATCTTTATGCTGTAACCATTCTTATGTCAAACCAAAATGCGATATATTGCTAACAACAGGAGCAGGGCCAATGAATGTGTACAAGAGCTATCCAGGCTTGCTTAAAAAAATAAATAAAAGCTTTCTCATTTGCATACTTCAGTTTGTCAGCTTGTGTCTGCAACATTCACAAGTTTCTGACAGCCAGATCACATCCCAGGGCCAGCCAATGAATATGTCATGGAGGAATATGTCATTCATTAAGCACTTAGTCTATTAGACTATTAGAAATATAGCAGAGGGTGGAAACAAAATCAAGTATTTGACAGAATAAAGTTAACCTCTGCTACTAGCATATGTTCTTTTATTCCTGCCTATGATTCATTTTTATTTTGCTGTCTGTCTATACAGCACTAATTTGCTTAAACAAATTAGTGCTGGCAGGCTGTGTTAACAGAATGTACACAGTAATACAAAAATGTCTATTAACAAATATTCATTTTTCCAAAGAGTGATTCTAAGAGATTTAAGGGAGATTTAAGTCTAAGGTTGAAGTCTAGTGGCTTGTAATACTATTCAAAAGTAAGAGGAAAGGAAGACGCCATGACAGTACTGGTCAATAAATGGTTATATCCTGGAGAAACATAATGCATGCATAATCTTCCAGGCAGGTGATATTCTGTCAATCAGTAGCGCTGAAAATAGAGGTCAAAAATGGACATTCAGTGGTGGTCATGCATTAATGTGATATTTAAGAAAAAAAAAAAAAGTATATATATATACTTTTTAGCTCCATTGCTGCTAATTGCATGTACTGTTTTGGCCCGTGATTTGAGAGCGCTGAGCACTTTGTGATATTCTATTATTGTCGTGGCACAGATCATCCAATTATGTGCCTTTTCATTGACTCATCCTTT
>JBBIGA010000001.1:45694700-45706363 GCA_037576975.1 Alestes dentex | reverse complement strand
ATGTAATTTTTCTGTTGGGGTGCCCAAATTTATGCACTTGCCTAATTTTGTTTAAGTAACTATTGCACAATTTCTGTAAATCCTATAAACTTAATTTCACTTCTCAAATATCATTGTGTTCATCTGCTATATGATATATTTAACTGAAATTGCTGATCCAAACAACCAATAATTTATAAAGAAAAATCATGAAAATTATCAGGGGTGCCCAAACTTTTGCATACCACTGTATGTATGTATGTGTATATATATATATATATATATATATATATATGTATGTACACACATTTATATCTATCTATTTATCTATCTATATATGTAGTTTTTGTTTATATATGTATGTACTCAACTTTATATTTAGATACAAAGTTACAAAGTACGAAGTTATGATGTTATGAGTTATATATATTCAAGAAGACTATATACATATAATCAAAGGGTCATTGTTTCTTCTCTTATCTTATCTTTTCTGACCTAGCAGCTCCTGGAGAAGAACTGGGTAATAAAACCACAAATGTCCACATTTGTGCATAGTCAGTAGTCTATATTCATCTGAATGGTTGGTAAAAATGTGTTTTTTTTAAACCTCACCTCACTTTGACTCCACTCTGTCTTTAGACTCCACCTTTATATTTAAAAATATACTACACATGAGTGTTAAGACAAATGCCATATGATAAGCGGCGAAAAAGATCAGTTCAAAGGGAACTTCACAGGGAGCTTCAGTTTGCATAGGGAAGCAGTAAATGGATTATGAAGAGTTTATCACCAAAAGTGTGAGGAACATGTCTCTTTGATGATGACACTGCAGGATATTCTGAAGAAAGGGTCTTAATTCAGGGCAGCTGGTGGACTGGTGGTAAGGGAGTTGCCCCTGTGATCAGAAGGTTTGAATCCCAAGACTGCTTGTGGCACCAGTGAGGTACCCTTGAGCAAGGTACTGTCCCCACACATTGCTCCCTGGGCGCTGTGTTCCTGGGTACAAGATACAAGATTCTTTATTTGTCACATGCATAGTCATATAAATACAACACACAGTGAAATGATTTCTCTGCATTTAACCCATTGAAGCAGGGGGCTGCCGACAATGAAGCCCGAGGAGCAGGGTGTGGGGACGGTACTTTGCTCAAGGGTACCTCTGCAGTGACACTTGAACCCCAATCCTCTGATTGCAGGGCCAACGCCCTAACCACTAGACCATCCTGCTGCTTCATTTGATAAAAGGGTTACAAGGAAGAGAAAGAATTTCACACTGTTCATACTGTGTGCTGTGGTATGGTGTGTTCACATGTGACTATAAGGGCCCACTTTAATCAACTGATCAGCATCCCATGGTCTTTGTGCAGGTCATACATAAAGCACAGGGGCTCTCCAGAATACTGGCTGTGTCTGAGCACAAGCCCTGCTTTGCCACTGGCCTCACTTCTTTACTGAGATCTTAGCACATGGTTTGTTGTGAAAAATAGAGGTGAACACAAACATTCAGGGGGTGTGACATTTAAACAGTAAAAATGATTACTTACAATCTAGAGTGACATTATGGAGCCAGTAATCATTTCATAGAGAAAAAACAGTTGGGAAATTGACATCTAACCGTGTCAAATAAAGTCTCTGCATGCCATTGTGCTCACCCCGTAGCCGACCTATCCCAAAAGCTCTGGCACAATTATTAAGTCCTACTGGCTAACTCTGCTGCTGTCACTATAACAGTGTACTTCATTTTACTTTATAGATGTACATACATATATTTTGGTTGTGTTAAACCATATTATGGTCTAGTGTTTGGACACCAAAAAAGATGGATTTAATCTCTGGAGGTACATGAACGTGGGAGTCTATGAAATGCAATGAAAGTCTTCTAGGAGAACTGGCTGGATGAACTGGCTTATGAACCATCCACTCTATTTTTCTGATGGATGAAAGGGTCAGTTGAACACTGCTGACAGAGACATAACTTCCAAATATGGCTTCTGAAAATAGCGAGGAAAAATTGTAACTTCAGCTCTGGGTTCAGCTGGGCAAGTTTATTGAGAAGATTTTACTGTAATGACACAATAAAAGTACATGTACATTGTGAGTGCAATACTTGCTTTTTAGATAAAGATATACTGTACTTCAGATGTCAGAGATCTTTCATTTGGTTGATTTAATTTCCAGTCAAAACACTCATTTATTATTCATATTTCAGTGTCGTGAAAAATGCAAAAAACATACAGTGGGGTACAAAAGCCTGAGAAAATGCTCATTTAGATTTGGAAATAAACATATAGGTATAGAGTTATATAGCTTTAGAAGTTTTAATAAGAAGAATGTAGAAGAATATTTCTTGGTCTGTATTGAAATTGTGACATTTGCTAAGTTAAGAAAAAAAACTTTTACTCACCATCATCTTCGAAAGAAAATCAAGCTCTGTAAAGAAGCTGTTACTGAGGAAAAATACACCGAAACCAGACATCTGAGATGTGGAGTGAAGTTTCATGGTCTGACAAGTCTAAATTTGAAATTGGGATTGCTTTGCAAGAAGCAGAAAATTCTGAGACTGAACTTTGGTGCTGTTTACAAAAAGCTTGGAGAAATATCCCGGCAGATTTCTGCAGTAAAAACCTGAAAGCAAGTCTCACAAAATGAATGGAAGTTCTAAAAGAGCCAAAGAGTGCACAAAATGAACTACGAAACATTGGATAATATATCAGTTGACTTATGCAATACTGCTATTTTGAAAGAAAAACAAATTAAAAGAGTGGTCTCCAACTTTTACATTACTGTACATAGTGCATTTAAGTATGGCTTGATTCTTTCTTGTGAGGTAATCCTGTCCTAGATAAAGTCACCTTGCCTTTATCATCTATCAGTCAGTCATTCTTTCATACACTGACCTTGATAACACTGCTTTATGCTAACAGGGGATTCAATAAATCACACCCACTCTCCACTAGCCAACCTCATTTTCCGTTTGCTAACCTCAAGTTTGCTGATACCCCTCCCTTTCATGAAAGTCTGACCCATGCAGAGAGGCGTCATGCCGAGTATGTATCGCTATGCTGCTCCATTTACTCGCTTGCTGAAACCTGTTGTGCACTCTACCAGTCCGCTGTTTCTGTTGGAAGTGAAAGCCTCCAGGACAACAGCAAAGCAATTAATCTTTCCTGTTCCAGGCTGGAGGCTTGTGGATTATTATGGTGATTGGAAAGTTCAGTTCAGACACTTAATTAGCTTTGAAGGTGTCTCTAACAACCAAATTTCTCTTGACTCCTCATTTAATGCAATTCTTAATGTAATTATCATCCATGGTCTCTATTATTGATTGTCTCTGGGCAGGAGATAGTGAATGGAGGTAAAGACGCCTCCCCTATGCAACTCTTTGTGTCTTGACATTGTGATTCATTTTAAATTTGATATAGCCCATCTGCCTCCAAATTTTGCCTAACTATATTAATTTGTCAGAAGAAACTGCTGCACAGGGACGAAATGCATTTTACATGAGGGCAAGTGGGCTGAGGGAAAGACGGATGGAATTAATTGGGCTTGACATTTTGCAGATCTTGTGACGTGAAGTAGGTGAGCCAGTCAGGTTATTGTAACTGATTCCATCATAGGTGAACATACATTCATGGCCCTGCTGAGGTGAGCGTAGCAGTTTTGTGCGCTTGCAGGTAACAGGTTATTTTTGCGAAGCCTCATATCAATCTGTTTCAAACAATGGCTCGGTCTTGGCCCACTTCCCCTGGGTGCTGCATTGCAAGGTGCCTGTTTTGTTTACAGAAATACCAAGCATGCATTTAAAACAATGAATTTACATGTGCTGTTGTGGAGTCTCAGGTGTATTTGTTTGTTTGTTTTTTTAAATAGTAGTGTATTGCACACTTTTATTTCAAAAGTACTGCTAGATGAACAAAAGCGCAATAATATTTGACATCACATCTCAACTTTACATTAATGTAATCAAATCAAATATAAAACCAAAGCTATTTGCCACTGCAAGGCATTCACATTTTACCTAGTTTATTATAGCTAAACAAGATACCCTCCGAGTCCAGAGCCACGAACATTATAACATAATAACAGGCACCTTCCATCAACAGCAAGTTATCATTTATAAATCTTCTTTTTTTCCCAAACAGGTACCAGCAGAAACCTTTTTCTTTTATCAGGGAGCAGCATAAACTGTCTATGTTTTTTTATTAAATATATGAAATAAATAAATGGATTTTTATTACTTTATTAAATATATGGAATTTCTTTTAGTTTCATGCCTGTGCATCAGAATTTGCTTAGTGGTAGCTTTACCTTAGCATTAGTGCTAGTATACTACTGAAAACGACAAAGGGGTGCTAACAAAAATAGTTGTTATCATTGAGATGATTTTGCCACTGTTTACTATAATGTGTTATAGTGCATATAGTGCATATATGCTCTTTAAGATTTAGAAGTCAGGACCTCATGGAACCATGACTGGCATTATGGAACCTGCCTGGCATTATCAAAATACCATATGTGACATAATAACGGTGCCTCATTCAGCAGACCGCAAGACCTTCCTTTGGCAGAGCGCAAAAAATTCTTGTCAGAATTAATTAGCCATGAGTAAAGTGGAGTCTTCTCACAGTTAATTGTCTCTCCTGGGCATATGAACTTGTTAACTAAGGACAGTCAAAGAGCAAAATGTAAGTAGTTTCCTTAAAATGCCTTGTCTCAGAAAACTCCCTAAATAAAGCAATGGACAGTCATTTGCATGTCAAGTCTTGGGAAACAGCTTTTATTTTGCCCAAAGGCATGTATGCTGTTAAAAGATGAATTACTCTTCAATAATGTGTCAGACCGAGGCATTTGATCTCATGTTTGTAGGCTTTTCTCTTAAGACTCAATTTGGCCTCAGACCTGGAATAGGAGCATGTATGCTAATCTGCAGTGCCAATAATAGATGTCTGAATAGAAGTCTGAATTAAATAAAGAAAAGGTAATTAAGTGCATATCGTGCCAACTATTTTTGTAGATCCTGAAACAAAATCTGAAGGACTTAAGGTATGATGCTTGGTTTGGAGATGAATCATTCATGTTCATTAGTCCTGAGGACACTTTCAAACAAGTTTGCATGCAAATTGGACATATTTAAAGTTATGAGCTATTTCTGTTCACAATCAAGCAAGCTTATTAAACTTCAGTGTAATGAAACAATAGTAAAGTGGCCCATTCTAGTCACGTGTGAACACACCACATCGTGTGAACAGTGTGAAATTCTGTCTCTGCATTTAACCCATTCACCAAGTGAAGCAGTGGGCTTCCACCAATGAGGGATGCATGGGGAGCAATGTGTGGGGATAATACCTTGCTCAGGGGTACCTTACTGGTGCCATAAGCAGTCCTGGGATTGAAACCCTCAACCTTCTGATTGCAGAGGCAACTCCTTAACAACTAGGGCACCAACTGCCTGTTCATGCTGTTCTGCTGTCAGCACCTAATCCTGGGACTCAAGGGTCATTATATTGCAGGAGTGACTGATTGGGAAGCCCTGGGACTCAATCAAAAGAATGAAACACAAGAAAGGGACTTCCTCAAATGCCTATTGTGGATTTACCAGGTGTCAGTAAGGATCATCTGAGCATTAAATCAGGAAAAAGTGCAAAAATGCAATCATCAAGATGGTATCCTGAGCTGTTTACATTTTCAAATCTTATTTGATGCTTTGAAATAAAAAGTGCATCCATGCCCCTTTGGCTAAATTGAGACATTTTTCAAGTCTTCCGCGATGGAAGTCAGTCAAACGTACCGCAACTGTATTCCCAGCTGATGAAACACAAATATGCCTGTCTGATGGATTGCGCTGTGAAATTCTTTGCTGGTAAAAAGACAAACAAAGACATTTACTCAGAGCTTGCACAATAAAAGGACATGCCCCGAATAAACATATAAACATATATCCAATATACGAAAATTCACTGAGAGTAGTGACTACAGAGCCCATTACAGTGGATCTCACAACGATGCCTTTTGCTTTTTAGGTTTTTTTTGTAATATCTGTCCAATTGAGAGCACATTTCCTGGGAAAAGAATACTAAAAATGAAACCAATAGACATTGGTTCACACCAGGCCAATGTCGGTGACGACCTCCCTTAATGCCTTTGAGAGAAGTTTTGCTAAACTGTCAACCTGCGTGCTTCCTGTGATGGATCAGGTTTCCCCAACAAGCCTGGAGAAATTACCAGTCAGAGGCTGTTGAATCATATCGTATTTTTATGATATCACGTAGATTACGTAGATATTATGTAGTACTAGTTAAGATCATCTTTGAGTCAAATGCTATAACAAGTCAGGCCTGAAGTTGGTGAGTTATAAGAACATATTAGCCATATTTCAACAGATTAATTACATAACTCAATAATTATTTACACCGTTATGTAATGAATTGCAGTGGTATCACATTTCTATTCTGTATAAATAGGTTTGAGTCTGTACTTCACGAATTGATGCAAACATGGTAAATATGTATTTTTTCATACAAAAATATAACTACAGCAATACTTTTTCATTTAATGAAAATCATAATACAGTACCTCCTCTTCACCTTATGAACACAAATGTGATGAATACTGAACATTTGCTTTTTTCAGCTTTCTTGTTTTTTCAACATGTGCCAGTTTCTTGGCATTCAGTGTCTGCTCTAGATGAATCCAACCAGTGCTCACTCTGAATAAATCAAACCAAAGCTTGATCTGACTGAGTCCAACCAGTGCCCACCCTGATCAAATCTAGCCAAAGCTTCTCTGGATGAATCAAACCAGTGCCTGCTGAGAAGGAATCCTCCAGAGCCAGCTGGCTAAGTCAGCAAACAATGATTTGATTTTGAGAAGCTTGAGTACAAATGAGTGCACACTGGTGACAGTTAACCAGGACCAAGATAGTGAAGATATTATCATTCCCAAGACAATATGAAAAATGTCTCAACTTGAGTCTGAGACCAGACTTGAGCAAAGCATTAAGAAATACAAAACATGCATATTTCGGGAATATGCTTTTTCTTGAGCCCCACAGTGGGTAGCATTGTTGCTTCACACCTCTGAGGTCGTGGGTTTGAAACTAGGTCCTGGCCTTCAGTGTGGAACGTTTGCATGTTCTCCTCGTGGTGGCGTGGGTTTCCTCCAGGGTCTCTGGTTTCTCGCCCAGGGTGAGCCCCTGCCTCATGCCATTGGCTCCAGATACCTCTGACCCTAGTGAGGAGTCAAGCAGTTACAGAAAATGAGGGACTGCATTTCTTGTGTATATGCTTAGAAATTGTTGTTATGAATATAGATGAGTTCTTCCATAGATGATTTCTAGTTATATACAATGAACTGGCCTGTGACCTGCAACTTATTCAGGGAAAAAAGAGGCCGCACTCATAGCTGGCTACGGTGTGTTGGTTTCTTCCTCTCTTGTGTCTTTCAATCAGAAGTGCAATTTTCTTTCTCTTCATTTTCAATCATAACATTACTGAACCTTAGAGGGTAAGAAATCAATAATAATATATATCCTGTCATTTCAGCCAATGACTTTGAGAGACTCTGAGCAATTGTTGTGTAAAGTGTAGATGGCAGATTGTCTGGTGGGATTTTATGAGTCCTTGTAAATGATTTATTCCCCAAACACTCTGGTGATCAACATCAACTCTTATTCAGATGAGTCATTTTCCAAGAATTAGTAAAACCGCTAATACTGCTTTAATGTCACATAACCATTGAGACATTGTTGTTTTTAATGATATGTTCATCAAGGCCTCACAGATCTTAGCCTGTAGAACTGACCCATATTTATCTTCTATATAAACTTAGTTTGTGTGAAGAGCATTGTCACAGGATTTTGTTTGTTTGTGTGTTTTGACTGCCCTAAAAAGCCTATTGGGACTGACGGTCAATCACAGACAGAACCATCATAATTTGGCATAATGGGAACACAATGATAGATCCTGATACAGATAGGGCCAGGGGGAGGGATCTAATCAATAGTGGTCAAAACAGTCCATGAAGGAAGTCCATTTGTATACGTGGACTCATTAAAGTAGACCTGATTGCATCTCTGTTGCATCTTCCCATCTCACAAAGAGAACCGTAATCAATAAATAAGTACTTCACTAAGAGTTGAGATTCAGGACTGCCAATTACACCAAAAACCTCAAATCTAGGGATGGAGTCCTTGAAATAGACCAGATTAGAATCTAACTCTTTTAAATTCCCAGATTTGTTTTGTCTAATGCCTAGTGTTCAGTAATTACATGGGAAGGAATGCAAACTGGCTGAGTTGTTCTGTTTTTATGTTATAGGGGTGAGGAAAGGGAGCCTGGACCCATCAGCAGCTTCTGGCCATTTATAAGATTAAAGGCATTTTAAGGATTATATATTTTTGAATCTAGTGTGTATATTCAAATGCACAGTAGAATGGGGGGGATGAGTGTGTTCTGTAATTAGTCTGTGTGACTCAGTCTGATTCACTGCAGTGGTGATGCGTTTCCATAAGGATTTGACAGACTGAAGTCTGAATGCAGAGCAAATCACTGGTTGAGTCATTCTGAAAACGTGGCTCTCCACCCTGCTAACTACTCACTTACGGGCAAAATAGCTTCACTGCATCAAAACTAGCTGCTATATTTTCAGCTTGCCAAGCTTGTTAGAGGGAGCTAAAACCGGTTTTCTATATCAGAGCCAGTTTTCACAAATAAAAAAAAAACAGGCATACGATTTTGCACCAAAGAAAATCGTTTAGAGGCGTTATATAGTGTTGGCACAATCGTATGATATTTAAACTATTTCCTAATGAAAGCTGAATCATGAAGAAGGTGAGAGGGCCGAACATTGAACCACATTTACGATATTATATAACAAACAGAAATGCAAGAAGGCAGAAGCACCTCCTGAGGTTTATTATTTAGTATCTAAATGAAATATACACTAGAGTTACTCTTAAGTTATAGAAGTGTGTAATAAAATTTTGACCAGACTACTGGTAGCACCAGTCACATGTCTGACCTTCTGGATGTATTGAAACTGTTGTGGGAAGTGCTGGAAGCATATGGCCGAGAGTCTGCACACGCGAAACCCCCACCTGCCACTTTTCCCCCCAGACAACGACCGAGGCTTTGCATGCGCGCACCAATCCCCGCCCCCCAAAAAGGACAGAGACGCAGCATCCTATCCACACCTGCCACCCCCCACACCCCCCACCAGACGTAGATAGATGCGTCCCCCCCACATTTAAAATGCTTCCGGCGCCCCTGGCTGGAAGGGTGGGATAAGTGTCAGAGCAGAAGAGAATCAATAACTTCAGTCTCTTTTTTCTGCCTCTTAGGAATAACTTAGGGAGAGAAAAAAATCTGCAGTGTTGGCGTAGGATTCTCAGCAGAATTAAAAGATCACATGACATTGATGCTTCATAATTTACTGGAAATGCAATGTTTTCTTACATTTCCTCACATTCCTATTTATTGTTAATGTGGTGTATTCATATGAATATAAACACATTTTAAACAAATAGTATAAACATACTATACACACACTATTATATAGTATGAATATACTATAAACGTGCTATTGGGACAGCTGGTGGCCGAGTGATTAGGGAGTTGCCCCTGCAATCAGAAGGTTGTGGGTGTAAATCCCAGGACTCAAAGTGGCATCACTGAGGTACCCTTGAGCAAAGGTCCCCACACTCTGCTTCCCTGGTGCCCCTCATTGGTGGCAGCCCACTGCTTTACTTGGTGAATGGGTTAAATACAGAGAAACAATTTCACACTGTGTGGTTGTGTGTTCATACGTGCCTTCATTTGGTGAATGGGTTAAATGGAGAGAAAGAATTTCACATTTTGTGGTGTGTTCACACATGACTATAAGGGGCCACTTTATTTTTACTTACTTATTGTCTGTATTTTGAGATGTATTTATTAATTTAGTCTAAGTTTATTGATAAGGCCTAAGCTATTTCTGTGCCATTCTCTATGGTAAAACTAACAGACAGGCATGTTTTGACCATGGAGGACAGACTTCATAGGAGGTAAAAAGATGTTTCAAATGTTTTTTGATTGATAGCTTGCTGACCTGGAGCAGACAACAACAATGTCTGCATTTCTTGGAGTGACTCAGATTTCACGGTGTGGGTCATGAGTTTATGGTGGTCTTTTATCAGGCGGTCTTGGAGAGCCTAATTAGATATGGCATCACAGCTTGGTTTGGTAACCTCTCTGTGCATCTGGAGTCAAAACTAGTCCGACTCATACAAACTGCATGGAGGATAGTGGGTGTAGGGCAGCATCCATCCCTGCAGTGCACCTACGGGCAGGCTGTGCTAAAGCGAACCAGCGATAACTGATCCATCTCTGGAGCTGCACACTGAGTACCAGAAGCTGCCATCAGGGAGGAAGTTTAAGATACGACAAATATGTCTAAACAGACTTAAAAACCCTACTTTTATCCCTTCTTCAGTAAAAATTTTAAATGATGACAGATGTAGTAGGGAGGGAATTTACAGAACTATTTTCAAGAATTATTCTTGTTTAATATTTTGTACTGTAAATTTTGAATACTTATTGGGCAGGGCAGTAGTGCTTGCCCCTAAACCGCCTCTAGGTGTTACTATGTTTGTCTGTTGGTCTGTCCCTGTCCAGGACATTCTGGACAGGGACATGATCCCCGTTTAAGGATATGCAGCTCAGATGCCGGTAGGATGGATGCTCCTATATGTTCCCAATATCTGTCTTAGCTTGTCCTTTATGTGTGTGTGATGTAGCCTAAACCATGCAAGGCTGCAGCCTAAATATGAGGGTTTCCAAATATGAGGGACAATGAAGTGAAACATGATTCTTTACCTTTCAATTTCATAGAAAATGTGAGGTAAATAAAGGGATTCCATATATGTGTAGAAAAAAATACCTCTGTAAAACCAATGTCCATTCCCTGTTAAGCTATAATCTGTAGCTAAAATAAACCATAATAAGAGACAATTTCACTTTATGGAACAAAAAAAGGTCCCACTCTCAATGCAAAATGCATTTTACATAATGCATAATGTATACGTAAAAATTATGTTATTAAAAAGGCACAACACAATTGAATATAACTTAAAATGAAATTAAGGTCTCTGTCAATTTATGTGAACAATTTTGCTTCAGTATAAGCAATGACAATAGATAGTAAAATAAATTGAAAATGTCAGTTTTGTTCATAAATTAAAAACTTAATATGACTAAAATCAATCACATGATATTATCTTTTCAGGGGAGAATGTAATGCAATTGAAATGCCTGTAAACAACAATATGGGGTCCTCTTACCCAGAGTAATAGAAGTAGAACTTCACATTTTCACTTCAAAAGAACTAGTGAAAGTAGTATCCAATGACAAAACAACCAAAAATGCATCCAGATAAATAAACCCCAGAGATGCAGTTTTGAAATGTCAGCATTAATTACAGCATGGCCATTCAGCCATTTAGTAGATGTGTCTAGATTAGATTTGGCCCCATCATATGACTTAAGGGGAAAAATAAGGGGGTGGAGTATTATTATTTATTTAATTTTTTTTTTAGTTTAGGGCCTCCTGTACCGACTGGCGCATTCGGCGACAAGATCTCACCATCTGACTCAGTCCTTGGTGGCTGTAGCAATGTATGTATATATATATATATCTACACAGTAGCTATAT
>JBBIGA010000001.1:45670855-45694148 GCA_037576975.1 Alestes dentex | reverse complement strand
ATATATAGTCAGTTTTATTTTTCACTGCACTGATTCATTTGATTCATGTGTAAATGAGGCTACACAGTCAACCAAGTTTATTCAGCTCATTACTTTTTTCAGCACTGAATTATATTATACTTAAGTTGACAGCAGGCCTCTGGTAATTAGTTTAGTTTACTTATGATACGTCCCATGGCTAATGTGTTCCAGCTTGCTGAGGCCAATGTTGACAGGCAGGCAGCAGTCAGAGAAGGAAAAGAAGGCCTTGAGGGAAGAACCGTGCTACTCTGCCATGTCGATCTTGCCCTCCTACGCTAGCTCCCTCTGGTACTCATCCTATTACAGTGATAATAGGATTTGGGGCCTTCCTTATTGATGTTGTCTCCACCTCTGCAGAGGCCTGGTGATAGTCCCATCCGCGCTGTGCTGTATTACCTTGTGGCTCGCGTGTTGGCCAGCTAATTCATAGGTCTGTGGTCAGGTGAGGATCCCATTATCGGCAATGGGGTTGCAAATTGTTTCTTTTCCTCGGTTTTATCTTTTCACTCTACTTATTTCAAGAAGGAATAAACATCTTCAGCTTTCAGTGGCAAGAGGTGACCCACAGTGATATATTTTAGTAACTGCACTTAACTTAATAGAGCTCCTCCTGGCCCTTACATAAGAGTTATGTACTGAATTGAAGGTTCTTATCTATTTTGAACAAGAAAGTTCTGGCCTTACTGATGCAAACCTTTTAACCATTCAGCCAAACCAATAGATGTGCTATATGACATAATAACTGGATACATGTAATGAAATAGTTTTTGCCATACATTTCTAAAACAATTGGATAATAATAGTATCTTAATTTTCATAATAATTGTTCCAAATATAAATATACTTCATTAGCACAGAAATAACAAAGCCCAGCACCTACTACAAAAAGGAACTGTGTTTTCACATATACCGCTCCGCAACTTGTACGAGAACTCTTTTCCAAACATCTGCCAAGATAAGTTGATAGCTAATGCACACCTAACAAAGTTAATCAGATTCTCAAACAGATTACTCTGCAAGGTCATGCTGTATTTACTGATGTTGGACAGATTCAGAGCTTGACTCCATCAGATATGTGCAGCTTTGCTATTTTTGACAAATACTCAAGGAGTTCCTTCAGAAAAAAAAAGCCTTGCTTGCATTACAAGGTCTGCTGAGAAGATGTTTTTAAAGCTTTTATTTTGCAGTGTGTGGCATCTGGCTTACAACAAGAAGCCAAACAGGAGTATATGCAGCACACTGACTGGTACTATGTATTGAGTATCAGATATGTATGCATTGAATATATGCACTCAGTCCATCACCATGGGGGTTCACTTTGTAATTCTACTGCCTTTCAATAACCGTATGCATCAATGGTTAGGACCTTCATGGAGCAAGTATTATTTGGGTGGTGTATTATTCTCGGCACAGCCAGCAATTATTCTTACATGGTAGCAGCATGTTTATTTGTGTGTATCACAACACACACTAACCTATCACTACCATATCCATAACACTGCTGTCGGTAGTGCTGATGGCCCACCAAAATTATACCCACCTTGGTGGTCCTGTGGGGTTCTGACCACTGATGAACAGTAAAAGAGACTGACAAATAAGAAAGAGAAATTGAACACAGTTTGTAACTGTAAATGACAAAGTGTACCCATATAGTCATTGAAGCTGGAAAAATGGACAGTGAGTGTAGATACAAGGTAAGTGTACCTGCTGAAGTGGTCAGTGACTGTTTGAGAATGCAGCTGAGGTTCTGTAGGTCCTACAAACTGATATAAAAGAGTTCTGCTCAATATCAGAAAAGACAAAAAGGAATAATTGTTTATTCTGTTGACAGCATGCATTCTCATATTGCTCTTTGACAGTTTCTACACTCTTATAGCACACAGCTGGATTTTTTTAACCTGATTTCTCAGGTTCTCAACCTGATTTTTATTTTCATTTTATTTTGCCATTTTGTTCCCTGTTTGCAGTAATCTTCCTTTCCCCATTTTCTCATCCTCAGCACAGTAAATACAAAAATGTGTGTAGCAACATCATAACAGATCCTGTCTCATAGTCATTTGAAATCATATGAAAATACTGAATGCATAATTTTGATGCTGCTTAAAATGACATGTATTGCAAAACTGATTGCCCAATTTGTTTACCGAGGCTTTACAATTATTCTGTCATTTTCGTTTTGATCTGAAAGCGAACCACAATTCCTTCCTCTTTTCTTTTTTTTCTTTTTTTCGTACACTGTCTCCATGGAAACACAAAGAGGATCACTCTTGCTGTAATTTCTCCAGTGCTCTCTGAAGCAGTTTGGACACAAGGTGACTTGGAGGTTCTCACGTTTCTCTGATTGAGGACCTCTTCAATCAGGCAGACCCTTTTTTTCCCTCTCCAACTGAAGGTCTCCTGTAATTCATATTACAGCTTAGCAATCAATGACAATAAGCATATAAAGTATCTTTTATTTCAAATTCATCAATTTTACATCATCATGCTGAAACTCCATCCCACCCAATATCATTTTAGAGCCCACAAATTCAAGAGCAGGCCTCACCTCGCGAATGGTGCAACATGTTAAGTACACTGTAAAAATGCAATAATTTGAAACTTGGTTCAATTAAACTTGAGTTCAATTTTTTTTTAGAAAAAAAAGTTTATAGTGTAGGTTTACAACAAAATTATATTTTAGATTTATGTTCTCTGTGCATTTTTCCTATTCATGATTTGCCTCGAATATAAGTTGTTACTCAGTTTTAATGAAAAATGAATAAAACTGAGTGATTTTTTTTTTAATGAAACTGAATTTTATTTAAAGACCAGACCTCAAAATGCAAAGCAAATTGCAATTTTGATTTTTAGTAGGAGCACAGGAACTTCTTCTTGGAGGCACTAAGCCACTTTCACACAGGAGCAGCCATTACAACTGAGAAGAATCATC
Source organism: Alestes dentex (assembly GCA_037576975.1). Lineage (NCBI taxonomy): Eukaryota > Metazoa > Chordata > Actinopteri > Characiformes > Alestidae > Alestes > Alestes dentex. The sequence continues at coordinate 45,691,198 of JBBIGA010000001.1, read as the reverse complement.
GTGTGATCCTCTGAAAATTGACTATTGTAATAAAACTGGGCTTTCTGAAAATTACCATTGCTGTGGATGACAAGGCAAAACTCCAACTAGAACCTACTAGAGTGGTCATCAAGGTTTTCCGAAGCTGTAGTAACATTGTTGCTACTGGTCACATATATTAGTATTTATGGAATTGTAGAACTCGTAGTACAGACACAAAAAGACAACTTATTTTTTCCAGTGACTTTGGAATGCTGCATATGTGACAGGTGTATAAGCATCATATTTGCTGTGTCCATCATGGTCCTAAAATATCTATGACTTAAATATGCCTCATTATCTGTTGTACAATTACATAATCAATATAAAACGGAGGAATTTTGCCCCGGTTCTGGGATTCATGTTTTCCTGAAGTAGCCTCCCGAAATATTCATTTCATCTTAGAATTTGTGCTTCTATAACCATTATTAACTTATTTGTAAGTGGTATGCAAAATTCTTGTAATCTTGAGACTATTATATTCTAAAAATATATATTTATCTGAGGAGTAAGAATTTTTGTTCAGATGACCACTATTTTAGTAGTTAAATACATAAATACATACATAGATAAATACAAAATCTATTGATATTATTACGTCAATGTTTTCATTTAACCATTTCCAGACCTGTTCTTTTGGAAGCCCAGTATTGATACCAACAGTTACCAACAGTTACCACAGTTACCAACCCTATCCTAATTTGTCCCACTCCATTGAACAAATTCATGCAAAGGCTGGGTGCTTTGATTAGAACTCTCTAACCAACCCTGTATCCCTCCAACCAGCTCACAAGATCACCAACTTTTTAAAAATACTATTTTCTATTACTTTTTAATGCATTACTATTTACTAGTGTTACACAAAAAAAAACCCTGTTATTCATGCCTACAGTCCTCTCTATGTCCATAAGAAACAGACAGTTTTTGTTTGTAACCCCATAACATTTATTACAGGAACACAAAAGTGCCTTGGTCTAGCCCTGACATCAGAAAAGGTCCATGTAATCAACGTTGTCATCGCAGCAAAGATGAAAGGCGCTGTGTTTCATTCTTCATCTCGTACCCTGTTCGTGTTAGCAGTCACACAGGTTTATACATTTGTAACAGTGCTTACAGTACAACCAAGATGAACATGGCACATTTTTTGTCTGACAACAAAGCATAGTCGATGTAGTAAATGTGCGATACCATTCCTCCAGCCATAAAAAACCATCATAACTGGTCACTGGAGACACATTTGAAGCTCATGGAAATGCCAGCTTTAAACTGCTATACATCTCACTGTGTGCTCATGTTCAGACCACTCGAGACGAATGTCTCCAGTAAATTGCATGGGGCGTCCCACACCATTGGCTCTAGTCAGCTCTCATCTGTGCTGTTTTGACCAATAGAGCCTGTTGAATCAGTGCTGGCGGTGAGAAAGCAAAGAATCAGGAGGACAAACAATGCAAGAGCAATGCAAGCAAACAGCACTCTCAAGGGGACACACACAAAAAGAATAGCTGTCACTGCAAACAGCCACATTTTATCACTAGGGATAAATTATTCCATTTGAATGTCAGAATTATTAAACAAACAGTATTTGAATATCACATTTCTAAGGAGAAAAGTTGAATGTTTTTATGAATAAACATGGATACTCAAGAACTCAGAAGGGGCTCTGATAAGACATTAACATAAAATAAACAATTGGATACTGATTAAAGGACTTTGGTTACTTTTTGTCTTACAGTTGTGAATGTGCACCCACCACACATTTTATTTTACTGTTTAATGTACAAACATTTGAGTGACCCTTTTGAGTCACTCAATTTTTTGTGTGTGTCACTTTTGAGTGACCCTCCAGTATCAAGCTAGTGGTAGTTTATTTTACCTTCACACATGGGGTTTAGCATTAATTTCTGAAACTTGAAAGACCTTCAGACATCTAAATCTGTTTATGAAGACATAAGGTACATTTTTGTAATATACACCTATTGTAATGTAAAATCCTAAAGAAAATATCAGCTATACTATTACATTAACCTACATAAACAATTCAACCCCCCGATTGCTGACTTTTTCTTGCTCTGGCACAGAGTTCTCACGTATTTATTTCTGTTTAATTCAATGTGCAAATGAAGCCCTTGAGACTGTACCATTCTGCATTAAGTGGTATTTCTATTCAATCTGTTATGCTCAGTTCTAATGGAGGCAGGCATGTCATGGCATAATAACTTTTTGAATATTAGAACACAGTTGTGCGCAAATGTTTTGGCACCGAGTCATATTACATTGAATGAATGAAAGTAAGCACCAGCCCTCAACAAAGAACACACTTCTGTATATTAACTTCTGTGTAATTACTTTATATTTGCTTAATTTGGATTTAATATATTGCAAGAAAATATTATGATATATGGTATTTTTCCCCAGTATGTTAAAATTAGTGAAAATATTAAAGTTTAGAGAATCATCATGTAGATCAGTGGTCACCCACCCATTTAGTCAGAGGGAGGGGGCAGCACGTTAGCTGCAGGATGAAGCTAAACATGGCAGGAAAGTAGATCTTTTCAAGATGAGGGTTGGTGACCACTGCAGTGGTAGATTGTTTTCACTTAGAAAATTAAGAAAACATGCCATTTGTATTTTTTTTAACTTTTGCACACAACTGTATGCGATAGTACAATACATTTCAGATTCAACAATGCCACATACAGACAATACAGTCTAAAGAGGATACTCCCACATTCATTTGGAGTTTAATACTCATGTGCAAATTTCCATTAACAGTTTCCTTAGGTGTGCATGGAGTGTAGTGAGTCAAATAAAACACCCTGGGCATTAAAAGAAGATTTCTAACAAGTGGCAATTTTCCTAAACCCTTCTGGCTATGACAAACGACAATTCTGTTCAACTACAGTGTGCTGTGGGTAAGGTGTACATTAGCCATCCAGCTAATTAAATTCAATTAAGTTGGAGGCAGCAGTCATGTGAAAGGCTAATTAGTTTAGCCTGGCAGAGTTTCTCTCCCTTGGGGCGGGAGCTGTGTTTCACTTCCAATTAAAGCTTGCACAATCAAAACAAATGAAGCTACTGGTGGGCATACGAGGCTATTACAAGACCTGAAAGCCCACCTCTAGGGAAAACACAAAATGTGCGCTCCTTGTGGAGGGCGAGGGTTGGACAGCCAGCCCTCCTGGGTCAGATCAGCGGGACTGATACCTGATGTGATCAGCCAGATGATAAATGACCCATACGGTGTTTGGACCTTTAGTGAAAGAAACAGTGCTCTATTATTTTCTAAGCCGTAGCACGCAATATTTAAGGGCACTTGGACACAATATCCGAACAAGTAAGAGGTGAAGATGAACGCAGCTCAAGTGTGTGTTTGGGGGAGGAACTGGGGGCAGGACTGTCGGCACGATAGTCTTTGATGACAAACAGCATGTCATATCTCAAAAACTTATTTTAATGATCATAGACGTGATTAGCTGAGTAATGTGCAAACTAGTGGAGAGTATAAAGACTTTAATATTGTGCAGTAGAATATAAATTCATTTTAAAAGACTGAAAGTAAAACTGTTCAAGCACTCACTAGAAGTCTGCAAGGGCATGAAACTGAAGCCTAAACCCAACTTAAAGCCACTTGCAAGCACCGACAAAATGACTATAACAGGCATTGTTTTTTCATGGTAAACATGCTGCCAATGAAATTATGCTCCAATTCAGCGATTCTCAACCCATGGGTCGCGACCCAATTTTGGGTCACGGCAAGTTCTGAAAGGGTCATGAGGCAGAGTTGGAAATGTAAGCATTTTAAAACCAGCAAGCTTCTATACTGATCCACGATCAGGTTTCCCAGCCCCAATTCTAGAATTAACCCATATGAACAGGGCTTGGGTCAGTGTATGAAATGGTGAAGTCCATCACTGCAGCAGAGAGTTTTTTCTGCACTGGAAAATAATTTTAAGAAGTCAGTGGGCTAACCTGGACAAAGTTTGCTGGAATTACAAGGTTACATCAAAGTGCTATATATATATATATATATATATATATATATATATATATATATGTGTGTGTGTGTGCATAATGCACTGTAAATTGTTTTTGCCTGTTTAAAGAGAAGAGGTCTTGATAAATGATTTATAAATACTAAGTTGTTTATATAATATCTAAAAAGCTGTTGTGCTCAGCTCAGCTTGTGCTTGAAATATCGAAAACTTAAAGTTGTTAAAGCACACACACACACACACACACACACACATACACACACACACACACACACACACACACACACAATGCCCATCACCAAGATTTTTAGAAGTAAAGAAAGTATTTAAAAATAGATTGTTATTGACTAAAGCATCCTACTGGTGATGAAGAAAAACATGACTTCTTAGCAAAAAAAGTTGCACATGTGGTAAAAACTGTGAAACAGGAATATGGACTATTTTAAAAAGCTTGAGCTGCTTTGACACAGCAGGGGTGACCGTCTGGAACATTTATTACACACAAAGGCAGCCAAGAATGAGGAGAAAACAAGCTCTGTGAAGAATGATTAGGATTTTAAGACCTACTCTAACAGACCTCCTCAAAGCATTATTTAGATGCGTCAGTGAACAGGTAGAAAGTTTTCTTTTCTCCAGAATTTTTACTGTAAAATTATAATCTACAAAAATGTCTAAGATATTATTTTAATGTATATCATCATTGTTTTGTATGACTACATACAGTGTGACATAGTCATACCTTAGTTTTATAGTTTATGAAAAGTAACAATAAGCACATTTAAATAGTTCCATTATTTTTCATTTGGTGAGTTGTCTCAGGATATTCTAATTTAGATAAGTTACATCATTAAACTTAAGTGAATATATAAATTAGGGATGGCACAGTACAACTTTTTCATGTCTGATACTGATACTGATACTGCAGCCTTGAGTACCTGCTGATACTGATACCAGTCTGGATGTCCATTTAGTTTGAAATGGCTCTCTACTTCCTCTAGAGGGTGTTATGGATATTAGAAAATTGCACTTTCTCCACCCATATGGTCCGCAATTTGTCCATTATGGAGTTCTGCACACATGGCTGAACCACCACTGCCTCTTCGTTAGACATATTTGACATAGTTTGTGTGCAGGAGTCTGTATTTTTAATTCCTATCAAGTGTATTTATGCTGTTATTTTTACTCCAACAGAGTGTACTATATACAGGGAGTGGGGAGCTAAACACAGCCTTTCTGTTACCTGTATTACTCATGTCCACATTCGTATGTATCTCTTTTTATGGCATGATGTTCTAGGTTTGGTTAAGCATTACATGATTGTGACTTTTTATAACCTAGTCAACATCTTTCCTTCTCAGAACAGGCTTCAGGACCCTCACCAGTCCGGATTCAAGGCTGTGCACTCTACTGAAACTGCACTACTAGTTGTCCGAAGAATTTCATGCAGCTAGATCAGCCAACCTGTCTTCTGCTCTGATTCTTCTTGACCTTTCTGCAGCCTTCGACACAGTTAACCATCAGATCCTTCTGTCTACTCTCTCCAGCCTTGGGATCTCGGGCACAGCCTGGCAATGATTTGCTTCCTACCTTGATGACCGGAGGTACCAGGTAGCATGGCAAGGCACCCAGTCTGTGCAGCGAAGATTATCCACTGGTGTTCCACAGGGCTCGGTCCTTGGACCACTTCTCTATATACTGGTTCTGTTGGGGATGTAATAGGCTCACATGGCTTTTCCTACCACTTTTATGCAGATGACACTAAACTTATTCTCTCTCTCTCGACCCGCATCTCGATCAGGTCTCGACCTGCAACTCAGACCGTCTGGCTGACATCTCCCCTTGGATGGCGGCCCACCACCTCAAGCTAAACCCCAGCAAAAAAGATGCTTCTTTTCATTAAAGGGAGTCCATTACCCTTTCCGTTTCTTTTTAGACCTCTGTTATTGTCCCTTCAAAGAAGGTAAGAAATCTTGGTGTTATGCTAGATGAAGATCTGTCATTCCTGTCGTACGTTGACCAGATCTCCAGGACATGCAGATACCTTCTCTACAACATCAGAAGAATCGGACCCTTTACTGTGGAAACTTCACTGACTCCCTGTGGCTGCTTGCATTAAGTTCAAAACCTTAACACTTTCCTTCAAGGCCAAGAACGGACTTGCACCGCCATACTTATCGGCACTGATCAAGCAGCGTGTCACTTCTCGTACTCTCAGAGCACTGCTCATCTGGAACCTCCATTGCTGAAAAGAAGAGGACGACATGCATCAAGACTCTTTTCAGTCTTGGCCCCCCAGTGTGGAACGCACTCCCGCTTGCAGTCAGATCTGCGGAGTCCCTCGCCTGAAGACCCACCTCTTCAAGGAGCACCTTGGTGACTAACCAGTCCCCCCATTTATCTTTTTCTAAATATTTAAGAAAACCTCGGGCGCTTACCCTCTTAACTGTTTTTCCTTATTTGTGTATTAACTTCTGACTTTTTTCTTTTGACAGGGTTTGTTAACTTAGCTCTCAGTAACTTGGTTAAAAGTAGGTGTTACAGGTATAAAGAACAGACGTAGACTACTTAAGCACTGATGTATGTCGCTCTGCATAAGAGCATCAGCTAAATGCCGTAAACGTAAACATAAACTTTTCTGATACCCTATCCAACGATTGTGGCCCATGACGGATCAATACCAGTGCTGAGTTAGGACCATTTGAATCTCTACCAGTGCCAGGCCCTGAGATGTCAGGAGCAGAAGCTGCTCTATATCAGTAGGAGACAGCCAGGACAGTGTTATAGTGGCAGTAAAGTAGAGGAAAACACAAATTCACTGACAAATTGAAATGTTTTCTCATGCCTTGTTTATTTTCTGGAAGTCCAATTCAGTGCCACAGTTTGCTGCTAAGCTTTTAGAAATTACACAGTGACAGATTTGAAATGCTGTGTTCTAATTAAATAAATGGCAAAGAGTGTGCGATCCACCATTCCATAATTATTGTCTGCATGAGTGCCTGAAGGACATCAACAGACACTCGCACCTCTGTTAAAATGGTGTTTAATTAATAAAATAGCCCAGCACACCTTGAAGTAGGCTTCAGTAGCAATTGTGTTCAAGTCTCTACGCTAAATATACTTCTTTATATCAGGCAAAATCTACTGCTCTAGTGTAAAACAGGTTAAACAACAGGAAAGAAAGTTAACTCTTGCATAGTCAGGAAAAGGTCCCATGGACATAAGGCGTTTGCAATTTGCATTTACATCCATGTAATATTTATATATAATAACTCTATTATTAGGGGCTCAACACAGCATAGTTTGAGCATTAAAAGACAAAACTAGTTAAATACTCTTAATAAAGTGGATATGATTATATTATTGCTGTTATAATAAAAAGCCATCTGCACTTATGAAATAACCATAGACATTTTATGTATTTATTTATTTATTTAAACATCAGAGAGATAGATACTATACACAAATGCACACATCAGTCGCAAGCTCCCCAAGGCGCAAACAAAAAAAAAAAGATCTAAAAAATATTCAATTCATAAACTACACTCAGAACCAGTGGCCTGTGCTTTAACAGGGGCACTTGCTCTGTAAGTTTCTGGAAACCACCTGGGAGATGAGTCACAACACAGAATGTGTAACAAGGCATCAAACATCATCTGTGGAGTGGTATCATCTGCAAAGGCCAAAAGTGACTGCTTCTTCTTACTTCAGAGAAGTGTGCCACGCCAGACGGGAGACATCTGGTGAAAGTTTGACTCAAGGGGTAATAAGGGGAACAGGGCAGACAGCTGCAATGCAAAGAAGTCTTGAACTGAAGCCAGAAGCTCTCACAGACCACTGCAAAATCAAGAATCTCACATTTAGACACTTTCTCATTCTTCCAGATGGATCATAGCCTGGAACCTCACCTGGTGATTTGATGTATGAAAGACCATCTTTAGGGTCTCAGTCAGGTCAAACATCTGCTGCAGTGTTCCACACTACTGTTACAGAACAGAATTTCTTCCTGACAGGTTCAGGGACACATACTGATCACAGGGCTCCACTGGGGGGTTGGGGGGGGGGGGCTTTATTGTTTTTGTGCAAGCCGAATTGCTTCTCTCCTCCGGGTTTGCAGGGATGGGGAGGTCGACATGGGGAGCATGTGCATTTGATGGAGGACGAGGACTTTCCCCTGGCTGGAATTGCTAAAGTGACCAGACATGAGAACCCGTGCTCTCTGGCATTAGGAGAGGTTGGGTGTTTGGTTATGGTTTTCCACTTTATCATATGTTAAGGATGCAAGGTGAACTCTTATGTTTGTATATGTGTTCCTGAGCTCTCAGAGGTTGTCTCAGTCAAAATGGTCTAGGCTAGTGGTACAATTAGGAATTACACTGGTGGAAGAATTGTTTTATGTGATTATTATTAATAATAAATTATTCACGAAGCGTTTGTGTTCAATATTATATGGATTAATTCACTATGATGCTGAACACACCTTAATACTGTGGAAAATAACTCAAATAATCAATGGTGAAATCTTTGTGTTTGGGTTAAACTGTTACTACTTATGTTGTTTTTGCCTTAACACAGTCTAAATTCTCAGAAAACTGAAAATCTTTGCACCTCCTATTCTTTGCACATACACAGCTGTTAGCCAATCGCTTTCGTCACTCTCTAGCTTCTCTCGAGTCTCTCTGCGTAAAATAGGTGCTGTTTTTGATCAGTCCTTGAATTTTGATGCTCATGAGAGGTCCCTTAGACGCTCTTGTTTTTTCCATTTGAGAATCTTATCTAAGTTGAGGTCTGTTGTCTCTAAGGCTGAGCTGGAAATGCTTACTCATGCTTTTATCTCATCATGCATTGATTTCTGTAACTCTCTTTTTTTTACTCATCTAAGTAAGTCTGGTCTAACTCACCTTTAACTCGCTCCCATACGTGGACTCGCATCTCTCCAATTTTACTTTCTCTTCACTGGCTTCCAGTAGAAATTGGAATACAATACAAAATCCTCATTCTCACCTATAGAGCTCTACATGGTCAGGCTCCTCACTACATTTTGGACCGCCTGCAGTTTTACACCACCAGTCGTGCCCTGAGATCCACCCAACAAGGCCTTCTTTCTGTTCCTCACACCAGGCAGAAGATGCATGGGGATTGTGGCTCCCAGACTGTGGAGCAGTCTTCTACCAGCACTGAGATTGGTGCAATCGGTCAAACAGTTTCAGGCCCAACTTAAGATTTACATTCATAGACAACCCTTTGAGTGGATTTTATAAATATACCTTTGCTTTATTTTATATTATGCATTTCACAACTTTAATAGTTTGTTGTTGAGTGCTTTGTGACTTCTGTCAGTTAAAAATGCTTTATCAATATCCTTTACTTACTTACTAACATATTCTTTTGTGTTTCTTTACCTTCTTCTAAAATTTACATTGGTTCAGCCTTTCTTCAGGAACTGTACTCCAAAATCCTGGTCCATGACATCCTGTATCTCCAGTTCTCCAGAAACCTTGTGCCGGGGCTATGTGGCGCTTTCAGGCTAAATTTGTCCTAACAACTTTGTCTTAATAAACCAAAAATCAAGTCAGTTATGTAAGAAATTAAGATTTTTGTGTTTTTCATGTGTTTTTCTATAGAGTTTAAAAAAAGCAAAATTATTTAAGCATCAGTTATTTTAGTAATAATTAGTCATTCTTCATTTAAAAAAATACATTTCTGCAGCAGAGCAGCTTGATAGAGACTGGAGACTGAGCTGTGGGGAGAGATAAAGCACAGGGAAGAGACAGAGAGAAGGAGCTGGATAGTGTGAAAGATGGCCTCTAGAGGTAAGATATGAATGTAAACATAGATTTTAATGAAATCCATTTAGTCTTAAGCAGATTATATGATCAGTGTTATACTACACACCTAATCATGTTCCTATGGCTGATGAGAGAAGAGGTTAGTTTGTGCACTCATGAATTCTTTGTGTGGCCCAAAACAACCCTCAGTGTAGAAATGCCCCATTTACTCCTTAGAATAATATTACATGGGTTCTGGAAATGAGACCATCACACTGAAACTTTACTGTCCTCCACACTGAATTCTGCTGTATGTGTTCTTGGTATACCAACATCTTTCATCACACTAGCAATTCAACACATTCACAAAGCATTACAGGAGTACACACTCTGGACTGCAGCTACTGGCTCTGTTCCAGCTGGCATACTTATGTGCTGTGGTATAATACACGCTTAAAAATAATGGTGCCAAAAGGGGTCCTTTGAAGAGATGCCATGGAACAAGCACTTTTGCCTCCATAAAGAACCTTTCATTGGATGATTCTTCAAAGATTATGCTTTATGAGACGATAAAAGTTCAAAGGAACCCCATATAATGTCGAATTACAATATCAGCTTATCTTTTTCATCCTAGAACTGCACTGTGAAAAATAAAGGTGCCATAAAGTATTTTTGAGCAGTGCCATTGAAAACCCACTTTTGGTTCCTTACCACTTAAGGTTCAAGGTTACTTTAATGTTTTCAGCAGCTGTGCACACATACATAATGTGATGAGATGATAGTTACGACAGAGACAATAGACAACAGAATAGGCGCAACAATAGTAATGTATATAAACGGTATAGTATGGACACTATACTAAAGTGTCCTATAGTGTCTGGTGGCCTTTGGTAGTTGCTCAACCTTAGAGTAATTAGTGTTGCACCGTAAGTACAATAAGTTTGATTATTGCACAGGGGCAGTTACAGCACTGAACAATGTGCAATGCTGTAACAATACAATAAATATATGTTATAACAATGTAACAGTAGTGTGAATGGAATTTACATACAAGACAATACAATAATAGACACTACAGCAATGTAACATAAAGGTGGAAAGTGTAGGGAAACCTTCCAGATTGAATTGTATTGCACCATACACATACACAGCCATGGAGGAAAAAAAAAAAACAAGAGACCACTTTTCCCTTTTTTCTGTTCACTGTTTGTGCAGTTTGCCGCAGTGTGTGTGTATGTACAGGTTGTTATTCTTTAATGAACTATTGCAATGTGGGCTGTGTAATAAATGAGAAATGCCTCCATATGTGTTGTGAGCGCAGTAGTGTTTGTATAGCAGCTTTTCTATGTGCTGTATTCCAGCAGCTTGACTCCTGATTCAGTTTCTGGTGGGATGAAACAGAGTCAGACATGAGCACACTCTGCTCTTAACATCACTATTTTAATTGTTGCAATTGTAAAATAATGTATAGTGAGTGTTGTTTAGTTTAACATTTCCAAGGTATAATACATTATTCAAACATATATATTGTTTTATTCCTCAATTCAGAATTTTGAATCGTGTGGTCAATAGTGCAAAAAACAATAGTGACCTGCACATTTTACACAGACACTGTCCCACAAATTACAAAAGCAATAACTAGGGAAAAAATTATGCAGTATCTTTTTTCCATGGCTGTATTGCACAAGACAGCAGTGTGAAGAGGATGTAAACCTTCCAGAATGAATATCACCATACATATATTATTGCACAGGAGACAGCAACATAGAACCACAATGAGTAAGTGAGTAAGTCAAGTGACAGAACATAAGATTGCCTGTATTGGTAGTAAACAGTAGGGAAGGTGCAGGTGCTTGTGAAATTCCAGAGTATAATATGAGAAGTATATACAGTATAAGGTGAGGTAGTTCACTGGGTTGTACTGGTTAACCAGGGACTAGATATTTATGTATCAGGGCTCTGGTGGCCTTTGGTATGAAACTGTTGCACAGTCTTGCAAACCCAGAGCAGAGGCTTCGATACCGTTTGCCAGATGTTAGAAGAGAGAAGAATCTATATTACGAGTCTCTGCAGAAAGTGCAGCACTGCCTCTTGGCTATGGAGGTGGAGTTGAGGGTCCAAGAGAGGTCCTCTGTGATGTGGACGCCTCAGTGTCTTTTTAACCATCTCTACAACAGTGCCATCGATGGTGAGAGGTGGGCAAGCACTTCTTAAATGGTTATTCCTCTTTATGATGAAGAACGTCTTGTACATGTTCTTCCAGTACAGCATTTGACAGACGCCCTCATCCAGAGCAACTTACGATCATTAGTTACAGGGACAGTCCCCCTGAAGCAACTGAGGGTTAAGTGTCTTGCTCAGGGACACAGTAGCAAAAAGTGGGTCATCGGGGTCACAGACAAGTGTTTTACCCACTAGGCTACTAAATGGTTCTAAATAGCATCAAAAAGTTAAACTCTTTCTCCAAATCAAATAACCCTTTTTAGTGCCATGTAGATTCATTTTCCCCAAGAGTTTCTTTATTAAATTAAGGGTTCTTTCTAGAATCTTTACGTTATGTGGAGATTATTCCTGTTAAAAACAAAGAAAAGCTCTTCACACTCACATCTCATTTCATAAAATGTGTACCAAAAGAACCATCCACTGAAGGGTTCTAAAGGGTACAAAGTTCAAAGAATCCATTTATTTTTAAGAGTGTATACGCCCAAATAAAGAACCTCTTGAGAAGCGTTTTTAAAGCATGTACCATGGAAAGAAAAGGGAGAAGCAAGCCACCTAAAATAGACACTGAAATAACAATGCCTATGAATAAGACTTAAACGCAACTTTGGCAAAGGCAGGTTGCAGATGAGCAGAGAAAAAAACATCAACAAATAAACAAATAAACAAAAAAAACAGCAATGTTGCTATTGATATTTCGAAGTTTTAGAAGAATTTTAAAAGAGAATCAATTTAAAAAGTTTTCTTGTTCCCTGTGTGAGAAAAACATTAAGTGTGAGTTGTGAATGAAGCTGTTCCACATCATCCAGAAGGTGCACTGGCTGCACCTGTCCCAGAGGCATCACTGCATCAGCCAGCCCGAGGAAAACAGAGCTCTCCAGAGGGAAAACTGCACTTGATGAGAGCATGTTTTCAGACTTTGAAGAGGAAGCGATTGGCTTAGAACACTTGGCTCCCTGGATATTTTAGTGTTTTCCTTCTTCTAGCTCAGGGGAAAAGACTATTAATGAGTCGACACACTTTGGGTCATTAGCGAGCCCGGTCATTATACCCAGCGCAAACTGATCCACAATCGGTAAAGACAAGTTTAACAAATGATACAATTGTATCTAATTTAATTTGGATTTGTTTCATTATGCTGTTAAAATTGTCTTTGCAGATTGAGAATCCACAAAAACAATTTAAGTAGACAAATAAAATATATTCTGATTTAATTTAGTTAAATGAATGAAACAAAACAGCAACCAAAGAAAAAGAAGTTGTGTGGGAATACATCAGGAATAAAATTTGACAGCTGAGATGAAAGCACCCAGAGGGACTTGCGGCAAATGATGGGACATTGAGCTAAAAACTGTGATGCAAAGAGACACAGTACTCACATTGTAGAGGGCATCCAGATCAGACTGCTGATGCCTCAGAGGGAAGGCTGAGAGTAATATTAGTAATTGTCACTGGAGCAGCAGTTGCAATGACAAAACAAAAAAAAAAACTAAACTAATGGAGCCTTCTCTCCCGCAGTAAAGCAGAGGAGTGATGGACTTTATGCCACTGGGCTTCAACACATCAGTTTCTTGTTGGACAATGGAACAGAACACTGATAACTGTAAAAGTGCTGCTGCAGTCATAACCAATAGACAGTCGAAAAAAAAACATTGTGAGAAATGACTGTAACCTCTTATTTTAAGGTCATCATCTTAACAGTGAATACACTGATAAGAAGCAGTTACCAATTAATTTTAATGTGCTATTATGAATTGATAATTAATGGTGTAATGTAATCTGCTAATAATGCACTATTGGTATTTCATGCACGTTTGAAATGTCCTAATGTGACACATTAATCATAGCAGATGCACGAGTTAGAATTGTTTGACCAACTTGTACTAAATAGGTTACATGCCCCTAATGTTTGACTGCATCTCTAGTAATGCAGCATGGGTCGGACGAATGTCTCCAGGTTTTATAGCTATGGAGTAAAAAACAATAGTCAAAACATTTTATAGGAATGAATGTGAAGGTCAGTTCAGCTGCCAGTACATTAAATGACATGGATCCCAATGCAATGCTGACTTGTGATGGCTGGACAGGTCCTGTAACCACAGCAGCACTAAACAACAACCTACTGATTCGCTTCAAATTAATCTGCATCACTAAAGCCATTCTGATCTACTTCACTGATAATTTTATGTCGCTTTTGTATTATGTCTAAAGTATAATGCTTTACTAATGCATTATATGTTCTTCACATTAAATGATGTAGAGCTTGAAATGACATTGCGAAATCTTACAATTCTGTTTTTATGGGAAATTCTGGGGTAGTTTCTTTTATTATTGAAATTAAACATCAATTATGAAGTAATTCTGATTTAAAAAAAAAACAGACTTTGCCTCCCAGCATTAATTGCAAAATACAATAATGCTGTAGATTATTCATACGAGAGATCTCATTATGAGGGCACAGAAATGTATTCTTACCATGTATGAGCACACTTACAACTGAAAAATAAGCATTTACTAATATTTCTCACCACGTTCAGTCACTCTGAATTCAGATCATTATTACCTGATCATGTTCCCTCATTAATGTGTCATTTAAAGACACTCTAACTGAAATATTATGAATAATCCATTTTAAAAAGTGTCACAGGAATAAGTATTCTTCTGTGCCAGCAACCAGGCATAGCTGTGATTCTGCAATTGAATCACTTCATCATGTTGAAAGTAGCTTGAAATCTGAGACATCTGAATAAATCTAATTTGGTCAAACATTTCATCTACACTATGGATAAAAATAACTGTGACTTGCAGCGTATGCAGTCTGTTTCTTTCATAGGCTCAGTGCCCCCTTACACAAAGGACTATCCCATCAGCCAAACATCCATTAGGGCATTCTTCCAATAATTCACCAGCTGGAGGAAGGAGAAATATGGACAAAACCCATCCTGCCTCTAATATTCTTGCATGGCCTGTGAGAAAGGCAAATTGCACCCAGTCCCTCAGTGCTGTTATCCAGTAATCAGCACATTGGAAAATTGACAACACTGCTTGCAGACCCATCTACCACATTTCAGGCCCTGGAGGCGAAACATCAGACGTTCTCTGTTGGCTGGTAACTTCTCTCAGCTTCACCAGTACTACTATAAGTAGTCTTCACCATGCATGGATAACAATATCAGTCCACACTGATTTTTACCGAGAACAGTGCGCCTATATTATGTGTGACATACTGAATAAGTGCTGCTATGATTTTATGAGCTTTGACTACGGGCTGAATTTGCTATTTATGGTAACAGATTGACATCAAATTTGACTTCTCAAAACAAAATCAGCATAAAATCCACAGATAATCAATGTAATATGGTTAAACTGTGACATATTGTGCTCTCTTCGCATAAGAAATAGGCTCATAAATCTGACTTTTCTCAACAAAATCAGCATAAAACCAACAGAGAATCAATGCAAGATATGACTCTTCACATGAGAAACTAGCTCATGCATTTGTCACCTCTAGGGTAGGCTACTGTAATAATTTGCTGTCTGGATATTTCAGTGGGTATCTAACCAAGCCCCTCAGAGTTGTTATCCACTAATCAGCCCATTGGAAAACTGACAGCACTGCTTTAAGACGCATCTACCACATTTCAGGCCTTGAAGCCAGAACATCAGTTCTCTCTGTCATCTATAAGGCTGATAACTCCTCTCAGCTCCACTCGTACCTCAGTCATTGCAATTAGTAGTTTTCACCATGGAAAGATAACAGTATCAAATCACACCAAAACTAATTCAACAGAGAAATGCATGCCTATTTCTTGCGGAATATGAGGTATTGATTTAATCTGCACTGATGATGCCTTAGCGATATGTGACGAAAATGATCATGACATCAGTATAGGAATTACACTTCTAGCTGTCCCTACACGCCTGGTCTTTCCAGTAGCTTCAGGTGTTCTTCATATCACTGTTACAGAACATGGGGCTTTCAGAAGTGTTCGCACTGGACACATTTTCAAGAAAGTTAGTGTGACTGTGTCATTGTTCTTGGAAGCAGACGTCTGCCTCTAAAAGTTCCCGCAACAACCACAGTTACCACAGCAATCGTGCAATCACACTTTGCATTTTCCCACAGAAGAGCATCTTCTTTTTATTATTATTCTTCTTATAGGTGAATTTTGAGGACGCTTCACCTCCTACATATGAGCATGGTTCCAACATCAGGGGCTGAGTTTTACCCTTTTTAAAAAATGTTTTTTGTGCTTGAGTTGGCTTTGTAATATATGGGAGGACAGAGACGACAGTCGAGTTGCCTTTAAAATGTGTGCCGGACAGAGTCTGTGATGTCACAGCTATGGAAGTCGGAAAGGGAAAAAAACACGGAGAAACACAAATATGGAGCAAAACACACAGCAGACTCATGAACAGACTTCAAGACACTGAAACTCAAGTTGGTTATAAAAAAGACGTGTGTCACTGTTTATTGTGGTTTAACTCTAAATAATCAGTCCATGAATGCGGCTATGCTTTCAGCTGTCCTTAAACATAAATGTCTTGGTAAGAAGAGGTGGATTCACGCCCCCAATGGCTCGTGACCAATAAATCAGAGGACCGCAAGGTTGAATCCAGGGTGCGTTTTTTTTTTTTGTTGTTTTTTTTGTTTTTTTTAACAAACTTTTGTTCGCCCATAAAATCAATGTTTAGGTGTCTCTAAACTGGTTTTATAACAACCAATTGCATTTTCTCGCTGAAATGCATCTAGTTAAAAATTCAAATGCTCACACAGCTAAGACAGTGCTCAAAGTATTCATTACACAATGGAGCTGGCCATGTCACCTTGACTCACACCAGGGATCCCATTTCGCTTAAACAGTCTGCCAGGAAATCTGCTGCCCCATGGGAATACCATGGTCTTTGCTCTCCCAGCACCTCTCAAGACTGTCTGGCAGAATGTATGAACTGGGCGATCAAAAACAGGCTTTCTAAATATCAAGAGGGCTTGCCCCGGCCGCAAGCCCTACCTTTTGAGTTTATGTGGCCTCAGCAATTCTGCCTAGACAAAGACTGCTTTGATTTTTTTTTTTTTTTTCAGTTTTTTTCTTTAGCGCTTGTACCTTCCTAGATCCATTGTTTTGAGGAAAGCTGACATTCATTTATCTAGTGGAATAATACATTAAACTCACCCATTTTGAGCAGACATCTCATCTATTTAAACTTTAGGGAAACATTAGAAAGTCTAGACTTCCGTTCTTCACTCTTGGAGCATACTTTACATAGTACTTTGATCATTTATCCTGAGCTAATGTTAACTTTTATAATTAACAACCAAATAATAATCCTAGAATTTATAAGGCTAACAGGCTAACGTAGGATGAATTTAGTTAAATGAATAGGTCCTGATTAAGAAACCACACTGGGAGTCACTTTGGTCCAAGTAGAAAGACCCTTGTGCTGCTAATCACTAACTTCGCAGAAAAGGCAAAATTACATGTGCATTTCTTCTAAATGTGTCTTCCTGAATGCCTAACTGGCCTTGTTAAACTGAGTCATATTTTCACTTTCTGTTCCAGTCGCCTGTAATATGACTGTAAAAAATGACCTATCCCAGATATGCCAGCGACCATCCTTCAGTGGCCTTGTTATGTTTGAGAGTTTGTGATCCTCTGGCCAAACATTTTTCTTCTTATCAGCCAGCGTAGTGTTTGTACTGTAGGCTAGCCACCGAAAGCATCTGGAGATATCGCACTAGGCTGAGATTAACTTATGTTATATTTATAGAATGCCATAGCTCCAGTGGATGATCGAAAGATGCTGAAGCCCCAGTGTGCACTTACAACTCATTCTCAGTCTACTGTAGTTCCCTTTTAATAGGCATTTCTGGTAAAATCACAAACAGACCACGGCTTATTCAAAATTCAGCTCTTGGGGTCCTGAGCACACATCACACTCATACTCAATCAGTCACACTGTCTGTCCATTTAACACCCTGTATAACCTTTATTAACTTATATAGTCTATATGGGGGAGGTATATAGTCTATTAAATGTTAATAAACATTTAATAGACTATATACCTCCCCCACCCCACTACCAACACCACCATCACCACCATCACCACCCTCATGTCCCCTACCTCTGAGCTCCTACAAGCCTACTCATGAACACACTTGCATTCTCTCTCCAGAAGCACTGGTCTATTTATGGTTAACATAAGACTATGACATAGATGTATATTGACCCAATAGAGTATAAAGCATTGGGTTTTGTGTAACTGAATACTTCACATCTCCTTGTTTGAGATCTTTTCTTGACTCAGTGCTCCTTACAAATGTACATTCATTAGGCTGCCAAGTTAACAGCTGTCTGCAACTGAAGGTATTGGAATTTGTTCTATTTTTCTTAAGTGATCAATGTTGTTGGAACAGTATATCCATAGTATCCTTAGTGCTCTCTGATTTGCTCACTCACATTGACAGTGGAGCGTGCCCTTTACATATGCGAGGTAAGCTGTTATAGCCCTGTTAGAGTCCTATCAAAGTTTCTGTTTACACGCTGATGACCATATAGATCTTGTATTAAGCACAGAAAGCTCCAAACACGCAGTACTAGTACAAAGTCTGGATGTGCATGGATTGTTTTATTTACTCTCTTAGTCTGTAGTGTTTGTCATAAAGACTTTTTGATCTATTATCTATAAAAGAAAACATTTTAATATACCTAGAGCTCAGCATTTGTGAAGCCTCTTCAAGCTCGATGGAATAGCAAACCAGATGTCTCGTCATAAAGCAAAATGAAAGGTTGGTCTACTTTGTAACATTTAGAATTACGTGTTTAAGACTTGCTGGTCACTGAGATCTGTTTTTATGTTTTCTCGCATGAACAGGTGTGTCCAAACATTTTACTGGTACTGCGGCTGAAAATCTGTCGCATGTGCTCCTGCAGCCTAGAATGATGGTGATTAAGGATCCTGATGGTTTCACTCCTGCCATGTTTTCTTCAGGCTTTTTGACCCGCTTGGAGTTATTTGTGATTGAATGTACTGTAATAACGTTGTTTTTTCTTGAGACCAGGGCCAGACTGGGACAGAGGTCTGCGTCTTGGCCGTGGTTTGGGGGGGATGGGGAGGTTTGTTATGCGCAGAGGTCTGCATCTCGGCCGAGAAAGACAGGCCGACGGCCGCGCACCTGGCGGCCATTCTGGACTTTTCCAGAATGCATAGATTGCCAGTCTGCTCCTGCTTGAGACATATACTGAACTACTGTCAGTATATTTAAAAAATAAATGTGATTGATGTTGTTGGAACAGGATGTCCATATTATGCATGATGTATTGATCAAATGCTGCAATGATTTTATGAGCTTAGATGATGGGCTGTTATTGCTAAATATGCTGGTTATGTTTGCTGCAGTCAACAATGAAGCCCAAATAAGCGTGCTAAACGGTTTGTACTTGTAGCTATGTAAAGTTAGCTGAGCCGTTTTTTAAAGTTTCTCCAAAGTGTGTTGGTTTTCATAAAGGCCAAACCATGTGGCTCATTTCAGTTCATAAATTTTTGACAAAACAATAGATTCATGTCTCTTTCATGAGGTAGTAAATCAGTAAATCTATGGAGAATAAACATGAAGATGGTGGTCTTGAATCTAAAATAGAAATTTTTTTCCCGGGATCAACATGCCAATCTTAAAATCTGCAGATCACTGAAAGACAAGGGACTACTTTAAGGATGTCTCTGGATTATTCTCTGTCTATTATTGATCAAAATAATTAGTCTTGTAGTATACTAGCTGGTTTACATAAGCTAAGACTGCTAGGAGGCTTGTTTTTTTTTCTCATTTTTGAAAGGGATGAAAATTTGAGCATGAAAATTTGAATCAAAGAGTTACATTTACTGACAGCTACTCAGTGTTTTAACTTTATGCTAGATGGTATAGCTTTTAGGGGATTTTTAAAAGGAACAACTAATGACTACAAGATAATGAGTGCCCTATGCTGTTGAACAAATGAACTATATTACTTCATTTTAGAAACTGGAATACAAAAACTAACCAGTAAATTTTGAGAAATTTAGGATTTGGAAAGTGGATTGAAAAGGAGCAATATGCACACTCAGATTGCAGTGATTGGAATGTAAAAAACACTGTTGATCCAGTAATTTCAAAGGAATGTTATTTAAGAATAGCTCTTACTTGGAGAAATTCTGCTCCACTATTCTTGCCAGTTTGAAGGGGACATATTATACCTCTTTTTGAACAAGTTATAATAAGTCTATGGGCTATACAAAACATGTGTGTAAATGAGAGGGGCACAAGTGGAACAGTGGTGTTACAGGGAGTAGAAGTAAAGAAGGTAGAGGACTTT
>JBBIGA010000001.1:45654999-45670755 GCA_037576975.1 Alestes dentex | reverse complement strand
GACCTCAAAAAACGAGATGATTTTGGCAACTAACTCCAGTTATGGTAAAGAAAGATCATGCAGAAAACTCACATGGAAGGAGATACTAGATTGAGAGCTGACTGGATGGGACCCAACTGAAAACCAATGGAATGAGCAGAAGAACACAATCCACAAATGAGGAGCAGGGAGACTGAAGAAAGGGTTGCTTTCTATGTATTCTCCCATGTCCTCAGTATCTGGCACTGTATGCTCAAAAAGGAGGAATTTCACAGATATTCATACTTAGTTTGTATCTTATCTCTATCCCATTGTTTTCAGTGCTTCAGTATTTTACAATTACAGCATTTAGCAGCATCAAGATACTGTCACACAATGCTTCAAAATATTAGAATATACTAAAGCCCTCACTTATGAAAACTCCCAGAACACCAGAGCCCATATTCTGGAGGCTGTTTGCATGACTGTCTTCCCAGCTTCATATCAGTTTGTAAGAGTTCACAGAAATAACAAAGACCAAGAATGAATTCTGACACCCCTTGTAGCTTTAAGAAAGATATTATAGCTTCAATAAGGTAATAATAATAATCATCATCATAATAATCATTTTGAGAATATAGATTTTATTCACAAGCAGAATTAAAAAAGAACAATGTCCACAGTAAACATAAAAAATGTATTTTAGAAAAAATTATATTAGAGCAAATGTGTGAAATAAAAAAGTACACACCCCATCATATTACTTCCCCACAAATAAGTGAGAAAAATAGTGCAAAGTAGCTAAAATGACAGTCAGTGGGAAGAGGTAGTGCCAGTAAAGAAGCTTTCCCAGAATTAGTCATTCTCTCCCTTCCAGTAGAACAAATGGCCTTAATCCCCCTTAGGCCTGCTAATCCATAATCCTGTTGGGTCTTTCCTCAGGTCTGTCATTCACGCTGCAAGGCCTGGCCAACAATGCACAGGTCTGGATGCGAGGCAGAGCGACTTGCTCCTCTGAGCTCGGTCTGTTCGCTCCATGCCTCGACCTCTCCGCTGGGACCATCCTCCAGCCTATAGCAAGAAAACAATAATAATAATAATAGTAATAGCATTATCATAGACGGAAATTTAAGGACAGGGTCAGGACGAGCTGAAAGTAGTTGGCTGTTGTCAGCAATGAGTCACTGAGATCTTAGCTGTAAGAGAGGTTATTCTCAGCCACCCTGCATAGCACACAAAATATAACCCAGTATAGATATCTCTACACTAGAAGCACATAAAGTACTAATGTTATACACAATTGCAGGCGAGCTGTTGAACATTTCTGTTTTATAAAATCAAACAATAGCAAATAGTAATAACTTTTATTTGAGTAAACACATGTACACAGGCCTTTATTCAAATTATGCATTCATAATTTTTGCCGCATTAAGTCATTGGTTTGGGTACTTGCATGTTTTTGGTAATTTAATGACAATCAGACTGACACTTTGGCAGTTGGCATGCATTTAATATTATTCTTAATATTAAATCTTACATGAATATTTAACACTAGAAGGGCTGAGGGCGTCAATTGACGCAAATCAAAGAAAATTACAGTTATTTCTCCTTGAAGTTCTTGATGCAAAAATCAGAAAAAAATTGACTTATTTTTTTATCATTCTTGACTAAAACGTGGTAACACAAACTAAATTGCTGGTGAAATGGGTATGGTACATCAGCATATACCTAGAATGGCTGCGAGCATCAATTGACGTAATGTCATCAGAATCAAAATCAGAATCAGAATCAGAATCACATCTATTGGCCAAGTATGTGAGAGAACACATACAAGGAATTTGATTTGAAGTATGTGAGCGAACACATACAAGGAATTTTAACACATACAAGGAATTTGATATACATATATATATACATGTATGTGTATGTATATATATACAGATATTCATGTATGCATGTGTGTGTATGTACGTAGGTGTGTACATACATACCCACACATACACACATAAAGTGTATAAATCAACAATACAGTATGATAAACACGCAAATGAATTAGGCAACATAATCAAGTCACAATAAATCAACTACCGTAAACTATCTGGACCTTACGTAAGATAACACAATATTGTAATTATATCTTCGTTGTTTATTTACAATACAAAGTGACCCATAAAATATAGTATGTTTATAAATACTATAAACATATTAAATGAACAAAGAATATTTAACATTTATCTTCATATTTATAAATATAAATCCATATTACGTATTCATACTGTAGATTATAGTATATTATATTGCTTAGTATATTGTTCATTGGATCTTTACATATTGTTGTTGTTTTATACTGTTGTGCTTGAGAGACACCATCGACCGTAATCAAATTCCTTGTATGTATTTGCTCACATACTCGGCCAATAAACGCGATTCTGATTCTGATATGGTGACTGGCGCTGTGCGACGGGCTCTGGGTCCAAAGACCACTGGATACTTGCTGTGTCTGCTGAATGGATGTACGCTGGCAGGCTGCATGACTAAATGCCCGAACATACTGCAGCAGCGGACACATCAAGAAGCATCTTGTGCGAAACTGAGCACTGCGTCAGTTGACACATGCAGCTGTTCTAGGTATAGCCAGTTTTCAGCCTTTCTAGTGTTAATAATATTTTTCTCTAGGAGCATTTTACATTCCATATGCCAACAACACAGAAGGTGAAAAATGACTTTTTTTAAGTGATTGACCAATTTCAGACTAAAATATATGTCATATACTTCTCTGTTTTTCCCATTACTCCTGCTGCTGTCCTCTTTGAGCAGATTGGCACTCTACACTTTTAGGTCTAAATTTGTGCAAGTGAACAAGTTTGTCTGCATACCTTTCCAGTGAATCAGCTCAACGGAAAAGATAAAAGCAACTTTCAGGCATTGCTCTATTTTCTGATTGTTGACAACAAAGTTGCCCTTTGACTGCTCGTGCTACTTCAGTCTATTTTAATATTTATTTTGATTTTTCTTTTTTTCTGTTTGAAGTATGTTCTGTAGATACCCTATAGATTTTGAAAACACTGTTTAATGCATTTTCTCAATGTAAAGCAAAGTTTTGGACTATACCTGTTGCTTTCATTTTGCTTTTGAAGTTTATACAACTAAAGAATGTTCTTTAGTTTCACCAACCCCCCATTACAGGAATGGCATTTGTGCAATAAAGCAGTAGCTGAATTTCTTATAGAATCTAATAATATATGAACTCTATTTTCAATCTTTACTATTTAAATCAAATTAGATTTTAATAGCAGTTTCAAGTATTTTTGGTACTCACTGTGTTTGGTACTCACTGTGTAAAATTGAAAATTCATTTGCATTTGTGATGTGATGGCTTATAATGATACATAATTTATTATAATCAACAACATCTCAAATGCAAGTAAGTTCATGAATAACAAATGTATGCTTGACAGGTACACACTAGGTAATCTTTGGACAGGTTAACAAGTTCTCAACCATCCTTTGAAAACACTCAAATTCTTGCTTGTTACACAGCAATTAGTGCTATACAAGCATGCCCCAAGGAAGGCATTGATACATGTCTTCTAAACATCACTATGAGTGTTTTGGTGCTGCAAAACACTCATAGTGGTGGGAGGAAACCGGAGCTCCCAGAGGAAACGCACACAGTCACGGGGAGAACATGCAAACTCCACACAGAAAGACCCTGCACCCAACCTGGGAGTCGAACCCAGGACCTTCTTGCTGTGAGGCAACAGCGCTAACCCATGGGGAAAATGAAAGGCATCATGAACTCACCCTTGGGTACTAATAGCTGGCTCACTTCCACACGTCTGTGCAACAGATACAACTGGTGCCCTCGGTGGAAAGCTGAGACTGGGTCTCCTGTCAGACTGGCTCCGCCGAATGAATGGCTGGGGCCCTCGAACAGACACTGGCAGCCTGGCACGCTCACCCCAGGGGCGAGGGAGAATGCTGCTACCAGAGGAGGTCCATGCCTGTGGGGGCTTGGGCACAGGAAACGGCTGTGCCTCAAACAATGATGGTGAAGCTGGACAAAATACTGAGCGAATGTTGCTAAATACTCTTGAAGTGGATTCCTCATTATTGTTCTCTCGAGCCCATCTCTGCACTTTGGGTGAGGCAGGGGGAGACGGCGCTTTAAAGGGGAAGGTGACTGCAGACACAGAGCTTGTGGAGCTTGGTGTGACCTGTTGTCGAGAGGCAGGAGTTGAAGGAAGTGTCCGATGGCCAGTTGGTGGGGGAGTAGGAAGCTTACGAATTACTGGTGGACTTGAAGAGCTGGGGTAAACTGATTGCTTTTTAAAGACAGGGGGACTGGGCAATTTCCTATGCAAAACAGGTGTAGAAGGTAACATGCGGGTTCTGGAAACAGGTGGAGTTGCAGGTGGTTGACTTTCAGCTACTGGAGTGGAAGGCACTGTTTCAGGGGTGCTTTTGCCACCCTCCTGTCTGTCCACATTGCTTTGAGAAACACAGGATTTGATGCTGCTAATTTCACCTGTGTTTTTCTCTGTTGGAGAGTCAGTGGAGTGCCGCAAGTGGATAATTTTTCGTGCCTGCTTGTAAAGGGAGGCAGCTTCATCATTCTCCAGGTCTGCCTCAGGTTTAGAATCAAGTTGGGAGTTTTTGACCCCTTTATTGGGGTCTTGGGGAACAGTACGTGCAGGTGACATACTAAGAGAGCTTCTTCGCACAGTGCCTTTGCTAGGTAGTACTGCAACAGACTGCACTGAGGCACGAAGTCTTTGAGACATGTTAGTCTTCTTTGGAAGGGTTGAACGGCCTCTCCTGGGTATGCTTTCATCTGTTTTGCTAAAATCTACATTTTCAAAAGAATTGTCCATGAGGACCTCTGGAGGAGGTGGTGGTAGGTTGTCCAGGTCAAGATCGTCTATCCTCTCAGAAGTTCTTGATTCCCCTTGATTCATGTTGCTATTTCCATTGTATGAAATTATATCTGCACCGCCTAAACCTGGAATGATGGGAACCCCACATTTCCTGACCCCTTTAAGTGGTCCAAGCACCTTTGTGCTTTCAATATGTCTACTGTCTTCCATTCCTTGAGTGAAAGTGTCAATCAGTTTTTTGACAGAATTCCCTCTCATTCCTAACGGTTGTTGAGGCGATAGTGGTGGACTTGGAGGGGGTGTTGCCTTTAAGGGTCCCTTTACTGTTTTATCCTTTTTCTTCTTTTCCTCCTCCCTTCCTTTCAGATCCTCTTGATTTCCCATGACTTTTTTTGTATTGGTAGTTTTTCTTTGACTATTTGGTGAAGCATGACTTTTGTTTAAAGGATGCAATGGCCCAGGTGTTGGGATTGAGCCAGTCTGTGTTTCCTGTGCTTGCAATGGCTTAGAAATGTTTTTCCTTATATTTCCATCAAATCGGACCTTTCTAATTTTCTCCAACCTCTGACTCAGTTCTTTCTGTGTCCTTTGAAGTTCAATCAATGTAGGGTCTTCAGCTTTACTACGCAGAGATTCTGCTGATTTGGAACGACATTGTTTAGGGACTGCAGTTTTCTTCTTTGGTGCTCTAGAAGCAGCCGTTTGTGGTCTGTTAGGGCTTTTCTCTCCTTCTTCTGTCCACTGCCTGTCACCAGTTTTGGAGGTTCCAGCCTTAGTCCTCATTCCAGAGTGTTGAGAAGAAACAAAGTGAATCCGCCCACTAATTGCATCTTTCATCTTTAATGTCATTTCTACATTTTGTGGATTCTCTATTCGCTTTGCAGGTAAGCGGCATGGTTGGTGGTCAGGAGGAGAAGAACTTGATCGCTTTGTGGTTTTACCCTTGCAGTGATCGTCCTCGCTGGCCTTTCCTTTCTCCTCCTCCTCTTCATCTTCATCCTCTTCTTCCTCACCATCATCCAAGGAGGCAGAGCCAAGCAACGATTCTGTGTCTCTGAATCCTGCACCCACAATAGTACATGTTGAGTCAATTGAATTTTGAGAGCTGCTCTTTCTCATTTTTCTAGTAAGTAATTGTTTAGATGAGCCCCGGTTGACTGGTGTTGAGCTTCCAGAACTGAAAAGAATCGTGCGATTGGATGCGGTTGACTCACAGCTTTCCCTGCGGTGGCGCTGCCGGTCTGATCCTGCCAATGACTCACTTTCCACCCCAATGCCACTGTCTTCGCTAAACAATGCTGAGTCCTCTGGTCCAGGTCTCCGAATCGAGGATGCTTCAATCCTCGTCAGTAACTGCATTAGCCTAGCCTCAGCTCCACGTTTAGCCTTCAGTTTCTCCTCCAGGACTTCAGATACAGATGAAAAATACTCCACTGCCTCCTCAAGAGCTGTGTCTCCAATTCCACTCACCGACTGCCCCACAAGACGCATCCTCTGAACAGTGTACTGTAGAAGTTGTTGCAGCAAATCAGGTGGGGGTTCAGTGGAAGGAGGCCTGCTTTTGATAGAGCTGGATGAGGAAAGATTCTTCATATTGCAAGGCCAAGCCAGATGTTCACCATTCTCTTTCAAGAGCTGCTCTCCTTCTTCAACCATTTCCTCAAGCCCTTTGTTTATCTCCTCATAACGTAGGACCATAAATGCCACCATGGGTTGCAAAGAAATTTGGGTCTGGGCTGCATGATCGAGTAAACTCAAAAGAATTTCACATTTGGCGATGCTTGGGTTGAGATATCCGTATGCTGCTTGATGGGCTTTCACAAGAGGCTCTGGAAAGTCCACTTTTTCTTCAACAGCAGATTTTTTTCCCTTCTCTTTCTTTTTGCTTGGCTTTTCACTTTTAGGACCCTTCTTTGACTTCTTTGTCCCCTTCTTGTCATCTTGCTTTTCATCTTGTTTCTCTTTTGTTTTTTGCGCTAACAAATTAATTGTTATCTCTTGGGTGCCCAGTTTGTCAGAGGTAATCGTTGCCACTGCTGGTTCGGCTACGAGCTGTTTCTTTCCTGCAGAAACAGAATTTGTACCTCCACAATGGCTCCCTTTCTTTTCAATTGCTGCCTTCTCACAAGCTTCTCCATCTGTCTCACCACCACCAGCACTTCCACTTCCTCCGTCATCAGACTGCGAGTCCCCTGGACTTTCCTTGGTTGTAGGTAGCAGCGTTTTCCCTCTCCTGAATGGTCCATGTGTGCCACTGAAGTTATTTCCCCTTGATGGGGAACAGCCCATTTCAGATGCAACCTCTATTTACAAATAGAGGTTTGGAAATGTGTATTTACTAAATGTAGTTTCAAAATGTAAGTATAGAATCCAGCAAGGACAAATAGGCGAGGAGCTCCATCAGAGATAAGAAGGGTTGAGAGCCTTACCCGACAGCTGCACTTGTCATTTTCAGATGGCCAATCACTGAGCACACTTCTGTGCTTGAGAGTCCGTATGTGTCCTTGACAATTACTGTTAAACAGAATAAGAGAACATCCTGAAAGAGTCACATGGCACAGTGACTTGTCTTTATAATCCAGAAAAAAATTATTGACAATATTGATTCAAACGGACTTCTTCTTTCTTGAAGTAGCAGTATCGAGTAGTTTGTGAAACAAGGTAGTGTCCTTCTGCACCTTGAGGAGGGTGAGCAGCTGAAAGGATTAGAGAGGATTTGAGTGAGGCCTCAGCATGCACATATGTCACGTTAGAGCAAATAAAACTCACACGCTTGGAAGACCTTAAGCTCATTAAGGTAGTCAAGGCTGTTTCAGGTGGCTTTTTATAGCCCAAACAATGTCTCCTTATTGGTCCCTTTCATAATACTCCAGGTAATCGAGTAGCTAAATTAAATCACTGCTTGAAAACAAGGCCTCAGTGCAGTGGTTTATGCATTCTTCTTTTGTTAGGTGGCTCTGGTGAAGTGGTCAAAACGAAGCTAAACCCTGGAATTTGTGCATACTTTTCTTTAATATGTAATGATCACCCAAATGCTTTCCACTTAACTGACTGAATGGAAACTTGTCTGCTTCTCAAACTTCTCAGCATTAACACAGTGACACAAGAACTTGTACTACAGCTTGCCCCACTACTGTGCCAACCTGAATACTTACACTAAGCCAGGTGTAGCATGTGCTGTGGTAAGGAAACCTACTAGAGCTTGTAGGTTGGATTAAAGGGAGGAGGCTGCTTTGAATATCATTGCTCCTCCTGCCTTGTTGTCTTTGTAGTATTTCCCTATTTTCTTAAATGGATTGAATGTCTTCAATCTGAGCAAGAAATAAGAATGTTGCGAAGTCAGTCACAATGATTGTTATAGCAGTTGTTTGTAGATTGGGTTGATGTGCCATTCAGTGAAATAGTTTTTATTCATATGCTATGTAAATAAATGAATGGAAATGACTTATTCCTGCTCTTACTAGGACACCTTTCAGATGATGCTTTTTATGTTGTGGAAGATGATATGGAGCTTATGCTCCCCTAGTGAGAGGGTTATTCTGTTTGTGGGTAAAGGCCAAGGTATTAGGATGAGCAGCAAGGAATTAATGTAATCTCTTTCCCTATCATCTCAGGCACTGGGAGAAAGCATATAAACATACTGCACTTGTCTGTTATTCATGTACAGAACTTTACCGAGATCTTGTACGATATTCATGTAATTTATACATATGTGACAAGAACAGGAGATGCTGGATGTAAGCACAAGCTCAGCAACTTTAATCAAATAAAATAAAACACTGAGGAAAATCAACATAAAATAGCAGAGAGTGAAAGGCACTGAAAGTGAAGCAAGACGTCTGGTCTTGCTTCACTTTCAGACACAGAGACAGAAGAGCAAAAAGAAAAAAAAATCTGCAGAAGAAAGGGTAACAACGTATACACACAGGTATAAAGACAACTACAGTAGTTGAACAGGAGAGGAGACATGGGAGGAGACAGAAGAGGGCTGAGGTGGAACAGGGAGGGTAAGGTACCTATCTGTAAACAAAATAAAACTGAAAATCTTAGACTGGGAGGATTTCTCAAAATATGTTTATTAAGGAACACACACACATACACACGTGTATGTGTAAACAACACAGTACTTCTGAAGAACAAAACTGCCCTTAGATAAACCATCAAACATCAAACCCACTTCATCTCCCAGTTATGTAAGCACATGAATTTTACTACTTGTATGGAATTTCAGAAAATGTTTTTTCAGCAAAGCTCTACAAGAATAAATAAATACTGGCCTTAAGTGACTGTGAACAGTCAAGATAACATATGTATTTCATAGTACATACATATTATTACTGTTTTAGAAACTCGAAATACATTTTTGGTCACAGTTTTGTTATTTAAATGATTTAATTCAAGCAATGTAGCTGTGTATTAATACTCATAGGTCTTAAGTCTGTTAAACAGAATTTCTCAGAATCCTTCTCCGCATGGTGGGCTGACAGCTACTAGAAATCTTTCTTTCTAAAATGCATATAGGTGGTTCTGTGCTGCATATGCTAAAAGTATTTGAGTTCATGGAGGTCTGTGATGGTGAGATGTTGAGACCAGTCTTTGACCAGTTGGACCCTATCCCAGAAGAGACTGAGAGTCTTGAGTCGAGAGAAGTTCTGGTACATGCTTGTGCAATATAAGCTTCCATAGTAACCTCATCCTTCTTTTTGCAAAGGGCCATGTACCATTTAGGTGTAAAGTGGCAGAATATAATACCATATGCCGAGACCAAGATTGCTGCGGCTTGGATCGAGTAGCGCTCTTGTATCTTAGTTGCATATATTGGAGTGAAACAGACCCATACAAACAAATATATCAGCATACTGAGGATTATGTGTCCGGTCTCGTTGAAGCGCTGAGGAACTTTTCTCCCTTTAAAAGCCAGTGCAAAGCAGACGAGTGCAAGCAGTGCAATGTAAGAAAGCATGAAGGCAAAACCTATGCCAGAGCCTTCGTTACACTGAAGAGCAATGGTCATGGTCTGGTTGGACTCCGCAGGCTCCATGGCAGGAGAATCAAAGATCAGCCAGAAGATGCAGATAAGGACCTCAACAAAAGTGCCACAGGCGATAATTACAAGAGGCTTGTAAAACTTCTTGACGTTGTGCTGACGATATCCAGGAAGGAATGCTACAAAGGTCCTCAGGGCTTTTACCAGGATGCATGAGACAGTAAGCGAAAACCCTAAACTGTACAGCACCTGACGTGCCCTACATATATGGTTATTAGGCTTGCCAATGAAGAGTATGACACTGGTATAGCTAAGTGCTAAACCTACCATAATAAGAACGAACATGTAGCCCCCAGCCTGTTTAATGACAGGACTCCCGCGATTGAGAAAATAGACAATCAGGTTAATAAACAGAAAGAGAAACCCCATTAGTATAAACGTCAGAAGTACGATGGCTCTGGGCTCATTCCACTTCCAATAGACTTCTGTCTTTGGCTTGCAGTACGTCCATCCTTTCAGGGACCATGTCCCATTTTCACACTGGAGGCAGTTTGGAACATCTGTAACAAAACCAAAACTTTAGTACCTCAGGATCAATTATATACCACTGTTCAAAAGTCTGGAATCATTGGACATTTTACACTTAAAATATATATACATTTCTGAGCACAAAGGTATGTTGTTTAATGCATAAATAGTTCATCCTGAAGTACATTTTAACGAAGTGTCATACTCACTGGTGTCATTGGAGTAGGTTCCTTCTAGACACTCTGTACAGTTATGGCAACAAGACATTTTAGAAAGTTTTTTGGCCGTGCCAGGAAGACAGATCGCAGAGCATATGGAAACAGGTTTCTAAAATGATAATTAAGAAATGAATCCATTTATGTTCATGTACAATCTCCTACAAATGTTTGGGTACACATTTTAATACACAGTAACTGTTTATCTGCTTAATGAAACAAATTAGAAAAACAAAACACAAAAATGGGATCAATGCAAATGGAATGGCATTGCATGTTTGTATGTCTTTTTGATTCTCCCTACTTCCATTAGTTCAAATGATACTTACAGTGTTGTTAGGAGTATCCCATTTAATAAGCTTCTTAAGACTGATTTGTCCTTGCTCCAAATTGTAGTTCCCAACAACATCGAACTTCCTTTGTCCACTTGCTGGGTCTTGGACCCAGTTAATCAGATCATAGCCGTTTATGAAGTACCCTGATGTGTTAAAGTAGAAGTTCTGACCCTCTGAAGTAAAGTTGATCATTTTCAGTTTTTGGAGGAGCTGAAAAACAAAATAAGCAATGCTCAGTATACGCATCCATTTCATTCTACCAAACTAAAAATGTCCAATGTCTCGCTTACCTTCCATGGTGGGAAGTCTTTTTCCCCTGGACAAGCTGTCTCATTACACTCTAAAAGCAGCTTCAGGGCATGAGCAATGGACAACACAGCCAGCCTCTCCCCATAGGCTGTGCTGATGTTCACTGCTTCTGTTAAGTAGTCCCCATTCTTGCCCATCCGTCGGTATTCTTCAATAAATTTGTTCTCAGTGCCTGGAGGGATGGTCAGCTCTTGCAGGTATTCTTTAAAGCCAGGGTTTGGGCCTGTAATGAAACTGAAACCAAAAATGTCCCCCACTTTGTTGATTCCCTCCACTTGAGCGATGTTTTGTGATATCGACCAGGCGTCACTAGCTATCCAAACGCGTGATACATTTTTCCTTCCGATAATTTCTACGAACAGCTTTTTTACCAGTTCTTCCCTTAAGATGAGTAAGACGACATTAGCGTTGGAGTTTTCAATGGTATTTGCCACTTCTCTGATCCTAGTGTCAATGTCCTTGTAATCGAGGTGGTGAGGCAGGGTTTCCTCAAAGGCAATGCAGACGTTTTCAACTTCTGCATCCTTGAAGAAGCTATGGAAAGCATCTTCACCATAATCATCATCCCCATGGACCACACCTACCCAGTCCCACTTGAAGTGAGACATGAGTTTGGCGAGTGCTTTGGTCTGATGAATATCACTGGGCACAGTGCGTAGGAAGGAAGGGTAGCGCAGTCTGTCACTCAAGGTTTCCGCTGAAGAAGTCGTGCTTATCTGTTGAGATGCAATCAATGAGTTTCAGGTCACTTGAGGTGAATACATTCAGTAGGGGATTCCCACAGTCTACTTCATCAGAACTTCACATAAAACGAAACATATGTCTGGTTTTGGCTATGCAAATACTACATGATTTTACGTGTGTATTACCTGTGGCACCATGTAGAGGGTCAGAACCCGAGCCACACTGAGAGACACCTCTGAGTAATGTGCTCCAATGATTGCTTTCACTTTGGGCTTTTGGATGAGCTCACACTGCACATTAAGTGTTCCATTGGCAGCCAGCATGTGTTCAGTGCTCTGAATGGCCTTTGAGGCGTCACAGCATGTGTCACAGATGTAGTAGCCCAGACGCACCCCCGGCAGGAAGCTGGAGTTATTGATTGTTTCAATGGTGTGAATTGCAGCCAGCATCCTTACAAATGCAACCAAATTAAATCTAGAGAGAGAGTGTGGTAAAAGCACCTTCATATTAGACACACTTAACCAAACCAAAATGTGCTTAATACATTTTAAAAGACCCATATTACATTATTTTCCTCCTGAAGTCCATTAATAAAATTTGTATGGCTTCACTTACAGTCGTAAGCATCCGTTTGAATGTACCATCGGTCAAACAATGCATTCCCTCACTGTTCTAAGTAAAATAAGTGTACAACCTATACAGAGAACACACCTAAAAGTTCATTTTACTCCAAAATTGAATACACAGTTGTTAGTTGTTTGTTTAACAGATTGGGGATAAATAAAAGGTGCCATAACTTTTGCACAGGCCACATTTTATGTTTTATTAAATCATTTATTTTCCATATATTACATTCACCAAGTAAACAAACTGTGCCCTGAAATGTGCAGAATGAGCAGGGACAATCAAAATTTTGTATCTGATCCCAAAGGAGCATAAAATAATTTGGTTTGGGGCATAAATGTGTTTAAAACTCTAAAGGCTGTTTATTTCAGCTTGTTTTAATGTTTTGGACTGTTGAATAAAGAGCATGTTTTGAAAGAGGGTTTACATACAATGTCTAAAGTTTTTTTATTAGAAGTGAGGATGATTCAGTTTTCCATTGTATTATGTTCTCTTTGTAATGTTTGTTTTTGAATGTTTTCAAAATACTAGAGGTACATTGCCCTGTCCTGGTGGCACACTGCCCTGTCCTGGAGGCACAGTGCCCTGAACATTTTCTTTGTTTGTTTTCTGTGCTCTTGACAACCCTGATTCCACTAATCAGCACATTACCCTTCACTGGCCTGACAGAGTAGAAGTGGCAGTCATAAAGCAGGGAAAGCTCTAAAATGAGTGGGGCAGTGGGCCCCCAGGACCAGAGCTGGGATAAAAAGATAGATGAGGGATAGAGATAACTCACTCCGAACAGTTGTATCTGTCTGGCTGCTCTCGATGCAGAGTCTCCACTTTAGAGTAGCAGGAGCTGAGAATTCCTATCTGGACATCCCCATCAGCCCGGGCCCCACATCTGTCCATTTCATAATCACACGCAGCACCGAAATCCACCAACAGCACAATCCCTGAGGTCAAGGGCACCACATACATCCAAAGCAACATGCTTTGTCATACGAGGAGGTTCGGAGATCACATCCAGCACTGTGGAACAACAATGTGCCAGTACCCTAGCGGTTCTACTGGTTTTTATTTGAGACAGCAGAAAGGAAAAAACAGTCACGTGCATCACAATACTTTCAGTTGTGACAATAGGCCAACATAACAGCAAATGAGAGCGTGGCATGTCAAACGTAATTCAGACTTCCTTGACGGGTCCACTGAGCCAGTTCTGTCTTCATTTCATGAGAAGTAGAAGGAAACATGCTAAAAATACATTTCAGATGATGGTGTTGTGTTTGTGCATTGTTCTCAGAGAGAGAGAGAGAGAGAGAGAGAGAGAGAGAGAGAGAGAGAGAGAGAGAGAGAGAATCTCAAGGTTGTTAACAATGAGTTTGCACCAACAACCCCCTCCCCCAACAACTTTTGCTGTTGTTGCTGAAGTTGGAACATTGCCGTGAGAATTTGGTTGCATTCAGCCACAAGAGAATTCCTGTGGTCAGGTATTAAATGATTAGTTCTGATTCACTTCGGTTTGAGCTCCATCCCTCTAGAGATGGAGAGTTTTATATAGAGCTGTGTGTGCAACTGAACACCTGCGTCAGAGTTCAGTGCACCTCAGCATAGCTGAATTTACTAGATTGAATGGAAGTCTGGATGCTTTTAGGGATTTAAGAAATGTGTGACTCCTCTGAAGATTGGAACAAGCATCTGTCTGTCTATCTATACATGACACAACACTAAACTTAGCTTTTAAGTTAGTAGCCTCTGTACGATACAATTAGATGTGAATGGATGTGAATTAATAGGTGGAAATCAACATATTTTACACGTTTTCTGTTTGAAATAAAAAGTGTCAAATTAAAAGCATTTTAACACTTTTCAGAGATCCACCAGCTAAGGTCCTGTGGGGGTCCTGAATAAATGTCAGGTAAAAAAGAGTGTCTGTATGGTTAGTGGAGCTGATGTAATGAATGAATGTAAATACAAGGTAGGAGTTATGTTATTATTATTTCACTTAATTTACTGGTGGTGTTATTCTTATTCTTGTTGTTAGATTCAAGATTCTTTATCACAAACACCATCTGGACAAAAGTATTGTGACCATTTATGAGGTCAGACACTGATGTTGAAAGAGAAGGCCTGGATTGCAATCTCTGTTCCAGTTCATCCCAAAGGTGTTGGATGGGGTTGAGGTCAGGGCTCTGTATGGGCCAGTCAAGTTCTTCCACAGCGAACTCATCCGACCATGTCTTTATGGACCTTGCTTTGTGCACTGGGGAACAGTCATGCTGGAATAGAAAAGGACCTTTCCCAAACTCTGTCCACAAAGTTGGAAGCATGGTGTTGTCCAAAATGTCTTGGTCTGCTGAAGTATTAAGATCGTCCCTCACTGGAAGTAAGGGGCCTAGCCCAAAGCCTGAAAAATAGGTGTGTCCCAATACTTTTTGGCAATACAGCCTCTTCATAATCATATATTTTAACAGCTTCTCTTACAAAACTTATTGTGAATGGATAGATTACTATTATCCACATGATAGAGAATTACATCAATTGAGCCCTATTTTTCCAGGGTAATAAAGCATAGGAATAAAGAGATCCACATGAATTACGGTTAATTACATTATAGTTAATCATACACATTATACTTTATCATGAATTAACTCATATTTATTTTCAAGGGGCTGAAGTGGTTAATGCTTTACAAGTTGCAGGAACCCTGATGAGGACCTCGGACTGGAGTCTGCTTGAACCACTGCCCAAGTAACAGTGGCATACTTTTGCTCCAATTAATCTGTGCTGATGTGGCTTCGGAAACTCAGTCACTCAGTTAATCTCCTCTCATCGTCACTGGATCTAAGGTTGTAACATCATGAGTGTCCACCGGTAGTCACCAAGAGAGGCTAAGCTGTGGTAAAGGGTCCTGGGAGACTGCAGCCTGGCATATTCACCTTTTCCCGGGGTCAGATTTGTAAGATTTATTTTGACTAAACACATGATAGTGTGCAATCGTATGATAATTTTTGAGCCAAATCCAAAAGCTTTGGGGGTCTAAGAAAGAGGACAAACAGCTGAGATGAAAGAAAATCAACAGATTAATACCAATCAACAGATTGGTTCTTTTTTTGAAATCTCAAACATCAAAGAATCCTTATAGTGCATTTTTAAAAAGCAGAATGAAATCATTGTCAATTTTGCCAGGATATACATATATGTATATGTCTATGTATATATATATATATATGTATATATATGTGTATGTATATATA
>JBBIGA010000001.1:45623462-45654899 GCA_037576975.1 Alestes dentex | reverse complement strand
TGCTTGCTCAAAGCAGTATTACTGTTTAAAATAATAATAATAATACTGCTTTGAGCAAGCAGTATTACTGTTGAAAAGCCAAGGCCTGGTTTTAATCAGTAATACTGCTTGCTCAAAGCTGGTCAACTATGCAAAAGCAATTTGAGGCCCAAATTGCCTAAGGTTCATCTAAGAAAACTATGTCAGTTGTAGGCTAGTGGCATTCTGCACACACACAAACATCAAAAAACTATTAAATAATGAATGATATACTGTGTCTGTATGTGTGTGTATAAGAAGGGTACCTTTGCTTGTATATGTGTACGTGTGGGTGCGTCTGCATGAACTGCAGGGGAACGTCAGAGTGCTCTCACCTCCCTGCATGTGACTAAAGAGCTGTAAATGAGTGTCTTGATGAGTTCACTGCAGGACTGTTGTCCTCCTGAGTTTCACACCCTCACTCCCTTCATACATCTCTTCTACACACACAAACAGGCTCCGATTTCTGTCATACACACTCTAATCATCAGATACTGATCGACAGACATCAGGCCTCCCATTGCCACTCTTGTTAGGCTAATTAAACTCAATGATTCCCTACAGCCTCTCAGGTGGATGTTTGGCATATGTGTGTGTGACTGCAGGTCGCATGATGTATTAATACAGTCTCCACCATCTGTTTCTGGGGCTTCCTCTAGCCTGGTCCATCCCGCAGTGGAGCCAGTCAGAACTACTACAACATGCCTTATGCTAAATTTAACAGACATTGCATTTGTCCATGTTTACGCTTGTTTTAGTAGCTTTACCTGTGTAAGAGCTTCTGTATGTTCAGGTCATGGATGACACAGATATAATCGCATCTTTTCATGTGTTTATGGTGGCGTCTCCGTGCAGTGGCTAATTGCTGTGTTTCTCTGAAGTGATTGCTGTAGTGAATGTTCTGCTACGGCTTGTTGTTTTCCAGTTTATTAGTTTTGGCGCTGCTGGGTAATTACTCAGGAGAGCATTCTGAGGAAGGAGAAGTGCTACCTGCTGAGATGAACTGTGCTCAACACAACCTGCCCATTACATCTCTCTAAACTCAGTAAGAGAGAAAATCTCACCTCCTCAAATTAATTTTGGACTGTTAATCTAATGACAGCATTCACAGACACGTCCCAATGTAACTTGTTGACCACTTACCAGCAGTTAAAAAGTGTATATTTATATATTCAGTTCTGACCTACATTCACCTGAGATATTTTGAATCTGCAGTCAATTTCTACAGTAAGTTAGAATGCCAAGCTTTCTGTGTTTCTACGCTTTTCCATGTACTGTTAAACTGAAGGATATACAGATGTGCTAAGACCTTTTAGCTCCTGAGGACATTGCTGTGAGCAAGCAGCAGTGATTTTATGTATTAGCTGTGGCTAAATGGATAACTAAAGATAATGTATACATACAGAGGCATCAAATTTGCTTCTTGCAATTTTAATGTAATCAGAAGAAGTCAACTTGTGTTACGCTAATGTAAGATTTAGTGTAAAGGGCAGTCAAAATCAATAAACATTTGATATGACAGCAACAATACATATATGTTCTTGTCTAACACACTGATTTTCTTTGCATCTATGCTCTTTTATGTAAATTATTGATTTGAATTTAACTGTTTTGGCAATTCTGGCTGGTTAGCTATAACCTATAAATCAGGGGAATTAGGATGTCTACATCCTGAACTCTGTCATGTTCCTCAAACCTGAATATTAGTTGCAGTGTGGCAGCGAGCTTAATCCTGCTGAGCACGGGAAAGGAATGTAACTGAAAGAAAGAATGCAACAGACTTGCAACAGTGTTTAGGTAGGTGGTGTGTGTCAAAGTCACATCCACTTCAGCAATTTGTGCTACAGTAAGTTTTCTGTAAGATCGGACTAGACGGCCTAGTCTAGTTCCACCACAACTTCAAGACCTGACTGTTCACTGCCTAATATATCCCACTGCTTGACAGGTACCACTGTAACGAGAGAATCAATGTTCTTCACTTCACCTCGGAGTGGTTTTAATGTTGTGGCTGATTGGTGTGTATATTTCCAGTTGACACCAAGTTAATGTTTGTGGTCTAGCACAAACTGCAAAGCTTTCTGTACTTCTGCCCAGCATTCCATAACCTCCACTAAGGCACATCAACACTAAGTACACTGGAAATCTGAAAGACTGCATGATAAATAGACTCTTTTAATGAAAGAGTTATTGATTTAGACTGAAGGTTTTAGATTTGGGGGCAAGCCATTAATTCCCTTTTTCTCCTTTAGTTGTCTTTGCAGAAGCCTGATATCGGGTGGCTATTAAATTACCTGTCTCTTGGCACTGGATAAGTGAAACGTGTAATATAGAGATTACTGTGAGAGAGGTCAGTCATCTCATGCCTGCCTGTAATATAATGCCTGCCTATGTTCATTAGTGTGTGGACACCTCCCTGGCAGGGAATTAGCATTAGCCTGCTGATATCTCTATCACCAGGCTGAAAAGAGTCCCACAGTATTTAAAGAAAGGAGTTACATAGATGTGTTAGTACAGTCAGGAGTTCATGCATCATGTTTCAATTCAATTATAAAACCTTTACCATAGCTTCTTCTCATGCTTGTATCTGGAGACCTTGACCAAGTAGATGCTCTTGAATAGTATTTTATATATGCATGTGTATTATTTTAGTAAATATATGCAATATTATGTAACTTAGAGAGGTTATTTCAGTTCTCAGAAATGGAGCAAAGAAAATGGTTCCCTCCTAGCAGAACCAATATTTTAAAGCCCCATTGCTGCATTACAACATAAAATCCATTAGATTGAAAAGGAAAAAGGTTCATTCTTTTCCCTTTACACACTCTACATGTAGGCCTCATGTTAATTACAGGCCTGGAAAGCTATTAGACTCTCAGTTGTTTGCTTTGATAAGTGAATGTCTACACATACAGGCTATGGAATTTTACGGCTTGACTCAGTAACTTACTCCAACATCTTGCTTGGAAATGGTCCATAATTTACATGAAGTTGCTCTGATCAAAATAAGTCCACATGTGATGTTACAGTTGTAAGGCCACTGTGCCACCATTGAGCCCACAGTCATTTAAAAAAAAATTACATGGTTACTTTTCCAGGAACACTGTAAGAATCCGGGAGTATTTTCTATTGAAATGTGTCTGTGAATTTGTTTATGCCTATTCATTCTGTTTGTACAAAAGTACAAATACAGTGTAGTGTGGCAAAAAGAAACCTTTTCACTATCCTTGGGGCGATGCAGTTCAGTGCCAGATTCTACAGAGGCATCTAACACTGATATCACAAACAGCAGATCTGAGAAGTGAAAACACTGGTGTCTGTTACCCTGCATTACAGGAGTGAAAGGCAGAAACCAGTCTCATGAACTTTGGGCCTATTTTCTAGGACATGCAGACATACAGAATTGCTTACATAAGCTCTGTATTGCTTATATTGGTACTGTATACTTTCAGTGGACCTTTTGTTGTATGTTTGTCTTAATGTATTTATTTATTAATTTTCTTTTTTTTTTTTTTTTTTCTTTTTGGAACTCTTCCTCTTGGGCTACGTTATAAATATAAGGTATCTTCTACAGGCAAAGTCTGCACAAGCCTGTATTCCAAATGGATTTTGGAGGAATTTTGCAAAATGTATTATCTCCCTTATGGCCTAGATGAATGGCAGAATTAGACAGCCTTGTGGTCTTGTGGACCTTCTTAGTATCACAGACATTAAGTCTGCGTGTCTGCAAGTCCGTGAAAGGCCAGAGATTTAGATTGGATAAATGATTCAAGGCTTTCCAAGGTTACTTTCTGTCTGCCTCCGTAAAGCTGGTGGTATTTCAAAGGTAAAAGTGTGCATTTACGGATTTACAGTCTTTATGAAGCCCCAGAGGGCCTACATGGTGCTGTCAGGGACCGGTTCCTTATTAGATTTATTCCCAGCAGAATGACAATGGAGTCGGAGAAAGGACTGGGAAAGGAGATCGTAACTGCAGGGAGAGATTCTAACAATGTGGCCACAGGAGTGGATAAAAACAACTACATTTCATCAAATTTAAGCAGTGTGTGTGACAGGAAAAGAGGAACTGCTGGAAAAACTGAAGGTCATATCACAACTGTCCTACCCCCACTAAGCAAGAATGCACACTATATTCTGTTTATACATTTACTTTCTATTAAGTTATTTATCTACAATCTGTGGTAGCAAATAAACACCATAGATATGACAACTTTTTTTAATAACTAAACATTTTTGCTTTGTGAAACATACTTCAAGCTATTTTAATTACATTATTTTGATTAATGGCATTTTTTCCAAATCAAGTAGGAGAAAAAAATGTTCGGAATCACTTTATGCCTAACCAAGCTGCTGCGTTTGACTAACTGAAAGAAATGATGGCCCCAACAAGAGCTGTCAGCTGAACCAATAAAAGTTATTTTAAAAGTCCTCTAAGAAGGAAATCCATAATATATTTTGGTTCTTCCCAGTCAGCTGTGTCTACAGTTTGGTGCAGTTTAAAAACATATGTATAGAAAAATCAAAGTAATAGCAAAGCCATGAAATGAGAGAAGTCAAAGGAAAACCAGATCTACCATCTAAAGACAAGAAAATAAGGACACAGTGGCTAAAGAGAAGTAGTTATGGAGTGTGGATGTGTGAATGATGTTCAGTGGTGAATCTCAAATCTGAACTGAGTAAGGAGATACTGCTGGAACTTTTGTCTAATGAAATATATAATGATGACTCCCTGAAGACAGACAAATTTTCCCTACTTATTAATGATCTGGGCTTGCATGTCAGGTAAAAGAGCCGGAGAGGCAGCAGTCATTACCTCAACAGTCAGTGCACAGATGTACACTGGAATTCTGGACACTTTTTCCCCATTTCACCAATAGAAAATGAGTTAGGTGATGAAGTCATTGTGCAGGGTGATAATGCATCTTGCCACAGAGCAAGGAGTGTTAAAGCTTTTCTTCAGAAAAGGCAGATCGACTCAATGATGGAGCCGGCAAACAGTCCAGAACTCAATCCCACTGGAAATTACACTGAGGGGAAGATGGGATGGTCAATGACAAGGAACCATCCTGCAAAGATGATCTGTTTACTACTGTTTGAGAAAGTTAGAACCAGCTTGATGGAGAATATTGTTTTTCATTAGTACATGCCTCAAAGAATTACAAGCCCAAGGAGGAGAAAAATTTTGTTTCCTCCTCGTGTGGTGATTGCATCATTTTGCAATTAAAATGAAATGAGACTAACAATAATTAGTGGAATAATTTCCATCTGCCTGAGTGTTGTATGCTCTGTTACATGATGTCAGAATCAGTACACCTGTTCTGAAAAGGGCTAGGAGTCTGCAGTACCACTAAGCTAGTAACATGAAGACCAAGGAGCTCTCTGAACTGGTCAGAGGCAAAGTTTTGGAAAAGTGTTGAACAGGGCTGGGTAATAAACTTTGAACATCCCATGGAGCACTATTAAATCTCTTATAACAAAATGGAAAGAGTACAGC
This sequence comes from Alestes dentex, assembly GCA_037576975.1. NCBI lineage: Eukaryota > Metazoa > Chordata > Actinopteri > Characiformes > Alestidae > Alestes > Alestes dentex. Next base: position 45,649,390 of record JBBIGA010000001.1, on the reverse strand, counting down.
ACCACTTCAAACCTGACAAGAGAAGGCTACCCACTAAACTCGCAGGCCAAGCAAGAAGGGCTTTAATCAGAGATTCAACAAAGACACCAAAGATAACACCAAAGGAGCTGCAAAGCTCTACAGCGGAGATGAGAGTATTTGTCTGTAGAACCACTTAAGCCGTACACTCCAGAGCTGGGCTTTATGGAAGAGTGGCCAGAAGAAAAGCCATTGTTTAAAGAAAAATAAAACACATTTCTTGTTTAAAGAAAAATAAAACACAATCGTTAGAAACTAACGATTTAAAACTGGAATGTCTAGCAGAACGATGACCCTAAGCATATTGTTAAAACTACACTGGTTTAAAGGAAAACTTGAAATATTTTGGAAAGGCCTGGTCAAAGTCCAGTCTCAGTCCAGTTGAGAATAGCATGACTTGAAGATTGCTGTACACTAACACAATACATCTAACTTGAAAGAGCTGGAGCAGTTTTGCCTTAAGCAAAGATCAGTGACTTGATGTCCTAAGCTAATAGGTACATACCTCGAGAGACTTGTAGTTGTAATTGCAGTCAAAGATTCCTCTACCATGTATTGACTTTGAGGGTAAATACTGATGCACACTCAAGACTTCTGTTTTTTTCTTTTTGTTTGCCACAATAAAAATAATTTTTCACCATCAAAGTGATGGGCTTTTGTAAATCAAATGGGACACACTGCCCAAAAAAATCCATTTCAATTCCAGGTTATAACGCAACAAAACAGAAAAACTCTTCAATGCATGTGAATACTTTCACAAGACACTGTATAGCACTGAGAGTGACTGCAATAATAAAATACACAGCAGAACATATATTTGGACTACTGTATAATTATATGCCAAACTTGTGGCGCCCTGGTCAAATTGTATGTTCCATTAAGATCCGTCAACAGTAAGCATGCTCGAAATATGAAAGACTGTATGAAAAATAGACCCTATTAATGAGCGCCATTGATTTGCACTGAAGGTTTTTGATTTAGGGATCAGACATTAATTCACTTATTTGCCTTTAGGTGCCTTTGACAGTAGTGGCTATTAAATTACCAGTGTCTTTTCTGTTTTGCATGTCAAATTCCCTGCAATTGCCTCAAGGCATGGATATATTGGATGTAATATAAAGATCCCTATTAAGACATGTCAGCATGAGTCTGATGTTGAACACCCTGGTGATAACGAGGTGTCTTTGCTGCCATAAGTGCAGGTTTCGTTCGGAATCCATGTCACAATGTTTTCACATGGTGGAAAGGCGATTGTTTGAGGACCAAGAAAGCTCTCTCGGATAAAGCAGAAACCCTTCTTTGTTAGGTTGTAACGGTGTGTTCGGATCATGTTTACACGCTAATCAGAAGTGACCTGCAGACGCAGCTGTGGCATGCTGCAACGCTGATTATGCAGAAGGATGCTTATTAGCACCACTGTTTACTCATTCAGCCTTACCACAGATGTGAAAATTCACTCCACGCTCAATTATTATAATTTGACACCCACAATGTTACAGTTAAAAAATCTGCCGCTTGAAGGAAAGATTAGATTGGCTGTGAACTCTTTTTTTATTATTTTATTAACACACACCTATTTGGAAACTCAAGATGCTACATTATTATTATACATTATTATGCTCTGCATCTTCCTCTCTCACACCAGCTGTCTGAATGTCCTCCCTCACTACATCCATAAACCTCCTACTAGGCCTTCCCCTTCTCCTCTTCCCTGCAGCTCCATCCTCAGCGTCCTCCTCCCAACACACTCGGCATATCGGCTAGCTCTCTCCCTTTACCTGTCATACTGCCAACATTCAGTGTCCCCACCCTCACTTCTACTCTCCTGCCCCCTGACACGGGTTCCTCTCTTCTTATTACCCTGTCGGCTAACAGTATGGTTGGTGGTCGTTGTTAACCTGGGCCTCGACCAATCTGGTATGGGACATTTTCTGGTTATACACGTATTTGACTTGGCAAGGTTTTACACCAGGTGCCCTTCCTGTCGTAACCCTCCCCGTTTACCCAGGCTTGAGACCGGCACTGAGAAACACACTGGCTTATGCACCTCCTTCTTCCAGTGGTTGGGTTCAACCCGATCTCACAACTTTTTGTGCAGCCAGCACGATGTACAGTGTAATTAAAATGCGTGCTGCGATCACGCTTTAGGGCTTTCGTGCTAGGACAACGCTTTACTACCCTATGTATTGTAGCGAGCGGCATGGCAGGACTGGCTCCCATCAGCCTTTGCATTTGGGAGTAAGTGGCCAGTTTGGCCTGTTTAATGTGTGTTGGGGACATTAGAGGGGGGTAGATGTGTGTTGTTGTGATTATATGTGTTATTGTGTTTATGTGTGTGTGTTGTTATGAGTTATTTTGTGTGGGATGGGCCTTTCTCGTCTGCCACCATCCTCCGGATCGTTGGGGACCGGAGGTTAGTGGGAGACGAGAATCGGTGGATGCGGCGGAGTGGGTTGCAATACTGGTCTGCGTCACTTGTGTGCACAGCTCGTCCTGGTAAGTCTGTAACTGGAGGCTGAGAAATGAATAGACAGTTGTTTAAAGATCAGCATATTTTTGTCCTCTCTTTCTCAAGCTCCCCACTATGTACATACATATTTGTGAATGTGTATACAAACATCAAGCGAAACAGGGGACCACCAAGATCATTGGGTACTGCAATGGTTACACTACCAGTTGGGATTCCCACCCGCAACCTTCTGATTGCAGGGCCAATTCCTTAACCACTAGGCCACCAGCTGCCCCCACCTAATCACCTCACATGGGTATTAATATTCAATACAGACCCAATTAGTTCCATATTACTGAATACAGTACTATACTTTAACGTAACAAAGTACTTAGACTTATTAGCATCAGTACTCAGGTCTGTTTCACAATCTAGACAGCTGTCTATCTGTCTAAGTAGCATTTCATATGCATGTAATTAACCACGGGCTGTCTAGACTGCTGTGCTCCGTCAGTAAATACACACAATTTCAGAACCTTATACTCTTTTCTGATTGAAGCACCTACTTTAAGTTCAGAGTAAAAGCAAAAAAAGCAAAAGAAGTATTGTCCAGGAATTAATTAACTGATATGACAGTACTGAATTAAGCAGAACAGGACTTGAGGATGCTCATTACAAAACTTATTGTATAATATAAGGATCATTTCAAAAAATAATTCTTTTGGTGGCAGCTGGTGGCCCTGCAATTGGAAAGCCGTAGGTTTGAATCTCAGGACTGCTAGTGGCACCACTGAGGTGCCCTTGAGCAAGGTACTGCCTCCACACACTGCTGCCCGGGCGCAGAGAAAGAATTTCACATTGTTCACACTGTGTGCTGTGGTGTGTTCACGTATGTCAAATGCACACTTTACACTTTACACACTTTGACTGTATTTGTAATTAAGAATTGTTGGGGTCATAGCCAAACTACTTTACAGTGATCCAAAAAATAAAGAGGCAAACAAAAACTATTAGAATAAATGCAAATGCTTACTGAAAGCACATTTTGCATACATACATCACTACTACTACTACTACTACTTCTACTACTACTACTACTAATAATAATAATGTTATTGTATTTATTTGTTAGTGTTTTTGTGAGGAAATCCATGCCGCCCGGGTGCCTTAGGTGCCTAAAATATTTGTACAGTACTTCTAAGCCATTACAGCAAACTTGTGCAGACAGAAAGAGAAGAAAAAGCATCTCTTTGAAAGATTTTGTCTATTTTTGTCTTTCTATTTTCAGTTCAGTTAAACTTAGGAGGCAAGCTGAACGGATCAGAAAGATAGAAAGAAAAAAGACAGAAAGAAAGAAAGAAAAGAAAGGCAGTACATCTATATTAAAATAAGGGAATATGCGTGTTTATTCTTGTATAGGAGCAGTTTTGCTTGGTCTCCTGTGTTTGAAGAGTGTGGCGATTGACTTTCATTTTCTAATGCACAGAAAACCCACATCCACTATATGGTCAAAAGTATTGGGACGCCAGACCATTACACCAACAGGGTTTTTAAATATGACATTGCATGTTGGATGGAGTTGAGGTCAGGGCTCTGGCCGGGCCAGTCAAGTTCCTCCACACCAAACTCATCCAACCATATCATTATGGACCTTGCTTTGTGCCCTGGGACACATGCTGGAATAGAAAATATTCTTCCCCAGACAAGCATGGCACTGTCCAAAATGTGTTGGTATTCTGAAGCATGAAGATTGCCCTTCACTAGAAGTAAGGGGACTAGTCCGAACAGTAGAAAACAGGTGTGTCCCAATACTTTTGGCCATATAGTGTCCCTCCCCCTCCACTCCTTCGCTCCGTGAACGCGCACGCGGTGACGCAGGTTGCGTCTTCATGCAGGAAGAGCGCGTTCGACAACAGGGAGAGCAGGAACGGCAGATTCGTCACATCAAGATGCTCTTCGGAGGGTTTTTCACTGTTATTACGGCTTTAAAGGCTTTAACAGCACTGGAGACGTCTCAGGGAGGGAGATTCCTACTCCACGGACGATAAACACTCAGGTATTTGTGTGAGGGACCCGTATTTCTGGTAGTAGCAGCTCTTTTCCTGGCCCAGTGCAGGAGCAGAGCTGCAACTTCAGCCTGTTCAGCCCCTAAAATATTAAACAGAGCTGCAGGTGCTCAGGAGTCAAGCTCCTACTCCTGAATGAACCCTGCAGGGACCAGCTCCAGCTGCATCTGCTGCATGAACCTGCCTCTGTGACACACCTGCTGTCACAGTGAACCTGTGGCTACCTGAGAGCTGTCTGTCTGTCTGTCTGTCTGTAGGCCTGCTGTCATCTGGCTTATATTATGCATTAATGCACTGCTCCTCATATCTGATATTATTAATGCAATTGCTCAGAATGCAAGCATGCATGTCAGCTGAGCTGCTGCTGCTGCATCTGGGCCATGTTTACCTTCCTGAATACTGGAGTGCACACCTAAAGGGGAAGTCCACCCTTATTTCACATTTTTTGTCATTCAGTGCTGGGAAATGGTTTACTGTGCAGATGTTTATCAGCTCCAACTCAGCTGGTGGCCTAGTGTTTAGGGAGTTGCCTCTGCAATCCGAAAGCTGTGGGTTCGAATCCCATGACTGCTAGTGGCACCACTGAGGTACTGTTGAGCAAGGTACTCCACACACTGCTCCTTGGGCGCTGAGTTCCTGGCTGCCCGTTGCTTCACTTGGTGAATGGGTTAAATACAGAGGAGAATTTCACGCGGTTCACAGTGTTGTGAAACACTGTGCTGTGGGGTGTTCATGTATGCTAAAAATGGAGACTTTACACTTTATTTTACACATTGTGGTGGTGGTAGGAACCCGAGGTTGTGATGTCTACACCACAAATATAGTCATTTTATTTACTGTCCAGAATGACCAGTGAACCAGTGCCATGAGGGTTTATATATGTAGTGCTGATGGTGGTAAAATAGTGAAGAATTTAAGGAAAGGTTTATAGTAGTTTGCCTTGGAACACCTCGCAGCAGCAGGACTTGAAGATGAACCTACACTTAAATAATGCGGATGATGGTAAAACAGTGATGAATAAAAGGGAAGGTTTATAGTAGTTTGCTTTAGAACACATTTACATTTACGGCATTTAGCTGACGCTCTTATCCAGAGCGACGTACATCAGTGCTCAAGTAGTCCACATCTGTTTCTTAACCCTGTAAAGCTACTTAAATCAGTGTCCACTATTCAACTATGGTACTGCAGGCTAAACCTAAACAACACCTGTCAAAGAAAAGTCAGAAGTTAAAAGAAAAGTAAGGAAGGGATGGGGATAAGAGTTTTTTTGAGAAATAAGCAAGCAGAAACGAAAGGTGTGGTGGGTCACCAAGGTGCTCCTTGAAGAGGTGGCTCTTCAGACGACGCTTGAAGACAGCGAGGGACTCCGCAGATCTGATCAGAAAAGGAAGTTCCTTCCACCACTGGGGGGCCAAGACCGAGAAGAGTCTTGATGCATGCCTTCCTCTTCTTCTGAGCAGCGGAGGCTCAAGAGCCTTTAGGTGCCTCTGGAATACTGTGCTAAAATGTCTGCCTTTTCTTTTTTACTGCTTCTGTGACTCTACTGATTTTGTTTTTTTTCTCATAATGTCGATCCAGGTAGATTCAGTCTAATTTTCATCCAGGTTTTGTTTATGTACTGCCAGTGGTGTTGACATCAGCAGTTAAATGCATAAAAAATATTGAATATCAGCTTTGGCCCACAATTCCCAAAAAAATGAGTTTCCTGATTTTTTTTCTTGTCTTTGTGTGCCAATAAATGGGATAAAACACCAAGGTATTAATATACTAACAAACAAAACGTGTTTAGTTTAGTGTAGTCTGGTTTTAGTCTAACTAATCCATTAAATAAACAGGATGAAAAACGGGAGGATACAAAAATGGTACATGTTGATGTTCAGGTTTATCCATTTCATTAATTTCCATGTAATAATCTGCAAAGGCTGCAACTAGACTATTAATAATAACAATAATAATAATAATAATAATAATGATAACAGTAATAATAAAGGCTATCACTGTAAGGAGAGTACGAGTAATAAAAGCCCACACTAGCAGGTGAGTAATGCTGGGTTTGGTGGGGCTGGTCAGTGTGGGGTATCAGGTGGCTGAGAGAGGGCTCTGCGTCCCAAACTGGCCTGCTGTTGGAGTAACAGCGCCCTCCTTTGTCTAACAGAAGCATCTCAGCCTGCATAACAAGCATTGCCTGCCAAATCATTACTTTTCCTCCTGACTAAGTTGCTGTGTTTTAAAACTGAGTCGCTGTGTTTTAAAACTGAGTCGCCGTGTTTCTAAAACTGAGTCGCTGTGTTCCATAACTGAGTCGCTGTGTTCCATAACTGAGTCGCTGTGTTCCATAACTGAGTCGCTGTGTTCTTAAATTTCAGTTTAATGTGAAGAAACATAGACACTTTTTAAATGGTTGACTCTGACAGACAACTACTCACATGCATGACATATAAACAAATATAAAGAGTATTGTATGCATAGACCCTGTAATGTGCACATATTGACAAAAGTATAAAGTTAGACTGAGATTTTCACAGAGGCAGTTTCCTCTGGGATCAATACAGTTTTCTGATTCTGATTCTGTTATTGATTCTGACTAGGGAGATTTTAGAGTGAATTTCTGTTAGGCCAGTGATGTCCTGGTCCTGGAGGCCCACTGCCCTGTATAGTTTAGTGTTTCTGTGCTTTAACACACCCTCTTCAGCTCAGTGAGGGGCTGATATTGAGCTGATTAGTCGGATCAGGTTTGGTGGGCGGTGGGTCTCCTGGAGCAGGATTGGGAAACACTGTGTTAGTGTAAAACAGGCCACGATGACGACTGATATGAATAGACTTGTCATGTTTATTAAACAGCGGTCCCCTTGTTAAGATGAGAAGCTCTACTTCAGGTAGTGATTAGTGCTTTTATAACAGGGTGACATAATAAAAGATGATAAAATACAGTTAGGAATTACATCATATAAAATATAGTTAGGAATTGTTAGTTCACAAAAAATGACTAAACTTTACCACTTGAAAAGATTTGAAATAAACAGAATTAAATTAAGCAGAAATAATGAAATACAATATGGCTCAATCACATTTTAGATCTAGAACTATTTTATGGTATTTGTATAATTTGAAAAACTTATAAGGAATTATATACAATGGAAATTATGTAAAATCTGGAAATTATATAAAAGCTGAAAATATAATATAATTATAGTAACATTAAACAGTCTGCAGTATAACAGTATAACACAGATTATACTTCATACAATGAATAATTGTACAATTTTAATTTTGAAGTGCATTAAAATGCTGAGATACGTCACTAATGTGAAGCGTTTTGTTTTAGTTGGTAAAGACTGAGCGTCAGCTGGGCTTATGCTTGCTTTGCCAGAGTAATCATGTTTAATTTAATGCGCAGCTGTGCATTAAACCCCTGAAAGAGACCCGTTTAACCAAACCTGTGGAAATTATGTTTAAACCTGAGATAATGACAGAGCAGTAGCCCCCATATGTATTACAAGGTGGTCCAGTAATTTGACATTTAATTGGAGACCACCTACAAACTGTGTATGAGTTGCATTTTTATGCTAGAAAGCTTAAATTATTTGATGTAATTAAGTTCTGATTTTTTTCATCTGTTGTTTTCTGGTGTTTGGAAATGCCTCTAGGTTTTTTGCTTGTTTGTAAAGATGAACAGATTTAAGTGGCTCTCAGTGCATGAGGTCGGACTGAAATTTTCTATGAACATATAAGATCCAGCTTCTAACGTTTTGTATGCTGTAATAGTGTTGTTGACATCTTGTTGGTAGGTTGCACATGTTCAGCTCTGTTGTTGGCACGATATCCTGTCATTTGGGCAAACTGGTGTATTTAAATAATGTCAATTGCTTTCATTATATTTAAACTTTTGCACTGTCAGGGAACTGCCTGGATCAGATGTCAGCTTCAGGGTTCTTCAGGGTTCTTTAGGAAGGATATCAGATTTGCCAGGAATTCAGGGGTTCAATCTGATAGTGAGATTAGTATATTTAGCTTAGTTGGCTTTTTATGGATTGAGAGATGAAACAAATATTCCCATTTGAACCCATTTCTCAAGTTGTTACACTCATTACGTGATTGTGTGAATAAAGTTTTGTCTCATAGCTTTGATAAATTAACCAGACAACAGGCTCAGTCCTGGGCAAATGAGCCAGTCTGCTTGGCGCAGACTGAGGGCTAAACACCCAAGTTAGCCCTCTAGGCTTACATAACAGATGCTTTCGGCTACCTAAATCCTCTCAGTACCTAGGAATCTGTTTAAACGCTACTGTCTTGGCTCCCTGGCTGGGCAGTGTTTACTACCACAGTTTTTTTTTTGAGATGCTCCGTCTGTTACAGCCTGTCAGAATGCAGTCTTACATCACTCATCTGTTACTGACACAACCAGAGAGTCCAAATCTTTGAGAAAACGCCTGGTTTTGCCATGTTTGAGTTTGGGTGAACATTTTTGGTGCTTGCGCAATGTTGTGCACTCAGTACCTGCTTAATAACATGCAGCCCTGTTTCTTATGTCCATGGTCCTTCCTTCCTCGTGAGTTCGAGAGGCCCAGCTCTCGAACTCACGTTCACAATTATGTAATTAAAACCTACTGGATTAAAACGCACAGGCTTTCTCTCTGTCATATCACCGTTTCCCTGCAAATCCCAGGAAAGACAGCCAATCAAAAGGTACGCCAGGGTTCACATCATTGCCCAAAACTGAGTGCTGTCAAAAGGGATATTGTGTGGTACTTTGCACAATATGGAGACGTAGTGCCAAATTAGAACTAAATCCAGGGCAAGGCGAGTGAATAGGCTTAGAGTTACACCACCCCCCAACCCCAGAGAGTGTAATGAGAGAGTGAGAGTTGTCATTTTGCTTTGGGGCCTCTGCAGTCCCCACTAAGTTAAAATACAGTTCGTCTACTGCGCTTTTATTGAACGGATCTAGCCTAATTTCCCCTCCTTGGAAGTGCAGCGTTTCCCTTGCATCCCCTAATTTCATTATTTTATCATTTTTGTTCCTGTTTTATTGTTTATTGTCTTTTCTGTTTCCGTGGGATCGTAATTTTTGCAGTTACTGTCTGGTAAGTCAAATGTATGGGTGTAAGGGGAATGGCATCTCAGCGAGCCATAAATAGCTCCTGTGCTGTGACCGATCACAGGGCTTAATAGAGGAGGCCAGGGAGATCGGAGCACACCTTCCTCTGCGCTCCATTTCACTTGGAAGTTTACTTTATGAACTCTTCCGCAGTGCCGGTTGTGTCCTTCATGGAGGAGCACCAGCCAAATGGCTTTCAGTGTGGTGTCGGTGGCTTTGGTGAGTTTCAGGGCTGTTTGGAGGCAAGCGGTGTTTTACATGCTTTAACTCGCGTACCTTTCCATTCTGTATGGTTCAGAATTCAGAGCTTTGAGTTACTTTTCGTGTTGTTCTGTAACTCCTTGCTCACTTATTGTCCCATTTTTTGGCCAGATTAAGTATTTTTAAGAGGTTTGGTGTACTGTAGCATTATAGTTCCTAATGGATATAAGGTCGTTCGGAGGTTTCTAGAGAAACTTACGAGGGGAGCGGTGTTGATTAAAGTAGCTATTGTCTGCGCTCCTCTAGTAAAGCTTTTGTTTGTAATAATGTGGGCTGAATGACTAAGCTTTTCTTATTTGTCTTTCCCCTCTTTTGAGTAATGAAAAGGGCTTAAAGCTCTTTCTGAGATTCTTCACTGGAACTAGGCCTAGCTTTTTATCTTTGATCCTTTATCCTTTACAAAGATGGCTTTAATCCCCGGAGCATTTATTATTGCCTACATGAAAATGTTTTAATATATGTAAAGCCTGATTTATACTTATCCATTTCAGATGGTCTCAAAGGGAACACGCAACCAAATGGAATTGTTTTTTATGCAGCTGCAAAGGACGTGTTTATTTGAAAATGAGCTGAAAAGATGGTACATAGTATGAATATTAGCCTGACTCTTTCAAACGACTGTTTAAAGTGTTCTCTTGAAAATAGAGTGATGTTTACTATAATAAATTTAAGTACACAGTGCACTGATCCAGTTTCCTTAAAAGTGACTGAAACATCTTTCACATGTTTCGATTGACGTGGGACTCTTAAAATCCAGCTGAAGTAAAAGGCTTGTCTTGCTCTGTGTTTAGGAGAGCAAGAGGAGATGACTAAAGAGGAAGTGCTGAGGGAGTCTTCGGAAGGAGACTCCGTGCTGGACAGGTGCAGCGTTCTGTCCCGTGCCCGGCCGGTTATTCACCCGGTGGCATCGGCCCCCATGCCCACCGACTCTGGTAAGGACTGGAAATGTGGAGTAAGACAGTCGTCGGTAGTGATTTTTCATTTCCCCCTTTTTGAAGCACTTCTTATTCAATCCGAAACTTCAGATTAATTTAATTCAAGGACTATAGATTCTTCTTTGTTATGTTTCTAACTTTTGCAATGTTGTCAGCAGCAACAGTTTTCCTGAGATCTAGGCTGTCGAAATGTTTGCCAGGACTTTAGATATTTAGGTAGTATAATACTAGTCATGAATAGTCTAGTACTGTTTTGACAATGAACTTGAAAATCAAGAGTTTTAGAGAGGCCAGACAGAGAAACCAGACTTGACAGTAGAGTACCATGCAGAGCCATGAAAAGATTCCAAAACGCCTTATAGCAGAAAAGATAAATAAGCCTCAAATGTAAAAACACCGTGTTTGTTCATCAGGCTCTGTTTCTTACTCTTAGGACGGTCTCACATTTGTCCCAAATATTTGAGTCCATGCCCAGGACCAGTTCTAGGCTTGTTTGGGGGGAGCGTCTCACTGCCGCAGCTTTGATTTCACACAAGAGAGTATCTTCTGAACCATGGCCCAATCACGTTTGTCTACATTTTTTGAAAATTTAGAAACAAAGGTTCTTCTCTTTACTGTCTTGCATAATAAAAAGAGGACAGTACTCACTATTGTCTGTATTGTTTTCATGTTCTTTTGGATAACTACCAGCATCACATGACTGTGATGACCAGTGGTTACTGAATCTTCACTTTGTGCTCATGTAGGAAGATCCATTCTCACATAGGATATTCAGCCTTACAGGACCTGAGATGTGCATATTTGGAGGTTTCAATTCTTTTCATCTCCTTTCTCGCCATTAAAAAGGTTAAAACTGGGAGTTATGTAACCAAATGAGCCTCTCACATTGGTTAATGGGAGCGGATAGCTTGCACACCTGCCGCGGCCTGTGCCAGCCTTCACTTGACATAAACCTCAAAGCATCTTTTTTCAAGAGCACCAGTGCTTTGGAGCCCTACCAGGCTAGAAGACAGCTTGTTGCCCTCAGGCATGGATACAGAACCCTTGGAGCAAACTATCTTGGGACTAAAACAAACCTTTAATGTGAAAATACTCATGGAGTTTATTGATGTTTATTAGAGATAAGTCATGGAATTTACTGAGATTTATTTAAGGCCCCTGTACTTCAAGATGTGTTCAATATTTAAGAAAAATAAACTGCCAATACTATTTGGAGTCTAAATGTGCTGAACAAGTTTTAAACAAGTCAGTTTCCATCTTCTATGAGTTTTTTTCTCAGCATACTCTTCTACAATCGTAGGATTATTGCACTATTATTACAGAGTAATAAGAGTTAGATGATTAATTCATGCTCACTTTTCTTTACAAGGTCTTAGCCAAGTTTTTTTTTGTGTTATTGCAACTGTTTCACAAATCAGCCATCTAATTATGCACGGATGGAGTCATTATGGATAAAGAGTTTAGTAAATAAGCCACTAATTTAGTAAATAAGCCGTCTAATTTGGAATGCATTGATTAAATAAGAATATCAGTCCTTAATAAACCCTCAGTATGTGCCCCTTAAAATAACATGTTAGAAATAGCCTTAGAGCTGAGTGTTGTTTTCTGTTGCAGAATTCTCCTTCTTTGACCCCAATGACCCACAGTGCAGGGAGGTTCTGCTGGACCCTCAGACCACAGTGCCTGAGCTGTTTGCGGTGCTCAGACAGTGGGTTCCCCAAGTGCAGAAGAGCATCAGTCTCATAGGTAACGAGGTCAGTATTTAGTGCCTTCGCTCTCGCAGCTGTTGAAGAGATACACTCAGCTCTGTGCCAGGACTCTATGCCTAATACTCTGGAGATTGAAAACTGATCCTTTTGCTCCGTGCCTGCGTGTGTGCGTGTGTAAGTGTGTGTTTACAGGTCTTTGCTTGTATGTGGGTGTACAATCTCTGGCTTGCTGCAACATTATATTTGTGTTTGTTTACCTGCTTCATTTTATAGATTCTGAAGAGAGGTTGTGGGGTCAATGACAGAGATGGGCTTACAGACATGAGCCTGCTTCATTACTGCTGCAAAGCTGGTGCACCGGGCATTGGTGGGTAGAGCTTGTGCCTAAAGAGTGTTTTGGGTTTTAATTTAGATGTATCCTTTTTCTCTTTTGAACATAATGGTCGTAATTTTCCCATCTCACCCACATTTGTGGCGCTTTTCCACTGGCACAAGGAACCGTGCTGTACCGCAAACAAATGTTTTTCCTTTACAAATAAAACAACCCGCACATGAGCCGTACCTGTGCTGCTCGATGGCAGGGCTAAAAGTGAGCCACAGGCAAGCTGACTGCATCACTGCTTTCTGAATGGTCGAAATGTCAGCACAACATGAAAAGACATTGTTTTTTTTTTTACAGTAATATTCTTTTACAATATAATAATGATAATAATAATAATAATAATAGAAAGAAGAAGGACGGTAACTGCAATATTTGTTAATAAAACATTTAAAGATTACAGTTATAAGTACATTTAAAAAGCTAAGAATATTTTTTTTTCTCTTCAGTTTTTCTCTTCAACCTTATTCTTACAGAATATAAGTTGAGATGAGATTCTACAAAATATTTAAAAATGTATATGATCTGTAGTTGGAACCCTGATTAACACTACATTTAATGTAGCAATAATAAGTGAACGCTCAAGCTGTGCTAGTTGAGTGCTGCAGGCGAGGTTGACTTTAATACGGTGTAGATTCTCTGGCCACAGTGTCAGATTTCACACATTGAACAAAACAGCTTAATGTCTCTGCTCTCATACAAGCTGAGCAGCAGTAGAGGGCACGGCGCTGGGCAGTAAAGTACAAGTACACACGATGTTTATCACTACATTAAGGAGACTTTTGTGGCCAAATTTAAATGTGACAGTATGCTTTCAGAAAACATCTACTGTACAGAGACATTTTTGTTGTTGTATAACAATTATATAAAGTACAGTACAAGGTACAGTATGATCCAAATGTGTCACTCAAATATAACGGGAGAGGACAGGGTCTATGGAGTCGTTGTAACTTCGACATAACTAACATGGCAAGCTGTACTGACTGAAGCTACTGGAGGTGTATCCTTGCGGATTCCACCCTGGTGAAGGGATGGGGGGCCAACTTACTGACAGTTTAGTACCTTTTTGTTAAGAGCAAACTACTCTGCTACTGTACTATCAAGTTTACTGAACTGTGAATGTATGTTCTGTTATTTGACAAAGATGAAATTTCAACTCACATGATCACCATGCCTGCCTCTTTACCAGCTTTAGGGTCCGAGTACATCTAAAAATGACTCAAATAAAAATGTCGCTGTTACCGTATAACAAGTGGTAGTGGTGGCATCTCCGTAAATACAAAAAAAGTATCAGCGGATTTACGACGTTAGTAACGGCAACACTTTTTCTCCTCGTCACTTTTTGACAGTTCCTAACTCAGTCAACTTATAGTATGCAAGGGTGAACTCTGTTTTGATCCAGTGAAAGGTAAAGATAGGCCCACTTTAGTGTTTGGTCCTGAAGGGTTAAGAGCTGGCTGGACCTGTTATTGCCACGAGCCTCCATCTCTTTTGAAGGGCTCAGGTATGTCTGTGGGCTGTGTGTGTAGGTGATGCAGAGAATGCGGCGAGCTTTGCCCGGAAGCTCTTATCTCTGGGAGCCGAGCCGTCCCTGCGCAGCCGCTGGACCAACATGAGCGCTCTGCACTACGCCGCGTACTTCGACGTTCCACCTCTCATCCGCGTTGTGCTGCAGGCGAGCCAGCCAGGAGGTAAGGGGTGTTACAGCGCAGCCAATCTCACAGGCAAAATGGTTTTCACAACCAAAAACAAGGAGTAACATTTGTGTATCTTGCTGTGTTCAAGAGGTGGATGCCACCTGCAGTGATTTTGACTTTGGCACCGCCCTGCACATTGCAGCCTCTAACCTCTGCACCGCGGCGGTCCGCTGTCTCCTGGAACTTGGAGCCAATCCTGCATTCAGGGTACACACAGCCACACACTCTGCAAAAGATACTGCTCGTATCCAGTCCAGCGCAATGCACATGTTCAGACAAAATCAGAATGTTATACCTTCTCTGTGCAAATAAGCAACTCATGGTAGGGGGACACAGGATTTTTGAAAATGCTCCATTCGTGGTACATGCAGTCGTAAGAAGCCAGCATGCAGTATTTTTACTTAAGGCACCAAGCGCACCGGCTTTATCCAAATATCCTCTTTCATATTTAGATTTCTGGGGTAGCAGTGATGGTATTAAGAGAACCCACACGTTATCACAGTCTTTTAAGCGGACTTGCACACATACACACACACAAACACACATACACGCGCACATATGCGCACGGCTGGCTTTTATTTCTTGCTTTCAGCCTGCTCCCACAGGCATGAAGTTAAATTAGCCATGCTCATTTCTTTTCCTAAACTCATTTTACACTCGCAAAGCACTACAGCCAGGGGTCCTGAGCCGCTCAAACAGATGATGCCACAGCCGCTGAATGGTAATTGTTGATATTATTTACCCTTTTGTAAAATGCAGACCCTGTATTCATGCAGGCCTCAAGCAGGGAGATGAGAAGTCAGGATTCTTTTTTTTTGCACTGCGTCATGGTGGGCGGTTTGCTCCCTCCGCACTGTTGTCCGAAGGCCAGGTTGTGCTGCGACTGCAGAAGACAGGCTACTCCTTCACTCAGACAAACTCCTAAATCACATTTGTATGAGACATTGGTCTTCTGCCTCTCTTTGTGGCCATGCTTCATCATCATCAGTGAGGGGAGGTTTTTGATAGCGGCGTCACGATGGGGACACAAAGTGCGAATCCTGTCTCAGAAAAATGGTGCAGCAAAGTTGACAGTATAAATATAAAAACCCAAAACAGAGAATAGTTTTATAGTCAGTTTTACAGTGCAAAGCATTCAAGACATTGCTGGTGTTGCCCTGTGACTTACAAGATTTAGTTACCTGCCTGAAGCCCAGCTCAGGATGAGCTAGCTCTGAATTAGTGCTCACACGACTAGGTGTTTTGGATAAGGGTACCATCCTTAACAAAAAGATAAAGGAGGCATAGCACAAGAGAGGTAAAACTGTCAAAGCCATCAAGGACTGAGCCATATGACAGTATTTGTTGTGATAAATGACCTCACATTGTGCAGCAATATGCTTTGCTGAGCATATTGTTAGTAAGGAGCACTGACCACTTATTGAAGTTTTAAATAAAAGTCATTACATGTATTTAAGTGGAACTGCTGGTTCTTTTCTCTGTACCAGCGTCTTCAAAACTGCATGTCATGACATATTGTGTCATGTGAAGTCTCGGTGTATATATACACTGGCTGTTTGTTTCTCATTCTGCCTTAATTCTTGTTTTTGGAAACTCTTAAGGTGTTGTCCATTCATCCATTTACATGGTTTACTTAACAGCAAGAACACTTGGCTGCAGTGGTGATCGGTGGCTTTTAGAACTGACCTGTTGGGACCAAAGAGATGAGAAAATCATCAAAAAATACAAAAAACAGATATTGGATACTCTTCATGTAGGCTTTCCCTTTAGGATTCTCATGTAAAGTAAGAGCTTAGATGACGGCATTGCACATGAACATTATTCAGTCTTTCTGGATTAAACACAGAAATCTGAAACCTGTAAAAGACATTTCATTTTTTGCTTAAGCTTTACATAAAAATGTATCTGGCTAATACCTGTGTCCGTTCCTAATAATGTTGTTGGTTAATG
Source organism: Alestes dentex (assembly GCA_037576975.1). Classification (NCBI taxonomy): domain Eukaryota; kingdom Metazoa; phylum Chordata; class Actinopteri; order Characiformes; family Alestidae; genus Alestes; species Alestes dentex. The sequence continues at coordinate 45,632,828 of JBBIGA010000001.1, read as the reverse complement.
TGACCTATTAGATGTAACCAATGGGAGAGATTAATTAACCATATCTGCCTAGATACCACACAGAAAAAAATCAGATTGGACAACTTTCAGGTGTTTAAAGAGGTTCATTATTTCCAGCTAAAGCTTAATGAAACAGTAGAATGACTGTACTTGGCCAGTTTAATGCAAATGTATTGATTATTACTTATTATTCATTCATTCATGAATTTAATGCAGATGCCATTCTATTGAATAAAAATACTGAGTAAAAAACGTATTCTATTGAATAATAAAAAGCATATATTTTTCGTGTTCCAAAACATCATTATGCCTTTTCTAAACCATCTTCTGCGTACACGCAGAAAGGAGAAGAAAAAGAATGATATATTCAATGATATATTTAATTTTTAATAATATATTTACCAAGTGAACAAATATAGAAGTCAGAAACTAATTTACTAAGCATAAATATATGTACAATCATCCTGTTCACGGTTTATTTGTGTGCTGAAGCTGGATGGCACCACTTGGGGGCAGTGTGGCAGCATTTAAGAGCCATAAAATCTGCTCACAGCTGAATTAAGTCTGGGATGACAGTGTGGTGCAGTGTGATGACCCTGTTTTCAGTGCATCATCAGCTGCAGCATGAAGCGAAGACTCAATCAATAGTTACGGCCATTCTCACCTCATATTAGTCGCAGATAACCTAATGCCGCTCTCTAAATAAGGTGGAAAAAATTTGGTACATATTCCCTATGCTCAGCACTTGGGTTAAGTAATCCCATAATGTAACGTGCAGGCGGATTTGTGATCGGGTGGTATTCTATTACTTTGTAATAATGAATGCCAGGAGTAGATTCATTTCCGAACCTGATTGGTATAGCATAGCCTTGGGCCTGACTGTTGCTGTGTCGGACCTTATCTGCTGGTATCATATCCCGACAGCAAACAGCTTCAGCTTGCCAAGCTGAAAGCTGTGATGTTTTCACTGGGAGCAGAGGGAGTGATGAATGAGTGTGTCTGGGTCTGTGTGTGACTGAAGCAGAGAAGGGGGGAGAGAGAGAGCGAGAGAGAGAGAGAGCGAGAGAGAGAGAAAGAAAGAAACAGGGAGAGAGAAAGAGAGAGAGAGACCGAGAGAGAGACAGCAAGAGACAGTAAGAGAGAGAGACAGAAAGAAACAGACAGCAAGAGAGAGAGAGAGAGAGAGAGAGAGAGAGAGAATAGAGGGGTTCACAGAGTAATGCACATAAGCTGTTTGCCTTAACCAGTCAGCTACTTTTGAGGTCAACCTGTATATCTGTGGGTCAGTCACCATATGTTTCATTTCCCAGATCCTTCCACTATAAAGTGTGCACAGAGTTTTTGTCAAAGGTTTTGGCATTAGTTCAACACCGAGAGCAGTGTGGCCAGTCAGCATGGTGGTATATTAAGTCAGCACTTCTTTCTTTCACCATCTATCATGTACGGACTGTTTGGCAATGACCGCGGTCAACTAGTGCTGCACAATATATAATTTGTTAATTAACGTTGCCATATTGGCCATTACCGTACTCATACAGCATGAGACTACAATCAGAAGTAACACTAATCTGTACAGAATAATGCAATCTTATCATATAGCACATATAACCACTTCAAATGAAAAGAAGAATTTAATGGACTTATTACTTAGTACATTCAGCAAGGCCAATAGGGAACAAGCGTTTTGGATTGTATATAAAAAATACCCATATGTGTAAAATGCCTCAAAAATAAAGTTTTACATATTAAAGCTGCAAAAATACTCAAATTGCACCTGAAAGCAGCAGGAACAGCTGTTGCAAAGAGAATAAGCAATGAATTGCACCTCAGTCACCTTTTACACTCTACACTGCTGTAAAATCATGGACATCATCTAAAATATGCACGCTTAGATTCAGGTCTCTTTGGAACAATCTCTGTAAAAGGCATTGTGTATTACACAGCATCAAAGGAAACATGAATGGAGTACCAGTAAATATTAGAAGAGAATTTAACATCACTGGCTTAGAAACTGTATTTATGTTGATGTTTAACAAGACACCGACCACAAACATTCAGCCAAAATACCAAGACTGGTTTCTTGTGTCTTGAACCCCACTGACAATTTATGGCGGAAATTAAGATTCCACCAGTGAGCTTTTTGTTGCCGTGGGAAATTGAAGGCAGTTTATAAAGAATTGTGCTACAATGCTGCAAAAAAAAGCTGTACTAGCCAATAGCTTAAATTGTTTACTGATGTTATTAATTTGTGGTGTATCAAAACTTTTTCTGTTGATTTCATAATAAAAACATTTTCTTGTTCATAAAGTCAGAATACATTGTTTCTAAATTTGAAGCAGATACCTGCACTAGATGTTTATTGAATAAACACAAGTCTCGATATGTGTTTAAAACTGCAATACAGTACAATAGCAATAAAATCACAGTTCTAATAGTGTGTGCGTATCCTGCAGCCCTTCATTCAACTCCTTCAGAAAACTCCTCTAGTGTTCTGATAAATTGCAGTAAAACATCAAAGTGAATGCTGTTTGCTTTATGGTGAGTGAGTGTGTGTGTGAGTGTGTGTGAGTGTGTGTGAGTGTGTGTGAGTGTGTGTGTGTGAGTGTGTGTGAGTGTGTGTGTGTGTGTGTGTGTGTGTGTGTGTGTGCGTGCGCTTGTGTAGGCTAACACTTCCTTGCAATTTGCAGCTTTGTGTGAAAAGGGATTCTGTGAAAGGAGGGTCTCCTTAGCAACAGTATTTTGTAAATGCTCCAGCAGGAGCTCTTGAACTTGATGTATAGAGCCATGTGCGAGAGGACATCGCCCTTTGGCAAGGACTTTTATTTATATCATACCTTTCCAAGTCGAAAATGGTCTCTTTCTCTGGAGCTCGGCATTTGCATGTCTCTAGTGATGGAAAATGGCATCCTCTGAAAGAAATAAGTACTCAAAGCCCTCCCTCTTCAGCCTCCTCCGCGGAGGGGAGGCACCTCAAATAGCTCTTTTGCTGCGGAAATGGCCGGCTCTGCCTGGCTGCCCTCCGCTTCGTGTTTAATGACTGTTTTGGGGTTGGACTGCAGCAGTGGCCATCCGACTATAACTCTGTTTTTCTTTCTTTGCCTCTGTCCGTGGGTTCTCTCTGGGCTTAAGGCTTAATCTGGTCGCCCAATTAATGTCAAGCATGACACATTATTGCTGGCCACCGCAGATGCCTGCCGCTACTGCCAAACCTGTCAGGACGTGTTGCGAGATGAGGGAAGAGAATGTAGGGTGTCCAATATTCAGGACTCTGCTTTCAGTTGCGTAATACAGGAAGACTGATGGAGTGCCATGCGGTACTTGTAGGGGAACCCTGCCTCCCTGCATGAAGATGTCCCCACACTTCAGGACAGCATGGTACAGCATGTTTAGCCTGTGGCAAATTAAGCTTGTTTACAGTGACTGACTTCCGTTTAGGGTATCATCATGTCCTCAGCAATGTTATGGTTATGTTGAGCTCTCTTTCTATACCTTGGCTTTTATTTATTTGATTATAAGGCCCTCATTAGCCAAATACTAGGGATGGGCGATATTAGAAAAATATAACACCATGCATTTTTCAATACATGATTTATATCATGGTGCTTCATGCTGATACTTGTAAAATTAGAAAATGCCATCATAAACGGGATGTTAAATCATTTTCATTCAGTGTTTAAATGGTATAATTTACACATTCTTTGGAAATGATTTCGAGTCACCAGCTCCTTTCCCAGATATGAAATGCAAAATGGTACTGTGCATGCAACTGTTAGTTGTTTATTTTTATTGATTGTTTTGTTGAGGGTTCTCTTTCAGTGCAGCCACACATACCAATTCAAATTAGGGTGCAGTCAGTTGGAAAATATTATTGCCAGAACAGATTTTAGGGGGCTAAACATTTTGAGATGCGATAAGATTTCCTAAAATTATGTAGACTTGAGATTTGTGTTTTATAGTCCAGTAGTGTTTGTTAGACAGTACTTTAACTGTACACAATCACACCTCTTAAACTCTGTCAGCAGAAACTCACAGTCTGGGGTGTAGAGTATGTGTCTCATCTCTTACAGTTCTTATTTTCTTTGGTTCTCTTCATACAAGTTTTTGTACCATAATATTTTACATTACATTCAGTTTACAATACAAGGAAACGGTCAGCACAGTGTGAAAATTATTTTCATGCTAAAAATTAGTTTTGGACATGTTTAAGGTTTTGTAATTCTTACTATGCTGGTGTTTTGTGTTCAGATTCACTAGTCTAGCCTGCGTTACTGTCACACAGTTAAACAGTGGGTGCCGAATATTATAAATAGTGTACAATTAAAAATGCCGATGATACAGTGGACCATAACATCCTGATTAGCAGACTCCGATGGTGGTGTGGTGTGTCTGGTACAGCACTGCAGTGGTTCTCCTCCTACCTGACAAACCGTTCATCATATGTAACCACTGGTGAACACAGCTCCCCTCCTTCCCCCTTGAACTGTGGAGTGCCCCAAGGGTCAATCTTAGGTCCGATCCTCTTCTGCATTTACATGCTCCCATTAGGCGACATTATCGACAAACATGGCACCTCTTTCAATTGTTTCTGCCAGTGAAACCTAATAACCTCACTGAGCTCTCTCGCTTATCTGAGTGACATCAAAACATAGATTTCTAACAATTTCTTTCAGCTGAATTCGGATAAAACGGGAATTTTGATCATAGACCCTGAACTCCTGCGATCCCAGATGGAGGCATCTCTTGGCCCTCTCTCTGTCAATATCAAACCTGTCTCCAGGAACCTTGGTGTTCTTTTTGACTCCAAGCTGACCTTTGAGAACCATGTTAATAAGCTGGTCCAGCTTATTATGTTTCTACCACCTCAGGAATCTCTCTAGAATTAGGTCCATGTTGAGTTTCAAGGACTGTGAAATCATTGTCCATTCTTTCATTTCATCCCGGCTTGACTATTGTAATGGTGTCTTGACATGTCTCTCACATAAATCACTCAGCAGACTCCACTGGCTGCCTGTTCTGAATAGACTTTAAAATCTTGTTGATAATGTTCAAAGCAATTCATTGTCTTGCCCCTAATTACATCTCTGATTTATTAACCCCATATGTGCCTGCTCGCAACCTGAGGTCCTCTAGCAGTAACCTGCTGGCCATCCCCAAATCAAGGTTGAGGACCCAGGGCGATACTGCTTTCGCCATCCGAGCTCCTCGTCTGTCCTCTTTTAATACATAGCTGAAAACTCACCTTTTCCGTATGGCCTTTCACTCCCCATTTTAATGCCTTTTGTGCCTCTGTTGTTGTGTTATGGCACTAAGTATGTATGTTTGTATGTTTGTATGTACATGTGAAGCACTTTGTAACTTCGTTTTGAAAAGTGCTATACAAATAAATGTTATTATTATTATAATTATTACTACTATTGAAATAGGTATGTACCTTCTACAGAGCACATTTAGCTGCACCATCACTCTTCATATCTAAAAAATACAATTTGGAAAAAATACAGTGTAGCACATGCAAAAGTTATACCTTATTTATTCTTTCCCAATATATTAAACTCAGCAAACAAATAGACGTTTGCTTCAAAATAGGCAAAAAAATATTGAGGTTTTTTCCCTGTAGAGAATATGTATTTATTCTCACTTTGAAAATCTGCAAATGTGCAATTCGACTGGGGCTGTTTATACTTTTGCATATGACTGTATTATTTTTTTCACCCAGTTTTTCATGTTTTTTGTTACAAACCCCACTGTTGTTTCTACTCCCCCTCAATCTCTTTGTCGTTGTTCTCTTTGGAGCAGAATGATAGGGGCCAGACTCCTGCAGATGTGGTTCCAGAGCCTCTGGACATGCCTCTTGAGATGGCGGATGCTGCAGCCCAGGCCAAAGAGCTGCGAGCACTGCTTCGAGAGGCCCTCCCCAGACCCACTGCCCCTCTTCCTGTCCTGCCAGGACGACCCCTAAGCCTCTTATCAGAAAAGGCCCGCTCACAGCTGTCCAGCATGGGCATCCACCTCGGGGACAAGGTCATCATCGCTGGCCAAAAGGTAGTCTTCTCTCTGACCTTCGTTTCTCAGCGGTGGACCTATGAATTATTGTTAAAGAAGGAACATAAAGGGGCAGAGAGAAAAAGCCATGAAAAGATGATTGTCCATTCGGTTTCTCAATTGAATGGGAAAACACAAATCAAAGTACTACATACTGAGAGGGATTGTGTAGAGAAACCGCCCTCCTATGTACATAGGTGCTTTGATGTCATTTTCTACAGAACAGAATGCAGTGCTCAGAGAGCTGGAGTGACTGAATATAGCTGCTGTTGATATTCCATTAAGACACAGTGTACCTCTCCAGCTGAACTGCCAAAATCACAAAATCCAGAGTCTTACATCAGGCACAGAACAATATTAACACTGTATTTTTTCATTTCTTTCTGAAGTTTCAGTGAGTTTGTCCAAAACAATACAATAGTTAGGTTTTATTACCCAATCTGCTATTGCTGTGAGAAAGAATTAGACGGGAACAAGCACAGCAAACATGAGGGACTAAGTAATAGATTGCTTAAGGGTGCCCGTCAAAGTCCAGCTGGGGAGAGTAAGGGGATACTAAGATAATCCTTTTACCTTTTTTGACCTTTATTTATCCCAAAGCATTAAATATGTTGTTCTAGTTACTGTGCCTTTAAGACTGAAATGTGTAAATGAGCTCTGTTCTAAAATTAGTTGTTTTTAAAGTTTTACGTTTTTAAGAAAGTACAGAAAATCAGCTTTTCATCGCGTGAGGCTTATAAGATCTTTACAGTTCAGAGGACTGTACAGTTCTGATCTTTGATGTTCCTCTGAAGTCCAGATAACCTAATGCAGTGAGCAGTCAACAATGAATTAAAATGAGCAGTTTTTTATCAGTGCTGTGAAAAACAGTATTTTGCCCTTATATTTTTTCTTTTATTTTTGCATATTTGTCTCACTCAACTTACAGTTTCAGCTCCTCATGTAATAGAAGGAAGGATAGTACAAAGGAATGATCATTTAACATGTTAAAGCAACCCCTGCTGCAATGACTGCAGCCAAACGCTTCCTATATCTGGAGATCAGATCACATAAAGGAATTTTAGCCCTCTCTTTTTTGCAGCATTGACTGAGTTCAGCCACAATCTGAGTTCAGGAAATCTTCTTTGGGTGAACTGCCCATTTAAGATCCTGCCAGAGCCTCTCTGTAAAAGTCAAGCCACTCCAAAACCCCAAATTTTTTTGATGGTAGCACAATGTGCTGCTTGTTGAGCCTCCTTCACATTGCTGAAAAAGTTTCATTCAAGTAATTCTTAGATTCATCAAGGCTGGCCGTTATCAAGCCTCGATGTGTCAAGTGCATTTGATCCCAATTACCAACAATTGGTCGATTGAGTAATTAAGTTGGTAATTACTTCTTTCGCAGAGGGCCAGTCACTTTTAACCCTTTAAAAAATGAAATGACCAATTTTTATGTTTGCTCTCGTTTTCTTGTATTCGACTTTCGACAATTAGAGTGAGAAATGTGTGAAAATGGGATAAAAATACCTTTTTTTCCCTCAAAGCTGTCAGAAATCTTCGCAGGAGGCTTTGAAAATTTGCCCCAAGAGAAAATGGGAGAGTAAATAATTCTCTATAAAACTGCTTCCTATATGCTGGATTCCAGTTTTATTGGTGACTGGCAGATCGTTTATAACACCCATTGGCATGGGCATCTGACAGGATTAGCATGAATGAGGACAGGAGGAGGGACAAAGAGGAGCTGTCTTTCTGGGATGAATAACTCCTTTAAGTCTGAATACACACACACACGCACACTCACACGGATAAACCATTAATGAAATCCCGCAGCACACTGGGAGTAAAGTGCGCTGAGCGGCGAGAATCCGCAGATTGGCTAATCAAAACCCCATTATTGTCGGGGCACTTCGGTGCCACCCGCTCGCTTTGATCTCTATTTTACTTTTAATGTTATTTTTATCCCAGATCATTTGCCTGTTTATGAACGTAGGCACACGAAAACATGCCCCGTTCTCTTGCGGTCAGTATCAGCGGCCTAAATATATACCTCCGCGTGCAGTCGCGTGCGGGTGTGTGTGTATCTGGAATAAAGAAGTAATCACTTTTCACTGCTCTCTGGAGGACAGAGCATGATAAAGAAAGCATGAAACAGGTCTATTGAACAAGCATTATCTCCCCTCGACCCCACATGACTAGAAAACTCTTTCACTCACTGTTCCCTGCGGAGTCCCCCCCTCTGTGTGCTTGAGCACTGCAGTAAGACCCTCCTTTTGTGGTCCCTGAAACGGTTTCACAAATTAGAGAGTGAAGTTCCTTTTAATTCATCTCTCATGGTTTGTGTGTGTGTGTGTGTGTGTGTGTTCAGGTGGGCACACTGCGTTTCTGTGGCAGCACTGAATTTGCTGGTGGCCTGTGGGCCGGAGTGGAGCTCCAGCAGCCTGAGGGGAAGAATGATGGATCGGTGGCCGGAGTCCAGTACTTCACCTGCCCTGTGAAACATGGTAGATCAGTAGACACTTCACTACTGCACCTCTTCACCTGGCATCAGGGGTGGCAATAGTTTAACAATTACTGTTCCAGGGAACAACACACCACAAAGCCACGGAATACTTTGGTACTAGAAAGTGTGTAAACATTTTTCTACGAGGGGCATTCAAAAAGTTTCCGCAACTTTTTTAAAAAAAGAATTTCAAAAACAAAGTACATCACTTCTCTGCATAGTCATCTTCCTTTGTGGTGCAATTTTCTCAGCGTCGCACCAACTTTTTTGATGCCATCAGCAAAAAAACTGTTTTTGGTTGAGCGCATATCCACTGATACACCGCTGCTTTCATCACATGAAAAACTTCTTCGAGCTTCAGCAAGGTGGAAATCAGATGGAGCAAAATGGCACTAATTACTACTCTTCCAGACTTCACTGTTTCCAATGAAAATAAAAACGTGCAGAAACTTTTTGAACATCCACCATACTTAAATATAACTGAATATCATCATTTAAGTCATTATGATGGACTTCGATAGTATGGGGGAAAAAAATAGCACAGACCTTTATACATGTTTTATACATTTATTGAGCAAAGTGATCCAACTTTAGGACTATGTTGGTAAAAAAATATGCTGTTTAAAATCGGAATTTCTGCTTTCAAGTTTCTGGTGTGACCAGCGAGTTGCAATGGCTTCCTGTAACTGTTGATCAGTCCTACACATTGACTCAAATGACTTTTGTCCCATTTCTCCATAGAACTGCTGATTGATTTGCTGATTGCTTTCTCTCTTTCTCTTTCTCTCTTTCTCTTTCTCTCTCTCTCTCTCTCTCTCTCTCTCTCTCTCTCTCTCTCTCTCTCT
>JBBIGA010000001.1:45606325-45623362 GCA_037576975.1 Alestes dentex | reverse complement strand
ACTTTTCCTACAGGCAATATAGCGTTTTGCGCTGGCCCCTCCCCCAAAGACAACTGCGTTTAAGACTTCAGACAATGTGCGATCGAACTTAAAAATCGGGCCCTACGTGTACCAGTAAGATTATCCATCAGTAGCAGATTAGTTTTAAAAGTTTCATGGAGAGCATTCCCTAGATAGTTTATATGAGCAAAATCATGCCAATGTTGAGCAACAGGGTTCAGGTAAAGTGTTGTCCAAAACTGTCCGTGGAACAATCTATTTTGACTCAAATACTAAATAACTAGTTTAGTATTTGTTACTTGGTATTTTTGCCTTAACATTAATTTTTTGAGATGGTCGATATAAACACGCTCACAAACAGTACAACTCACACACACAGAAAACACATTTAGAGTAAGTTACCAGCCTACTATATTCTGCCAAAATGTAGATGCAAAATCTTTAAAATGATTGCTACTATTTATAGTATGTAACACTCCTGTTGAAAGTGCCATTTGGAAAATGTTGCACAATTACACCACTTACACAGTAATGCTATAGCCTACTACACTATAATAGTCACTGTGTCATACACATACAGCTGAAGAGCCTAGAACTCTCTCCAGGCAGCTACAGTTTTCTGGACAATCCCATTTCTTCTGCCTGGCTATAGTTTAGACTGCCTGAACAAAGATGTGCTATTTTTTATCACCCTGGGCTACGTGTCAGAATCAGAAAACTTTATTGATCCTGGAGGAAATGTAATGACCTCAAAGAAACATCGAGAGAAGAACAATTTAAATATAAAGTCTAAATAAAATCCAAATAAAAAATCTGATGAAAAAGAATATGAAAATACACTATGCTATATACAGAAATTGCAGGGATAAATACTATAGATAAGTAACACAGTTGAGTGAAAATCTACTGACACAAATGGTAATTTGGAGTAAGCTAGTAGAGAATCAGTTGTAATATTAAGTAATAAAAAGTAACATTGACAGAAGTAGTAATATTGTACATGAAGATACTGCACGTAATGAAGTGATTCAGCACCCATTTAGAAAATGTCACATGATGTGCGTATGTGCACAGATGCAGTGCAAAGTGTGCTTGACGCAACCTCATTATGTGCTCATGACGCACCTCAATTTAACACAGTTTACTTTGACTGGAGCTTTTCCCCCAAACTAACTGCGCACTCATGAGACACAGAGTTGAGGACATAGTTAACAAGCTTGAGACAAATCAGAGAATGAAGGTTCAATGATAAAGAGGTAGCGGTGTTGATAAATTCAGTTCTTCTTCACAAAATCTCCAGGGGGGTAATTCAAATTTGGCTGGGAAAACAGAGTCTGTTTTTCTTTCATCACATGTTTGAGGCTTGTGCCTCCATCTGCTGCTGTATCTGTTTCCCCTTTTAAAAGAAGTCTCTGCACTGCAGTCTTTTGAGACCCTAATGCAACTGAATACCTGATTTATACCTGAATCGAACATGAATCTAATTAAGAAAAGCACATTTTGTTCCAAGTGACTGAACAAAAGATTTTTAATATGGAATTAAATTGAGAAAATGGAAAAGAAATTAAAAAAATCTGCTAGAAATAGAGTCATAACTGATACTGAAGTGGTCAAATGATCTTTCCAGGTGGATCTCGGTAGAGTCACACGTGTGTGTGCTCCTCCACACAATCCACAATCAGCTGCTTTTACCAGCCTGGCTTTCTCTGTTGTTTTATCAGTTACACTTGTGTCATTATTTGCCTCTACTTTTCCATCCCCTCTTTTTGCTTTGTTTTGTTCTCTCACCAACCATATGTTTTAGCTTCAATTCGTAACCTTTCCTTCCCTCTCATCTCTGCCACTGTCTGTTTCAATATTTATCCCCAGTATTGTGTGACTTTGCCTTTTTTCTGCACTCTTCTCTTTCATGCTCATACACTTTCATTTTTTTTCTTCTCTTTGTATGTGTGTGACTCCGTCTTTCTGTCTGTGTGGTGGGGCTGAAGGTTTAGGATCTATAAAGGCAAAGTCCTTGCTGGCACTGGCAGATGCTCTGGATGAGCTTTCGGATGGTAAGACAGGTACGGTATTCAATTCCACTGGCGATGTCCATATAACCAATAAAAACATGGTTTATGGTAATCTGAAAAAAGCAAGGCGTGTTCAAATGTTAAGAATTGTTTGTTCAATCTGTTACATTTATATTCTTATAAAAAACGGTCCATATACTACATGTTTGTTTTTTATTGAGGTGCAAATAATCCCTTAGAACTGAACAGACTGTTGTCAGGTGCCCGTGGCTCCAGGGAGAGAGGGAGACGCGGATAACCATGCTTCTTACTTTAATGTAAATGCAAATAAGGCACAAGGGACAAAATACAAAGCAGACACTGGAGATGGGCTAAAGACGTTTAAACTACACATGTATGATGGGTAGACGACAGTTAAACAACACACGAATGATGGTGGACCGACCCTGGGTTACAACCTGGGGGAGACTAAATACACACAGGGTTATAGGACAGGACCAGTGGGAACAGGAAACTAGGAATCTGGTGTACACACATGAGGGCAAAATAAAAGTAAAGACAGGACAGGGCGACCTCTAGCAGCTGCTGACAGGGATGTAACAACTGTTTTCGTTACTCTGCCCTTCAAGACTTTAGTCACAGTATGCAAATGGCCTCTGTTCCTATGGGCTGCATAGGTCTGTCATAGAGTATTATAGGCCTGTCATAGCTTCCTGATGGTAATTACTCAAATTACTCAATTATGAAAGCAAACTACAATTATTTCCCACACTTTTCACACTGTGGGATCTGTACTAACATCTGACTGGGTGCTGCATCACCTTTAGACTGCAGTGGGTAATGTTTGTTTTTCTGAGGTCTCATCAGTTGGAAGATGTTAGGTATTGACAGATAAGGTGCAAGATAGGGTACAATTTACAGGCTATAGACATGAACAAAACATGGCAGCAAGGTTAATTAAATAATTGTGTTTATTTATTTGGTCAGATGATGTTTTATGACAGGTATTTTGAGAAAAAAACTTGGTGGCAATATTTTGTTGATGGACAGAGATGAAACAAAACCAAATATTTTTGTCAACGGAGAGGGGATTAACTAGGCAAATGCTAATTTCAACCATTGGGTCATGTTACTCGCAGTTTTAGAATTTTTTTCTAGACACTCCCGTAAAGTTTGCTGTTGGGGCTTTTGAGGGGTTTGTCAGTGAGGAGGTGTCCGATCGCCTGAGAGTTTCATATTTTGCACCTTGGGGGCAGGCCTTATGATGTCAACTTGAATGGGCAGGAGAACCTGCTGTAGGCCGAACGGGTAATTGGTAGTAGCTCCACCAGTGTGATAGTAGCCTAGCGAGTAAAACACCTGCCTGTGAACCCGATGACCACAAAGTTGCAGGTTCAACCCCCCACACTTTCTACCATTGTGTCTTTGAGCGAGACACTTAACCCTCAGTTGCTCCAGGAGGACTGTCCCTGTAACTAATGATTGTAAGTCGCTCTGGATAAGGGCATCAGCCAAATTTGACCCATCTTGTAAATTAATTTTCTGTTTATTATGTATGCACATGGCACTTTCAGAAAAGGAATATATATATGATATTGTAAAATTGTAAAATGTTGAACTTCTTATAAAGATCACTGGGAAAAGCAGCTGCAGTCGTAGCTAGTGTTGCTGTAACTGAGGGTGGATGCAGTGAAGGCAGTGAAACAAAAGTTGTCATTTGTGCTTTGTGCTGACAACCACTGCACTGTATTGTTTATTTTCTTCTCCTTTTATTCTCTGACATGGCTTTGCCAAGCCTTTCTGAAGTCATTTTAAATTGTTCATGTTGAGGGGTTTCTAACTTCATCTCAGTAAATGAAAAGTATGCTTCACTGGATATCAACTGGGAGCCTAGCCAGTCCAGAACTTTACAGCTTCTTTCTTCTGGAGTCCCTGGTTGACTTGGCAGTGCATTTTAGGTCATTGTCTCGCTGGGTATTGAAAAACAAGTATTTTTTTACCAAGTAGTTAGGCAGTGTAGTTATCGCACCCTCAGAGGTTATTATAAACCGAGTTAAAAAAGTGAGTAGCCTCCATATCTGCTATTCCCAGGTCATTTAAATGACTAGTGCTGGCGGTTAAGAATGAAATACGCTGAAAATGCTTTGAAATGTGTTGGAAGTTTATGCCAGCCCTAATTCACACAAGTTGGAGTCACTGGAGTTGGGTTATATCGAGTCTGTTCTGTTTTGCTGCTGCCAGACTTCCTCAACCATGCCAGCGTCGGCCTAGTTCTGCGCTTGGATTCCTTCCATTCTTTAACTGTTCCATTAAGCTGAAAGTTGTTTATCATGATCTGATCTGTCTTTTGTTTGCTTGTTTTGTTTTATTGTAATTCTATCCTGCAATTCTGTTTCTATTGATGAAAGGATGAGGGGTAGATTTCTGTGAATAGTATATTATTCCTGGACCATGGATGCACGAAGGTGACAGTTTTTGAGGCTGTTTTGTTGTTCCTCTTCTATATGGGATATAGCTGATCAACTTATATTTATATCTTGATTGATTGATTGATTGATTGGTAGACAGGCCTTGAGAACTTGGTTATGGAGTAGTCGAGGGAAGTAGCTTGATGCCTTCGGGTGGTTTGAAGACGTCATTGCGAACAGCAGACAGGCAGTTCTGCGTTTGAATTATATATTTTTATTAATTGGCCAAATAATTGTGCTTGAGGGCCTGGACACTGAGTGCTGTTATTCCAAAATGAATTCATTAAAAGCTTAAAAGTGTATGTCAGTGAGCATGTATGAATAAATCATGACTGTAATTATACATTTTTAACATGGAAATATGAACTTTTAACATAGTTATCATCCTGCGAAATACTGGACATACAGCCATGTGCAAAAGTCTAATTACCACCAGTCAAAATTACTTGTGTGAAAATAAGTCAACACATCCTCTACTGGGAACACACTTAAGTATAGCATTTTATGCGTTTAATGCACATTTGCAATTTATTTGCTGAGCTAAGTAGGAAGCTATTGGGGGAAAAGGTAAAATGATACACGTGCCCTTGCTTGTGAAGTTTTTAAACTTGGCACATTAACAGTAATTAAAAAGTAGAGTGACCAAGGGTGCCAAAACCTGTGCATACAACTGTAGGTTTTATGTATAGCAAATGAAACTGGAGCATGAGCATCCAGTCTGTACATAAGAAATCCAGTCCTGATGTAAAGATTTCGTCATGGTCCGCCCATGGTCCTACTTTCTCTAATCTTGGCTTCTCAACATGAGTTCTTCAGACTAGCGGATAACCCAGATACGCAGCAAACCCACTGCAGCTAACTGAGCAAGGCAGACCGTGTCTGTATTCATGTGGGAGAAACAATGTCAATTTCAGTGCCATACTGCCAAATTGATTAAAGTAGACTGTTTATCTGAAGCGGTGATAAAAACTGCTCTCTTGATAGAATGAAGAGAGCGGGCATCATCTCCAAAGACAGCACCTGAGCAGCCTATCAGCACTGATGAAAATTGTTCCACCTTTCTCCTTTTAACTCTTTCAGAAAAGAACCTGAAAATGTTTTTTGACAGACTGGATTTTACTTCAGTTTAGAATGAAGTGCACCTTAGTCTTCATGCCATAAATGTGCTGTAATTAACGTGCTATACAAAGGCCATCAGAGTCTCATGGGGGGGGGGTATGAGGGAAAGGGAGGGGGTCTTACAGACTATATTTAGTCCAGGCTTTCTGAAAGGCATTTAATCAGGTGGGCTCAAACAGCTTTTCCTGACAAGCTTTCCTATGCAACGCAGTGCTCCTTAAGACGTGGCACATAGTTCTGCATTAGCCGCTAACTTGTTTCATTAATGAACTCTGTGGTCCATGAAGGTCCCTGAATGTGAAGGCTTAATGAGACCCCATCCCAAATGTGTTCTGGAGGGCTTAGAGCCTTGGCCTGCCTCCCCCTTCTGACCTGGATCCAGCTCTTTTAAGTGGTGGAGATGAGGGGTTTGGGTTCCTTTTAAGATGTCTACCCAGGCCTGCCAAGGCACGCACACTTTCCGTCAGTCTGCTCCATTAACTTTTGGCAGAGACACTAACACAAGACTTTAAACTTCAATTAATGCATTGTACGTGGAATCTGACCTGGCGTGAATCTTTTTCTTCTGTTTTTTTCCTGTCTGATTTGCTAATATAAATAGATCAAAAGAGATGGAGGGAAAAACGTGCATTGAGTTCAACAGTGTTAGGGTTTTGTCTTTTGTTATAGAGGGACATGGATTTCATAGTGGAATTAGAACAGGATATATTTAATACTCTTAATTATGTTCAGCTACTGCTGGGTAGGTGCCATCTGTTCTGTTTCTCTCTTTTTATTGTTTGAATGAGGGACAAATATGCTACAAAGCTCCTTCGATGCCAAATGTATGCATGGCCACGGGGGGACGATGGATGTCCAAGGGCTCTAAAGCCATATGTTTAAGGCTTTCATTAGCTTGCAAAACTCAAAACGCTGCATGTCACAAATGTGGTGTTTGCAGCAAGTGCGTGTTGATGTTGGGGTGCCAGTTGAGGTGAGGCTGTACACATGTTGCTTTTAAATGGATTTATGAAAAGAAATTTTGAAGGGGGTCCATACTTGTACTTCAAGGGGAGGCTGTTCTAGCAAAGTGCGTGACAGCTTGTGACACTGTTCTCTATAAAAATGGACAAAAGTACGTCACATAGCTAAAAGCAGGAGCAGCAGCTATGCTAAAGTTTTATTTGTGTCTCTTGGTTTTACGTAGATAACCACATAAGTGAGTCTGTTCAAGACAATTTCATTCAAGTCAAGTGCTAAAGGAATAGCTGCTGCTCCTGTTTTAAGCTATGTGACATACTTTTGTCCATATGTACACTGTTTTATAAAGAACAGTGTCACAAGCTGTCATGTACTTTGCTAGAACATCCCCCCTTAAAGTACAGATATGGACCCCCTTCAAAATTTCTTTTCATAAATCCATGTTGTGGCCATTTTGTCAAATCTCTTGTCAAGTCTTTTCATGATCATTTTAATATCACAATAAATGATATTAGTATAATTTAGTTATTTAGAATATGTATATAATGAGTTGAATTATTGTAGTTTTTGTGTCTATAATTTAGTTATTTGTCTGTTTGGTAATTAGTTTGGACACTCCTACGTTTGGGATCCATATGTCACGTCCGGTCGGCCTTGAACTAAGAGTTTGTTTGGTAGTCATATTTGAGGTGGCGTGACTGTGGTAAAATACGTTTTTTTTTTACCACTTTCCAACTTCGGACCGAATAGAAGTTTCGTTTACCTTTGTGTTTATTGTGGATTATCAAGGCATTCATCTTTTTGGAGCAAATAAATTGACTATATTTTGGACACAAAGAGTCGGAAGTGCGTGTGAAAACTACCACTTGTTCATGCTGCTCACGGCCTTAGTTTGGAATCACTTGAACTTGGAATTTGAAATAACTTGGGAAGGCCGATACAGTCCATTTAGAACCAACATGTGAACAGCCTCCCCTCAACTGGCAGCACAGAATCAACACGCACATGCAGTTTGCTCAGAGCTAATTAGTGATTGCTAGCTACATTAACCTATGAGCTGTGGCGCACCCAAATTTGGATGTTAAATGTGACTTGTCTGACTGAGTCTATGGTACAGGGAGAACTTTGCTAATTAGATGTTTGGCCAAACTAACATCAGGCTTTACTTGGCCACCCACTACTTTGCTCAGCTCCTCATTTTAAATGTAATCTCTAACCCTCAGATGCCCCTCTGTCTTTCCATTTTTTTTCCCAGGCGCTCTCTCACGAAGTTGTTCCACATCCTCCTCTTCTCTGGACTCTAGGCAGCCTCCTGGTCGTCGCCCTCCACTTCC
Organism: Alestes dentex; assembly: GCA_037576975.1. NCBI lineage: Eukaryota > Metazoa > Chordata > Actinopteri > Characiformes > Alestidae > Alestes > Alestes dentex. The sequence continues at coordinate 45,615,469 of JBBIGA010000001.1, read as the reverse complement.
CCTTCCCCGACCGAGACGTCCCTTGCGGCCACGGCAGGAGCGGACTTCCCCCAGCGCCCGCTCTACCCCTCCGCCATTTCACCACCCACTCACCAGCTCTCCTTATTCTGGTAGCCACGCCTGTCCTTTTCTCTCCAACCCTAAATGCGCTCCTGTCGTGTTATAAAACATAGATGAGGGTTATGCACACATGCCCTGCTGTAAATCTAGAGTGATGCAAACTGTAACGAGTACATTTGTGACTGACACTTATCCCACTCAGCCCACACAAATGGCGCAGATGGATCTGATGATAATTGCTGCTGCCCTGTGATTATAGCATTATTTATGATTTTAAAACAATGTTTGTTGATGACGGAGCCATGTCTGACACAGACATTTTCAGAGGTTTGCTGAGTAGGTGATTGCAGTAACGATGTGTTTATAGTGAGGGAAGGGTATCTTGACGGCGTGACAGATGAAGACTGTGTTCTGCCTCAGGGGTAGCACGCAGCAGGACTCCCTCAGCGAGCAGCTCGGTGTGTGAGGTTCCGGAGGTGCGTCTGGGAGAGCGCGTTCTTGTAGTGGGACAGAGGACAGGAGTGGTCCGCTTCTATGGCAAGACCAGCTTTGCCCCAGGTAGGGTTCTTCCTTTGGAAACACCACTGTGGGCCTACCTTTTACATATTACTTCGGTATTACCAACCCAGTTAACAGTGTAAGTGTGGGATATAAACGCTGTTAGTCTGCTAAGCTCTCAGCATAGGCTTTGGAAGAAGATCTGTGCTGTTTCTGAAAACATTGAGTCTCTAGCCCTGCATTTCTGTTCTGAGCGTGAAGTACACAGAGGCACATTGATTTTATATTTGTTTTTCATTTTCCATGTTTTAACATTTCTCGAGGAACCGTTGCCATGTTTACTGGCTCAGACAAGCCGCATCTTTTCCGTTGCGTTTATGGTCCATGGAACAAATGGGATTACATTTGGAAAAGTGTTTAAACATGGCAATAACATTTGAAAATGAGTTTACCCCTGGTTTAAAATGTGGTGCATATAAAGAGATGTGGCTGTTATCATATCCACATCTGGCACTGGCTGTGAGGATTGGTTCTCTTTTCCTGGACTGAAGGCTTTTATTCTTTTATAAGCATAACCTTCCTCACAGCATACTAACAGCCCTGATGTAAACATACCAGGGGCGCTGAGCAGCATCTCCACACTGGTTCATAATAAAACAACATGAGTGCTGGGCTGTGGGCAGCTGAATAAAAGTACAATGAAAGTGTCTAAATTAAGCCTTAAAAAGATAAAGATGACAATTGAATACATTTGTCAGTTCAGCCAATATGTATCGACTAAAGGGTTAAATGTAAAACCAATACCACTGAAATGTGATAATGCAGTGAGATGAGTGTATCATGTGTCAGTATCAGTATCAGTAACACCAATATTCCAATACTTTTCTATAAGACAGTATAAAAAGAATGGTCCAATAATATCCTCTGCTTTCATGTTAGACTCATGCTTCCATTTTCTGCCATTACAATCACTATACTGCACTGTTTACTGACAAGCTACAGCTTGCACACAATACAACAGCAGCCTGGACATTGGAAAAAAAAGTTAAATAACTAAATATCATCTGCTGCAGTACCTGCTGTAGTCAGGATCTTAGTAGCAGATCCTGAAAGGTCTCCATGGATCAGACTATTTTGTCCAGCACATCTCACAGATTCTCAATTAGATTGAGATCGGGAGAATTTGGAGGCCAGGTTAACGCCTTGAACTCTTTGACATGTTTCTCAAACCATTCCTGGACATAGTTGTAAGGTAATCCTCATAAAACGGTAGAGCTGGTAGCGTGGTGGCTATATAGTAAAGCTGGAAAGTTCTTGCTCATCTGTTTTCTTAAGTTTAGACACTAACTGGACTCCATTGGTTTACTCAAAAATGCACGACTTGTTCAATAAAGAACTCTATTGCAGTCATATAAACTTTCAAGTTGGCATTTAACTTCTTAAAGAAGCTTTCTTTGTTTCCCTTTGTGGAAAATTGACAGAATAACTAACACAAATTCTTCTTCTCCATCTCCTTCTTCTTCTCTACCCTCCCTCCCTTTCTCTTTCTTTTTTCTTTCTTTCATTCTTTTGTTCTTTCTTTCTTTCTTTTTTTCATCCACAAGGTAAGAATTTAAAGCTCTTTTGGAGCGTGACAGCTCACTCTTCAAATAAACCTCCTTTTCAGGTCAGACTTGAAAGTTTTTGCATTAGCAGAACTGAGTGATGGAAGAAGTGTACTGCTCCCCTCAGCCTAGAACAAAAGTCGATTTTCTACTTTAGCCTGTTAGAAAATACTTCATGGAGGAATGTGTCCTGATTTTTTCATTTCTTTGACAACAATAAGAAGCCAGCCTGTACAGAAACCAGCCATAACATTAAAACCAACCGCTTAATATTGTCTAAGACTCCTCCTTGCCACCGGAACGGTCGTGACCTTTTGAGACATAGACTCCTATGTAGACTCCTGTTAGTTGTAAGATGGGCCTTCTATGGATCTGGCTTGTTTGTCCAGCGAGTCTCACAGATGCTCGATCTGATTGAGATCGGGGGAATTTGGAGGCCGGGTCAACACTTGGAACTTCTTGTCATTTTCCTTAAACCCAGCATGGCAGGGCACATTATTCTGTAATGGCAGTGGCATCTTTCAGCAGGATAGGGTTGCCATGAAGTTATGTACTTGATCTGCAACAGTGTTTAGGTAGGAAGTCAAAGTAACATCCACATGAGTGCCAGGACCCAAAGTTTCTGAGCAGAATATTGCCCAGAGTATCACACTGCCTCTGCTAGCTTTTTTATCCCATAGTACATCCCTCCCCTGGAGGAACCTGGATCTTTTCTGTAGGTAAGTGACACACAGCTTATGATGACATGATGTAAAAGGAAATGTGATTCATCAGACCAGACCACCTTCTTCCATTGCACCATGGTGCAGTTCTTAAGCTTTTGACAGTAAACGGAGTTCATCCTGGGCACTCTGACCAGTCTGTGATGCACTGTGTATTCTGACACCTTTCTCTCATAGCCAGCATGACATTTTTCAGCTATTTGTGCTACAGTAGCTCTTCTGTAGGATCAGACCAGACAAGCTATCTTTCGCTTCCCCTGTATCAGTGAGGCTTGGGCACTCATGTTCCTGTTGCCAGTTCAACAGCTGTCCTTGCTTTCCTATTCTTCCTGCATCCCACACTTCATCTTTAAGAACTGACTGTTTACTTGGTGCCCAATATATCAAATTCAAATTCAAATTCAGATACCTTTATTGTCTTTTTACAGCTGTACAATGAAATTTAAATGAAACTCATTTAAATTTAAATGAAACTCAAAATACCAAATAGATAAGTACATAAAATACACATAAAACAGAAAAATACAGGAATTAATAAAATAAAATAGAAATAATAATAATAATAATAGTAATAATAATAATAATAATAATAATAAATAAAATGAGCAATTGAATAAGCAATGTACCACATTCCCCGGTATGCATTACTACATTTACATGTTACCATTCAGTATTTTTATGGCGCTTGGATAATAACCATCCTCATTAATCCTCAGTGTGAGCGGTTGTAATATTTTGGCTGATCTGTGTATGTCTGTTCAGCTGACAGAAAACTAGTTCTCATTCCTTCTGCATTTACTGAGTAGAAGTAAAGCTGCTATATGTTTTTTTACTCTAACATGCGGGCAGAAATTGACAGCTATCAAAACATACAACACTGCCAAAAGCAACAGTGAGCTTTCATTTTTGCTACTGAAGCAAACCGCTCAGCTTAGTGTGGCAATAAAGTGGTAATTCAAGACCTTGCCAGGCTTGTTTTTTGATCTTGTTGATATATTATGTCAGGCGTATATTTGTGTGTGTCTGTGCACTCTCCACAGGTTTTTGGCTGGGCATTGAGCTGGATAAGCCCAGTGGGAAGAATGATGGCTCTGTTGGAGGAGTGACATATTTCAGCTGCCCCCCTAAACATGGAGTATTCGCCCCTCCCACCCGAGTACAGCGGTAAGCAGGGATGCGCTCATGTTCATCACTACGAAACCAAACCCCTTAATTTTACCCCTTAAAATTACCTTAATTTTTACCTTAATTTCCCATACAGGACATTAAGGGAAAAACTGCACAGATTAAGGCTGATTAAGGGGTAAAACTATGGAATTTTTTTGTAGTTTTTCAGATTTGCCCCTTAAATAATCGAACCTCATGAATTAACACCTTAAATGTAAGAATAAGGGGTTTTACACTCATGCTGTAAATCTAAATCTTAAGGTAAAATTAAGGGGTCAGTTTCACAATTTAAGGGGTTTGGTGTATTTTCAGGGGTAAATTAAGGTAGGGTTAAGCACATTTTAAGTACATTGTGTTTCGTAGTGCATATGATGTTCAGTATCTGTGTCACTAGTGAGCAAATCTGCCCTGTTTGACTTGCTGCCTTGGCTGTGTACAAGAGTACTAATCCCATTTTCTACACAAACAGAGGAGCAATGTCATAGAAAACACAGTGATCTGTCTTTGAGTACTTAACCAAAGTCTTCTTAAGAGTGAGAGAGAGCTTGTGAGAGTGAAAGTGATTCAGAATGATGTCAGCGTTAATAGAGGAAGGGTTTGATTTATTGAAAAAGGATTTTTTTGCAGAGCTTTTTTTGCTAATGCAGACTCAATTTCTTTTTCTGAAGGGTCAGAGAGCCATCCTTCATCTAGACTTGCAAAGGCTTCGTCTTTAGATTGCATCTGTGACATTTAGAAAAGAGTGATTCAAGTCAAATGACCCAAATCAAGTGCTTAAAATAAAGCTGTCGCAAGGAAAATAGAACTAATATGCAGTGAGTAAGGTTGATTTTATGCCGCTGAAATATCATTTCTCCTTCGGCCTCGACGTTCATGTGCCGAGTGTTATCTGGGATGCCATCGTGCGCTGCATGATTTGTTGAAAGGCAGTGGTGAATCATCCACTTTTAACATTAGAACGGCTGACTATGTCAATTGACACAAATCAAAGAAAATTACCGCTATTTCTCCTTGAAGTTCTTTTGACAATTTTTTTTCTATTGACTTTTTTTTTATCATTCTTGACTAAAACATGGTAACGCAAACTAAATTGCTGGTGGAATGAGTATGGTACAGCAGTATATACCTAGGATGACGGCGAGCGTCAATTGACGTAATGTCATCAGAATCAGAATCAGAATCAGAATCGCTCTATTGGCCAAGTATGTGAGCGAACATACAAGGAATTTGATTCCAGTCGATGGTCTCCCTCAAGCACAACAGTATAAAACAACAACAATATGTAAAGATCCAATGAACAATATCCTGAGCAATATAATACACAATAATGTACAATCTACATAATGAATACGTAATATGGATTTATATTCATAAATATAAAGATAAGTGTTAACAAATGTATATAAATATTATTTGTATATATGTGTTTATACTATTTATAAATATGAATATATGTGTGTATACATCTGAAACTAATGTAAGATAACACAAATCTGTAACTATGTCTTTGTTGTTTATTTACAATACAAAGTGACCAAAGCAGCAGCAAGCATGCTCTGTAAGAGATAGACATATGGGTATGGTGAAGGCACATGTACACACAGACATATTTGAATATATATACATATATATTCTAAACAGTATAAACATATATGTACAAATAATACTTATATACATTGTTAACATTTATCTTTATAAATATGAATCCATATTACGTATTCATATTGTAGATTGTACATTGTTGTTTATTATATTGCTCAGGGTATTGTTCAGGATATTGTTCATTTACATCATTGTATCTGTTGTTGTTTTATACTGTTGTGCTTGAGAGACACCATCGACTGGAATCAAATTCCTTGTATGTGTTCACTCACATACTTGGCTGATTCTGATTCTGAAATGGTCCAAAGTCCACTGGACACTTGCTGTGTCTGCTGGCTGCAGCTTGCGTGGATGTATGCCAGCAGGCTGCATGACTAAACGCCCGAACATACTACAAAAGCGGTCATATCAGGAAGCGTCTTGTGCGAAACTGGGCACTGCATCAGTTGACGCATGCAGCCGTTATAGGTATAGCCAGTTAGCCACCATTCTAGAGATAAATTGTGATTGTATATGTATTGCTCATGTCCTTCTATGTAAAATATGCTGTGTCACCTGCTGAGTGGATAAGTCTTCATAAGACAACGGCAAACTATTTTCATCTCATTGGCTCCTGTAACTGAATACTGATACAACTCTGGCAGTTTGTGATGCATTGATTAACAAGTAATGACACCCTGCTAGTTTCAGAGAAATCCAGGATGAGAGCAGGTCGATAAACTAACGACTGTGTTCGCACGTCTGCTCCTCATATTTCACATTGATTTTTCAACTCAGCACGAAGTGGGCATCGCTATCGGGGGGCTGATGAACTGATTTACATACCGTGATGTGGCTTCAAACTGCCTCAGCTGCATCGTGTGCGCCTATAGAAGAGTTGAATGGTGGGAGGGGTGGGAATGGTGGGAGGGGGGCTGCAGATGCTGGAACAAAGCAAGGTTTAACTTTCAAAAGTTATTTTGACAGTTTGAAGAAGAAGTGTTGAAATTTCAACAAGGCTGCAGTCATTTATTATTACAAAACATATACTTCACTTTTGAATGCCATTAGGACGCAGTTAAAAATGAGGAATGTGAGAGTCGGAGCACATGCACAGGGACACCAAGCCGCTATTAACTTGCAGTAATTCACTGTATCTGTATGGAACGTCCCACTCCATTTGATGTTAATGGCTTTGAAGACTGTACAGACGGTGCACTGCATACTCCTATCAGTGCTTTTCCTTTGGAGGAGTTCTTCGTTTTAAGTCCGGCTGATTTGTTTTTCAGCGGGTCTGTTGGGGTGTTCAGAAGCTTCAAGCCCAGGCAAATGTAGCAGTGCATTTAAGTTGCCTTCTTGGTTCAGTGTTGCACAGAAGGTTTCTGGCAGCACCACATTATACAAAAAATGTATTGCATTCAAATAGTCAATTCAAATAACAGTTGTTGCATTTTGTAAAAATGTGTAAGATCCCAAAACTGAGGTTTCTTTTATATCTATACTCTCAACCTGCCTTATCTGGTTCCGACCCACACCAAGCCATGTAGGATGGAGGAGAAATGTTTTCTAAATGCCAAGACTATTAAAAGTCTGTGCTTTTGTTTTCACGAGGCCCTAGATTTAGAAAAAAAAGCAGTGATGTTGAAAAAAGTGATGCTGAGGGTACTTCAAACACTTTCTTTGCACCAATATGGCTCATTATTCCAGATACAGGCTTTTATTCATTCTGTGCCGCCAGTAGATGTGAAGACATTGAGTATTTAAAGGGGTAATTACATTTTCAGTTAACCAAAATAGTAGGTGGTATCTTCAGTCGTATGGGGAACAAGTTTGTCTGGCATCCTACAAAGTTTGGTGAGGCTAAGAATAGAATGTAAACAATATAATTGCCCAAACATGACATAAACATAAACATAAACATTTGTTTTATTTACAAACCTTATATTTGGGACCCAAACATAATATAGACAAATTAAGACAGTGCCGCCTCCATTTTCCTGGATTTGCTCTGATTTGACATGGAATGACCCAATACTCACTAAAAATGCATCATTTATACTAGGGTGGAAAAATCAATATAATAGCAGAGGTTCTCAATCCTGGAGTACCACTGCCCTGCACATTCTAGAGTGTCCTCTGCTCCTAACACACCTGACGCAACATATGAACTCATTTTCAAGCCCCTCCTGAGATTAACTCTAGATAAAAACATGAGATCTTGCCAGGTACTCCAGGAGCGGGTTAGAGAACCACTGGATTATAATGACATCCAAAAAAGTAGCCAAAGAAAAGGCTGATTTATTATAAATCTAAACATCAAAAAAGAAAGCTCAGCGTGTTGTTTTTATTGTCTGTAGTCCAGCACTGTGTCCAGTACCGTGTAGATAGCTTCTCCAGTCATGTTTTTTTTCCAAAATAACCCAGAATCGTATCAAAATACCAAGTCAAGATGGTGAAATTTGATGCACTGGGATCAGAGATTTAAATTCCTTGAAGTAACGTTCCCTGCCTTTCTGTTTCTTGTCGTCTTCAATTTTCCTTTCATGTTTGTCTCCACTTTTCTTTAATGGTGGCTACCTTTCAGCCTTCATGCCTCCTCAGTCGGCTGCCCTTATCTCTCTCCAGCTCCATCACTCGGCTTGTTTACGGCACTATTCCTGCTTGAAGGCTCCTCATCTCCATGTAGCTCTCCATCCACAAAGCCTGATCTCCATTCAGCACCACTCTCTTGTTCCGGTGCGGCCGGCGTGCTCGTCCTGCGCTGCCGCAGGAGCCATCTCCCTCAGCCCTGAGTGATAAGCGCTGCATTGTCAGGAGCTCTGTGCTTTTTTCCTAATTAACCTTAAGGGCAGCTGGAGAGAGGGAACAGCTAGCTAAGCACCGCTAAACTAATGGAAAGCTCCTATATTGTGAGCGAAAACGGAGATTGGGAAGGGAGCCACTTTTTTGCTCATTCACTGTTTTTCATCTTGTCAGTGACTGATCAGTACTCATTTAGCAAACTGGCTGGAGCCTTTTTTCCTTTCTCCTCCTCCTTTGCAAACAAGAAAAGACAGATTTTTTTCCCACTCCTTTCCTGCTTTCTACTACAGCTGCCCCCTGATAGTTGGTCAAACCAATTGACCAAAGAATCAAGTTTTCATTGGTCGATTAGTCAAAAAAAACCTCAAACTCCACTCAGAAATTGTGTACTGTCATTAAAGAGTCCTACCTAACTTACTAACCTATGTTGGGACCCAAAGTGTGTGATCATTTTAAACATAATTTTGCCTCTTATATTCTTACTCAGCTGTGGAAATCAAAATATTTCTGATGCTCAAAAACAACACTAGCAGTCATTGCACGTTTATAATATTATATATATATATATATATATATATATATATATTTTTTTTTTTTTATATAAATATTATGAATATGTGTGTGTATGCATATATTTGTCACGGGGGAGAGTAAGGGAAAGGTAAGGGGAGGACGCACTCAGCAGTAGATTAGATGGTTTTATTCAAATA
>JBBIGA010000001.1:45589526-45606225 GCA_037576975.1 Alestes dentex | reverse complement strand
AAATCAAACAGACACACGGAGGGAACGAGGGAACAACCTAAACCGGACAGAAATAAGGGGACGCAGGCACAAACAGGAAGACAGAGAAAAGAGGAAGGGCTGCGCCCTCTCGTGGTCACAGTCCCGGCTCCGCCGCGCCCCTCCGGGCGGCCGGCCAGAGCCGTGACAATATTAATGCTTGGCAATGAATACATTTTTTAAATCACAATTAATCACATGGTTTTCTGCTAAATTAAATAATTAATTCAAAAGAACAATAATATTTCATTTGCAAACACTTTAAACAAATAAGGGGCACAGCTGCAGTTCAAATGTTTTTTGTAAATTTGTAAACTTAAACATTAATGTAATCAAATCAAATATAAAACCAAATCTATTTGCTACTGCAGGGCATTCGTTTTTTATCTGTTATAGAAAAACAAGTTAGAGTGCAGAGCATAAGAGGTGGAACCATTATAGCAGCTGCAAAGGGGAACGACTCCATATTAAAGTCAATGTATCTGAATGCAGTGTCAATAAAGTCCCTGTTGGTGTAATGGTCAGGCGTCACATTACATTTGTCCATGTAGTATATGTTGACTTTTGGGCATTTGTATTGTCCATTATAAGAAGAAGTTTTTAGACATGAGGTTCTTCTGAAATCTAGAATATCATATGGGGAGTCTGTCCTCTTTCTGCTGCTGTACTCTACTGGGAAGACTTTACACTATGGTTGGAACATTGCAGCGAGGATTTGATCGTGTTCAGCGACAACAGTGGGTAGTGAGGTTGGATGAATAGTTCTGGAACATGGGGGTTGGAACCATTATGGCAGCTCCAAAGGCGGACCAACTCCATGTTAAAGTCTATGTGTCTGAATGCAGTGTCACTAAAGTCCCTGTTGGTGTAACGGTCAGGCATCCCAATACTTTTGTCCGTAGAGCTGCATGCTGCGTGCACTCACGAGCACAAAAACACAAAAAAGCAGCGAACTTTCAAAGTAAAAGAATTTTTTAAAAGCCTGCATTAACGTGCGATAAAATAATTGGCGGCATTAAGTAAATAATGCGTTAACGCGATAATAATGCATTAGTGTGCCCAGCCCTGATATATATATTATTAAAGCTATAGTCAAAGCTGTATTTAAAATGGATTGTTCTGTCCTTATTTTGTTACATTTGTTTGGACAGAAGTAGTAATGACCTACAAAGAAGTCTGAAATCAACCCTGGTCCAGGTGGCGTCCATCTTTGCACACTGAGGTGTTTTCACTGCTCCACCACACCTGATCCACTAATCAGCTCGTTAACAAGCCCGTTCTCCGCTGAAGTGGCTTCTTAAAGAAAAGAAAGAACTTAAACGTGCAGGGCAGGGTGGCCTCCAGGACCAAGGCAGGAAATACTGGAATATCTTCATCTTCTCAGTCTTATTCCTGGAGCACTGCTGCCCTCCAGACTGTGGTGTTTCCTTCTCTAACACGGTTTCCTAATCCTGGTCCTGGATGCCACTGCCCTACTTATTTAAGTGCTTTCCCTTATTTAAGAAACAAACTTAAACACAGTAAGGGCATGTTAAGGAGCTGGTTCGTTGGATCAGGTGTGGTGGGAGCAGTGAAAACACTCTGCAGAAGCAGGACTTGAAAACACTTCTAACACACCCCTTTCCCCTCTGTAGCTCGTTAACTAGTTTGGTGTTAGAAGCAGGTCTGCTGTAACACCAGGTGGTCATCAACCCTCCTCCTGGAGATCCACTTCTAGCACACAAATGAATTTAACCAAGCCAATCAAGGTCTTCAGAAGAACATAAGGAGCTGGGACAGGTGCATCAGGTGGTTCACTGGAATGCTGAGCTCCCAAGACTGCTCTAAAACAGTTCAAGGTTACTTTGTCATCAGGAGGTGTGAACACGTCCATAGTTTGATTAGATATTTCTCCATGGACCACGGTGCAACATATATCAACATTCAGTGTTTTCAGTTCCTGAGGCACACTGCCCTGCACATCTGAGCATTTTCACTGCTTCCAACACGTGATCCAACTAATCAGCTGGTTATCAAGCCCTAAGCCCCAAACACACTAAGTGGGTTTGGTGAAGAAGGGAAGGCACTAAAAGGACCAGGATTGGCAAAAAAAAAAAGTCCCACATTATTGGAACTATTTCACTTTCTTATCAAACAGGCTTGTAAATATGATGAGTGTTAAGAAGCTTTTAAAGGTTTTTAAAGGCCATCGTGTAATATAAAGGTAATTTACCATGTCCTTTATATTATATGGAGTTTTACTGACACATCTCGTTTTCAAAAGTGTTTCTCTAAAGAACAGTTGACTAAAAGATTCTTTGGGGAAAGTTCTGTGGCTTCAAACAAAGATCCCTTTCTGTGAGTTTAAACAATATTAAATGAATTAATAAAAAGGCAAATGTTCCATTCTTATATGTACTGATTTCAGCCTTGTCTGAAATGAATAAAATATGTTCCACAAAAAGACAAGTGGTGCTTAACCATAAGTTCTTCACTCATGAAAGTGGAACAGGGCGTGTCTGTGTGTACTTGGGAGCTTTATGGCAAATCAATATTACTTTTGATTCAAACACACGATGCTGTCAGAGAAACAGGTTTACAGCACAAATGGGAGTCGTCAGAACCTCACTGAAGATCCACCAGCTAAAACCAAGCTGCTGCAGAAAATGTCCTAATGAAAGTTACACTATAATCTTTACCACCTCCACCACTGATCTTATCCAGAGCTCATAAAGTCGTTCTGTTCAGTCCAACCAAATCTTCTTGTTCTGTCAACAAGGAGCCAAAGGACCAGCCAGAGCACCAAACTTCAAAGAAGCCAGCACTTCTAAACCTGATAATTGGATGGTTCAAATCAACAGTCCACAAAAGCGAAAGTAAAAGCGAAAGCGAAAGTAAAAGTGAAAGCGAAAGTGAAAGTAAAAAACACTTTTACTTTCACTTTCACTTTCGTTACGCTTTCTCTTACTATTGGGGCTTTTGCTAACTTTTACTTTCACTTTCACTTTCCTCCAGGATTAAAAAAAAAAAAAAAATTCTGCTTCTAAGTCATTTACTGTTGTTCCTCTTACAGATAAATACCCCCTTTCTTTGCTATCTGTGTTTGTGGAGATCACTGCTCAGGATTTGAACCCAAGACCGCCAATCTTAGAGGCATTGCTCTTACCACTGAGCCACAGGATCCCACAGCTAGCAAGCCTTTTTTTGGAAATTTTACTTTCAGATGAGATCTGATGTTCAAGAAATAAAGCTAAAGGCTCTGATTAGAACCTGTAACCTCCTGGTCTTTGAGGCATTGCGCTTACCGCTGTGCCACAGGATCTCACAGCTAGCATGCCTTTTTTAAATTTGACTTTCAGATGAGGTCTTGTGTTCAAGACATAAACCTAAAGCCTCTGATTAGAACCGCAACCTCCTGATTGTGGAGTCAGTGCTCTTGCCACTGAGCTACAGGATCTCACCTGTAGTGGGTTTTTTTTTGGACATTTCACTTTTGGATGATATGTGACATACAAGACATAAAGCTGGATAGATCCCACAGCCTTCTGTTCTTAAAGCCACTGCAACCTAACCAACTTTTTAATGATATTTTGCTTTCAGATGAATGTGACATGCAAGACGTAAAATAGACGACTCAGCTTTGATCCACCAACCTTCTAGACTTGAGCCCTCGTTATAAACCAGTGCACTATAGAGCCAGGCTGGATTCACCACTTCTTTTTGGACATTTGACTTTCAGATGAAGTGTGACATACAAGATATTAAAAGTAAGACACTGATTAGATCCTACAACCTTCTAATCTTGAGCTCACACCTAAAGCCACTGAGCAACTAGGCTTGACAAGCTGTCTAACTTATTTAAGATATATGACTTTCAGATGAAGTGTGACGTGCAAGACAAAGTTAAAGACTCAGGTTTGATTCCACAACCTTCTGTTTTTGAGACTGTTGCTTAAACTGTGAGCTACAGAGCCAGGCCAGAGGCTCGCATCATTTTTTTGGATATTTGACTTTCAGATGAAGTGTGATATGCAAGGCTTAAAACTTGAGACTACAAGCTACATGGCTTGACAAGCAATGCTACTTTTTTCTATATGTATCTTTCAGATTCCTAAATCATCTGAGCCTGAAGACTGAGTTTGAAATGAACAAATATAAAGACGAGTCACTGAAGTGAGCCAATGGCCCGATAATAACCTTCCCTTAAGGCAGGAAGACTGCAAGCCCATTACCTTCTGGCTCTCATAAACAATCTGTGGTTCCATCTAAGCCCAAATCCAGGGGTGCCAAACCTGTGACAAGTCCCTGGAGAACCACATTTCTGCAAGCATTGGCATTTTCTCTCCTTTAACCCTTTGAGTTCAGCTCATGAAGGCTTTACAGTTCTAGACTCTGGAACAGTGTGTGTGTGTGTGTGTGTGTGTGTACATGAGATCTTGTGTGGCCAGTCAACATCACTTTTGATTCAAACACTTGATACTGTCAGAGAAACAGGTTTACAGCACAAATGGGAGTCATCAGAACCTCACTGATGATCCACCAGCTGAAACCAAGCTGCTGCAAAAAATGTTCTAATGAAAGTCACACTATAATCTTTACTGCGTCCACCTCTGATCTTATCCAGAGCTCATAAAGTCATTGTTCTGTTCAGTCCGTCCAAGTCTTCCTGTTCTGTCAACAAGAAGCCAAAGGACCAGCCAGAGCACCAAACTTCAAAGAAGCAGCACTTATAAACCTGATAATTGCAGATGGTTCAAATCAACAGTCCATTGGCAAGTTCCTCCAGAATCAAAAAAGATTCTTCTGATTATGATTCTGAGTCACTTACTGTTGATATTGTTCCTTTTAGTATGGTTAAAACCAGGCTCACTTAAGAAAGCTTTCATAACAAAGCATGTTTTTGCCCAAGATGGGCTCTTTCCATTGCTGCGAAGAACTTATCTTGGCATCATCTACCTAGCTTCCAATCTTCAAGACAAACCCCCTAAAAAACTTTGGTCTGTGTGAAACTTGGTGGAACAGTGGAAAAGTCCTTGACTCTAATACAGGAGGATGCTGGTTCAAATCTTGCCTAATATATATATATATATATATATATATATATAGATGGATGTATGTATTATAAACATGCAATGAATATGTCTTTGCCTTAAACTAACAACCACTATTTGAGTAGGAAACTCGTTGGTCAAGGGCCACTCAACTTTCTTCACAGTCATTAACTTCAGTGAGTCTTAGTTACTGTGGCTTCCATACAGCCAGGCAGCTCATTATGTGATGCAGCTTTAATTTAGTCCTTGTGTTGCTGTTGAAAGATTTGACAATTATTTCTGTGTAGTCTCGATCAATTTTGCCCTGCATGGATGTGGCTATTTCAGAGAATGCATAATCATCAGTACCAGCAGACAGTTATTAAAAACTGCTTGTGTTTGACCGCTGTTTAGCAGGGACATGATGCATGATATGGGCATGATATGGGTAATGCCTGAGATAAGCGTGGACACTTACATGTGTGCACAAAATGGGCAAACTTCACAGCAAAGTTGCCGAAGTGTATAGATCTTATCTGTCATTTTTCAAAGTTATGCTTAAATGTAATAACGATAAAACAATATTGGCCTGGCTGCTGGCAGGTGCAGACATTGCGATATTGATCGCTGGCACTGGCCCAGAATTTTTATAGCAGTGCATCTCCAGATGTTGCACTTAAATGAGCGCTAGCGAATTCCTGCCTGAGTTTATTGTGTATACTGAGGGGGCAATAGCACACTATGGTGGTGTATTTATACTGTGCTGAAAATGATGGGTACTAATACTATTCATTCACTTTTCTCCCAGGATCCATGGATCTGTGGACTGCCTGTCAGAGCTAACCTCCTCCCGACATAGTAACACCTTCACCGGTGAGCAGTTTTTTGTAGCCTGTCCGCTTCCCCCATCGCTGTGGTCTCGTGGTAGTCTGAAGGATCATTAACAAAAATGACGTAATTACATGTAAGTGTGTGTTTGTGTGTGTTATCCAGGAATCCGTCGCAGTTTTAGCACCTCTTCAGCCATCGCTACACAGCGAGAGCCAAACCGGAAAAATCAGGTTAACCGGTAAGAGACAGAGGGCTACAAATACATCATAAATTATATTAAAATATGAGCCTGTGCTGCATATGTTGCACAGAAGTCTTAAGTGGACTTTTCCAAAGTTATGTAAACTACCAAGAAGATAATAATTGGATCGCAAGCAATGATAGATCATGATTAGCATGCTAGATCATGTTTGCAGTTTGGTGAAATTATAGTAAAAAGCACCTCCATTCAAATGCACAGGTATGAATGGATGAATAAAGACAGAAAGAACATAATTTTCCATCTAATAACTTTTATAGAACACGGCTGCTCAGGTCCAGAGTTGAGCACCCTTGCAATAAATCAGATGCGCGGCATTTAAAAAACCAAATACATGAAATATCAAACATGTTAAATAACAAAGATAGATGTTTCAGTTCCTCTTGAACATAAATGTCAAATTTGTCAAAGACTTTTTGCTGTCCCTGTTATACACTTGTTAACAAAATATGGGCACCTCTGTGAAGTGAAACAAAAGAAATAAAACCTCTGCAGGGCAAGCTATTTTTTAAATAACATTTGCTATGCTATAGTACAAAGAGTCATATAAAATAGTTATAGTGCTATGAGTAAAAGCTTGGACCCCCTACCAATTGTTAAGTCTCCATAAATAGTTAGTTTTTTGGCCGTAATTGACTTGTTAAGAGTGGCAGGTCAAGAATTGTCATTAGCAACTGTCAGCTGATGTAAGTTTCAGACTCTTCAGACCTGGTGCTAACACTCAGCAACCATAGGTTCCTCTAAGCCTCTGCCTGAGGACCTGAAAATGAAGCTGAGACTCACAAAGAGGCGCATTTCTACAACAGGACTGTGATCCAAAAAGCAAAATCCTTCCACTATTAGCCGCTTCGAGGACCGTAAGCTGAAGCTGTTCATAATACTGTCCCCTCACTAGTACAGAGCCCAAACTTCTGCATGTGCCATTATTACTGTTTTATTTTTTGAATGCATTACTAGTTTATCAGAACTTTATCTGAACACACATCAAATATGTAGTAGCATTAACATCTACTGATTCTTTTCACGCTTCTAAATTCAACAAAAAAGATCATTTGGCCATGAGTGCCCAAACATTTGCAGCTGTCTGTCTTTTTGTTTGAATCCTGTCACACACATGTTCAGTGGTTTGTACAAGCACTTCCATTTGAAGACTGACAAATGTAAACAAACGCACAGAGGCAGAATAAATGAGTGGCTCTGTCTTTAATCAGTATCCTCTTGTTGTCCTCTTGTCGCCCTTGTCATGTGTTTGATTCCCCAGCAGCCATTCATCTGGCACGCGGCGTCGCTGGAGCACGCTGAGTTCTGGCTGGGGCTCGTTCAGCTCGGCTGGGGCTTCTCCTCGAGGGCCAAGCAGCGTGGGCGGGACCACCAGCTCCTCTGGCTCGGACGGCGCAGTCAAACTGCACCTGGGCATGCAAGTCCTGCTCAGCAGCGCCAACGAGATGGGCACCATCCGCTACCTTGGCACTGCTGACTTTGCCCCCGGCCTGTGGCTGGGCCTGGAGCTGCGCAGTGCAAGGGGGAAGAATGATGGCTCCGTTGGCTCCCGCCGCTACTTCAGCTGCCGGGCCGGGCACGGCGTCCTGGTGCGGCCGAGCAGGGTCACCTACCGCGGGATCAACGGAGCCAAGCTGGTGGAAGAAAGCAGCTGAGACAATGAGATCTTCCGAAAGAGTGGCTTTCCTCCCCCCGCTCCCATCTGTCTCTCATTCTATCATGCTCTCTTTCTTCTCGTAGCAAACAAGCAGCTCGCTGGCACGCACGGGCCGCAGCGGAGACGACTGACGGCATGTGCCAAAGCGCAAGACGGAGCACCTTGGAAGCACAAACGACAGGGTTATTTAGTCAGCAGTGGAGCGTGTGTAGGGTTTACTGTATGTTCTTGTTTTGACGTTTACCATGAAAGTGAGGTATTGAAATGTCACTGAATGTCGTTCCTTAGTGTCTGATTGTGACTGTTCACGATTATAACTTTAAATTTGGGTTCTGGAAGTTTTACGAATAGATGAGCAGTAGCAAATTTGAAGCACTTTAACAAAATCGATGCGGTTTAAGACAATGACTTTCGGCAAACAAAACTGGCTTTTTACTAAGACGTTTTAATTCTGTTTTCAAGCAGAATCGCTTCCTATAGATTTCTGAAGATGACAGATGCTGATTATTGTGCAGCCTCTGGCTCATTTTTTTTCTTTATCTTCAAGCTTCATGATGGTGTGCAGCACTTTAGATATCATCTTTCTTCTCTTGATAATATTTTCATCTTGCTGAAAGTGAGGACGAAATATCTTTGCATATAATAGCACTTTAATGCCTATGATTCAAGCCTCTCGTATTTTCTCCGAATCCAAACTTGGCTCGGTAGTTCAACAGGAAAACAAATAGTGACTACAGATTCTTTAAGGCTTTTACTCCAGCTTCGTTAGTGGTTTTATAATGAAAATCTCTGTAGGAGAGAAGACATTCCATCAAACCTGTCGCCATGTCACAATCATGTAACCCCTCATCTCAGTCACTCTCCTACTTTCCATCTGCTGTAGCACAAGAAAAAGGACTACATAAAAGAATGAAGAGTACCATTTTGTGGGCGCTTGGAAAGTGATGCTCTGGCAGGGCTTTGAAAAGAGATGTTAAATAGCTGTTTAATAACAACAGATAAATGCCCCAAAATGCCATTGTTATAATAAAAAATAAAATAAAATAAGAGCACACTATATTTTTGGAACCTGCATGTATTATTATACTATAATTCATGTACAAAAAAGATTTATATAATTATATTTGGAATTTGGTGCATGGGTTTCAGTCCTTATCAAAATGGAAAATCCAGGTTAATGTCTTACATCTGTTGGTTAATCAGTAAGATAGAAGAAGGAAAAATGTTTTCTACTTAACATGTATGATCTCTTTTGCCAGCTGTCTGTTGCTGTCCCATCATGTTATTGCACTGAATGCATCAAATTACTTGAATTAGTTCAGAAATCTTTAGTGCTTTGTAAGAGAGGTTTGATAATGTAGCCAGTGTTTTAATGGCAACTGTCGGACAAACTTTACAGAACACTGACAACAGTCTCATTTTAAGCAATAGAAAACAATCAGTATTTTCCAGATTACCCTGAGTGTTGTTTGGTTCCAGCTAGTTTATAAAGCATTTGTTCATTTTTTAGAGAATGCCAGTTTGTTTAGTTGCCCTTCTGCCTCAGCTGCCCCTCAATGAGAGGTTCAGGATTTATTGTAGTCCTGCTGTCACACTCTTCCTCAGTCTGACCAAGCTCAAATATTGTCTCACAGAAATGATTTGAATCACTTTAATGAGATAATAGAATCTTCTGACTCGTATGTGATAAAGTGGAAATTTAATAAGATAATGGTCAGCTGCTGGGTGAAGCAGCTTCATACTTTGTGACTGGTGCTCAGGTGAATATCACACACAGCACTGGTCAAATTCTCCTCAAACAATTAGATTGTGCCATCTGTTGTATAAAATCCGATGAGAAATGGTAACAACATTTGGACTTCCATTTCTGGTTTAAATGCTGTGCTACCAAGCCAGCCTAACTAATCAAAACTAGGTAAGTTAGAAAAGTCAGTGAGAAATTTGTCACCATGCCAATATTAACACAATTCTCAAAATCTCTCTTAAGTTGATAGTGTTCTGCGAAGCTTGTCCAATGTTGCAGTAGTTGTTATAAAAGAGTGCATTATTGGGAAGAGCATGACTCTATCAATCGCAGGTATTAGCGTCCATTTGAGCAGACATTTCCTCCTATAGGAGACCTGAGAAGTCTCAGATGCATTTCACCCTGCTAAATCCTGGAACAGCACAGGTATGGGCACATAGCTGTGTCACTCGCTTTCCTGCCATTAGTATTTACAGCAATCGGATGTGAAATGGAATGAAAACAAGTTTCAGCTACCTGGGGTCAGGAATGGAGTAGAAAATGAGCTCAAACAGACGAAAAAGGTCTTTCCCTTCAGGGCGGATGATGTTCTGTATTCAGTGGTGTGGATGATCTGTTCTGTTCTGCAGTGTGTATATTTTCGGGGGGTTTATATGAGCTGGTTGCTTTAGTTACAGAACTGAGCTCTCTACGGTTCATTTCTACGTCAAGAACAAAAGGGTTTTTGTCCAACGTTCAGCTTATAAAGATTCTAATAAAAAGAAATTTCAATTCTATTGTGTGTCATATTCATTTCAGTGCATAATGCAATTAGAGCCTGCATGTATTAATGTATACAGATAGTTAAAGCAGGGATTTCAGAGCCCCAGTCGGGCTTAAAGACTTAGCTGGACAACTTTTTCAGATCATCTTGGCATAGGCCTGACTTTACAGTCACTCAGGGCAAGTTAAAAGTCCTTCAGTGATTTAGGGACCACATGCTGCAGTCGCTTAAAAATCTCTAAATATTACAGAAAACATGGATTAGTTTAAGCTGTACTGCGTTTAGGAGCAAAGCCGGTTATTAAATAGTGATTTATTAGAGTTATCTTTTTTAGATCTCATTTTCGAAATTCAACTTACAGAGGATGAAAAGATACATGGTACAGTTACAACATCTTACAAGTGGCATCACTTCTGTACGGAAATTGACAAAGAAAATAAAAACCTTATCTTCATTATGCAACAGAGCTTTCCTCTTCACAGTAATCTGCTTAGCCACCGCCGCGTCTTTCAGACGGCACGTATAAACCTGGCTTCTGACTCCGAGTGATTAAAAAGTCCCGAGACGTTTCTCAACAAACTGGCAAGCGCCGCACGCTCGCCAAATTTCTCCCTCTGACTCATCAATCAGTCGCAGCCTCCAAAAGATCCTCCTTCAAACCGGTGAAAAATATTCTCCCCCCCCCCGCCCTCTTGCTACCACACAGATGATGTGCGGAGGGGCTTCCTTCCCGCCAGCCAGACTGATGCCCCGCACTGGCGGTCCATTACTTGTAAAGTGCTTTGAGTAAACTTGTGTAAACAGCCCCCCTTTTTTAAATCCTTCAGAGTATCCACATGTAAAGAAGTAATAAATTCATGAAATAGGACTTTTTGTTTTCTTCATATCAAAGCCACTTGTGGAGAAAACATACCATACTTTTTCCCAAGAGATGAAAAAAAAAAACAGAAAAGAAAAGAAGCGAAGGCCATTCCTCTGCAAAATCTCTGCCAAGGATGCTCACTGCTACAAAATACCTTCATGAAATAACAAAATCTGTTATTTGAAGCAGCAGACTGAAGGAATGGAATAAGAAATGGGCTTGGGAGATGGGACATCAGGCCTGTGTAAACGTTAGCATAAGAAATTATAACTGAATGATGTATGCTCCTGGTAAATATGCTTAAAATGGGCCATTTATTGAAGTAAACTGAAACCAAGAGACCAAAGAGCAATAATTAATTTCTCTGCAAATAGGGCTACGGCTCTTATATACACAAAAGCTTCCTCCCGAAGCCACAGGTTAACTGAAAATAGATTGAATGAGAGGGATCAGTTCCTCAACTCCCCTTTGAGTTATATACATACATTTACACCTCTTTCACAAGAGTCACTCAGAAAACCCCCGCAGTATTCATACAGCAGTAAAAAGAAGTCCCAGGCGTGACGTTCTCCCCGACCTGTTCACTCCTCCCCCCAGACCCCAAATTACCCTGGCAACAGATGACTTTACCTTTCAGCCACCTAAAATATCAGTCCGTTTGTTAAACACGAGCCATTAGCCATTCATTTAATTCGTTAAATTTCAAGTCAGATGAAAACCACCGTATTTTAAAAGCCAACCAAGTCTAAGCGCTAAACAAAACGATGCATAATGAATGGAGCGGTTTGGCTTATGAAGCACACCCATTAATAATTTACACGGCTTCCAAATAATAAATTAACAAATGAATAAATAAACAAGCAGGCAAGCAAACATCAACAAACTCGATTTTTTTCATTCTTTTTTTTTTTTTGTTTTTTTGGTCTCTGAAAATGCTGGACTCCCGTGAAGCTTTTTGCAGGTTAAGTTCACATGAAGGACTCCAGGTGTCATCACTGAAACTCGCAACGTGTCGCGTTCAGTGTTGTAGGACCTCCTGCGGAACGCACAGGGGAAATGCAGAGGAACAGTTCTGCTGTACTTCATGGACTTTGACATGTTTCACTGTTACGCAGGCCCTCCACTGGAAGTCTGGGTGAGAATCCGTCTTGGGTAACACTTAGGTATTCATAACACTCTGCATGAAGATTGCTCAGCGCTTTCATGGATACTGCGCATTCCTTGTACGCGCCTTCATGAAACATTCATTCACCATGTGTGTCATCTGTGAGGGAACTGTGGACTAGCCTCGCTTGTCACAAGGACAAAAAAGTGTGTACAAAAAAAGTCCTTATTTCAAACTGTAAACGTCTAGAAATAGCTTGCATTTCCATTTTGTGTCATTTATTTTTTTATTTATTGTTTTAAATACAGTTTGAAAATGCCTGCAGACCAATAGGAACAGTCAAAACCAAAACAACTTGAATAAAATCCTGTTATATTTAACTAACACTGAACTTTCCTACTCTTGCAAACCTACTTATTTTGTACTTCGTTCCAACAGCAATGCTCTGCTTTATTATTCGGTGCAAGGTTTCTGAACCCTGAATATAAAGTAGACTGCCAGTTAGCATTCATGGATGGATCAGAGTGTCAGTGGTCACAGGAATGGAATGGTCAATTAACCTTTTATGCTTATTTTGAGAGATGTCTCTTAACACATCACTATTTTCAGTCAGAGCATTTTAATGACTGCATAATAGTTTCATAATTGGTAAGTGAATTGTAATAAGCCGTAATGGCCACTTCAAATTCAAATTCAAGTTCAAACTGCGTTAATAAACATAGAAAAAATCTACACATAGGAAATGCAAAATGAGATCTGAACAACTGATGCATGCTTTTTCAAAAGGCAACATAAAACTGCCATGCAATTGTCTTAAATATTTTATGTTAATAAATTTATCTGAAGGCCTTTATCTGCAATCTACAGAATGCTTATTATTTTGACCCTAAAAGTCTTTTGTTGTGTTGTTTGTTTAACAATTCTATTTCAAATGTCACAACAAGTTTAAGAGGTTTCATGTAGGCACTTACAAACGATTAGCAGATTTGAGGAAGGTAGTATTAATCTTCATGTAAAGTGTTGGGAATGCCCATCTCATCTTGATCTAAAAAGTTACCCAGCACTGAAAGCCTTTGCTGAGGGCATTATGATCTTAACACAATTGAGGTTCGTCCCAGATGTCATTGAGAAGGAGGAGGAGAACATTGCCTTGGCTGGAGAAGCATGGCGGTGAGCTGAGGTGGGATGGCACAGTGTTTTCTCGAGTGGGCACTGAGGGAGAGAACGAGAAAGAGAGAGAGGGTTAAAGCACTGTGGCATTGTGCCCTTCCATCTTAGGGAGTCTGGAGTCCTGGACTGTTCCCATGGTGACCAGCAGGGGGCGGCCATCCTCGGGGTTGCTGGTCCGGGCCAGCGAGATGGGTCTTTGCTGGCCGGGGAGTTGGGGGGCAGGGGGTGGGGGTGGTTGGGGGGCGTTGGTGGCCTGGGGTCCCGACATGGACATGGGCGGCTCCAGAGGCAGGCCCTGTTCCTGGTAACCGTAGCCGATGTTGCCACAAGGGAAGCGGCGTAGTCTGTAGAGTGGGACAGGGGGGAGGGCTGCCGAATCCAGCAGGAGAGGGGCAGGGGCTGGTGGGGGAGGAGGGGGTAATAGGGGCCTGCACATGCCTTGTTGTTGCTGTTGTTGTTGTTGTTGTTGCTGGCGCTGGATCTGCTGCTGGTACTGCTGCTGCTTGTGCTGGAGGCCCAGGGCCTCGGCCACAGTCACAGTCCGGCCTGAGTGCTCCTGACCCTCAGCTATGACCCGCTGCTGCCCCCCCTGGGCCTGCCTCTGGGCCTGGGCCTGAGCTTGGGCTTGGGCTTGGGCTTGGGCCTGGGCCTGGGCCTGGGCCTGGGCCTGGGCCTGCTGCCGCTTCTGCTGCTGCTGGAGGAACCAGGAGCCATAGGTAGGGTTCCACAGGTTGGTAGGTTTCCCATTACGGTTTTCCTTATCACCCGGGTGGGCTTGAGTGAACCCCAGGTTAACGTGGCCTCCATCCTGGGCTGAGGGGGCTGCGATGGAGGCCTTGTTGCAGGCTGGCTGCCCAGTTCCTGAGTGGGGCTGAGACTGAGCTCCAGCTCCAGCTCCAGCTCCAGCTCCAGCTCCAGCTCCTGGTTTGCCATCAGCCAGATGGCTACCCATCAGCAGAACCTCAGCAGCCCTCTTGGCCTCTTCGGAGCGGGATGAAAGGGCAGGAGCTGAATCCTCCGTACCCTGAGGAGCAACCAGCAGAGAGGCGGTGGCAGGATCTTCTGGCCGCATGGGTACGCGCTCTTCCTCCTCAGACACAGGGCCGTACTCCACAGGCAGAGGGACATTCACCACATCTGGATCCTGAGTAATGCAAAAAAGAGAAAAATGCCATATTCACAGGTTAAACGACATTTACAGGTACAACGACAAAATATAATTTACTATAAGTTAAGAGATTGGTGTTATAAATACATTACCAGTCAAAAGTTTGGACACACCCTCTCATTTAATGTTTTTTCTTTGTTTTTGTTATGTTCTACATTGTAGATTAATATTGAAAACAAACAAAACGATGACGGAACACATGGAATTATTAAGTTAAACCAGAATATGTTTTGTAATAAGGTACTGATGGACAGTTGTTTTTTTTTCCTTAGTTAAGTGGTTCTTGCCATAATGTGGAGTAGAACCGTAGTGGAACAGGATCACTAACTGTGTACCAACCGGACCATCACAACTGATGGTCCCAAACACATTAAGAAGGCAAGAAATTCCACTAATGAACTGTTGACGAAGAACACCCATTAATTAAATACCATTCCAGGTCGATTCCTCATGAATCTGATTGAAAACATGCCAAGAGTGTGCACAGCTGTCATCAGAGCAATAGGTGATGTTTTGAATATTGATCTACACTGTAGCCAATAATAAAAACCAAGGAAATCGTTAAATAAGAAGGTGTGTCCAAACTTTTGACTGGTAGTGTATATACGCACAATATCAATAATATTCATATATATTTATAAAAATGTTGGCATTCCAAAGAAACCCAACAAGAAATCCTCTGCTGCACCTGCAAACAGTAGTCAATTCTCTCTAGGATAGTGGAGAAGTTGGGCCTGTCTTCAGGTTGGTGTTGCCAGCTCTGCGTCATTATCCGATATCTGTCCCACACACACGTGCGCACATCCAGAGACACACACACACACACACCCACACCACACACACACAGACACACACAAAAGAGTTGACTCATTAAAATTTTGTTTTGTTTATTTGCTCGTTACTGTGTTTTTTCCCCCCATGCTAAACAAGGCTATTTATTGTGCGGGTGATTGCCTTTGGATAGCTGAGAGCAAAGCTAGAAGAAAAAGGCAACCAACTGAGATTTGATTTAATCAAGCCTGTTTTTACACTAATTGCAATTTTCATTTCGGTTGCACACCTCAGCGATGTTTTCGTGTACTGTTTACAACCTATCGTGCCCGTTGCTCCACAGAAAGAAGGTGTCATTTGAGGTTTGATTTGTTTCAGTGTGGAAAATAAAGAGAGAGGAATCAGTCACTTCTCTGCATTTGATATAAAACAATGCTCTGAAACCTCGCCTATACTGGATATAGCTGTGCATTATTAATGCTGAATCAATACCCCCAGCTGATGCAGTTTGCCCTCTGTGCAAATGAGAACAGACAACAAATGCAGAGCTGAGGGATGGTCAGTTACCACTGACAAAACAACGCTGCTTGTGTGGTCATGTGAAAGGACTATGTTTGTATTCTGTGTAGTTAATAGGATATGCTGGCACACATGAACAGCTGCATTATTGAACTGCTGGTTATGCATGCATTTGCAGCTGTTCAAAAATGAGCTGGGCTCATATTAATAAACAGGTGTGTCATTATGTTTTTAACACTGTGTCCTGTTGAAGACCTGTTTTGTGTTAAAAGGAATACAATACAGATAAATGACTCATAATAGGTTAAAACACCCTTTGTAAGAGTGTATCTTTGTGCAGAGCATGGTGTAGATATACATTGCGTGTACTGGGTCTATCAGGCAATGCTGAAAATGCAGTCACTCACACTGGACCAGGGCAGTTCTTTGGAGGGTCCATCCTGCCTCCATTAGTGACAAACTCAAGGACCTCCTGATTGCTGCGGCTGGGGTAGGGCATATAACCCAGAGAGAAAATCTCCCATAGCAACACTCCAAAAGACCTAAAACACAGGATGATGAGACAGAGGGGTGGGGGGTGAGAGAGAGATAAGACAAACATTTAGAATAAAGTGAAGACATACATTCCATTCGATATACAGTATATTACTATCATTATGACAGTGACGGATGGATGGGTGTACAAACAGACAGGTTGAAAGACTGATTAGATAGACTGACAGATCGACAGGTAGATCGATAGATCAGTAGATAGATAGATAGATAGATAGATAGATAGATAGATAGATAGATAGATAGATAGATAGATAGATAGATAGATAGA
>JBBIGA010000001.1:45575641-45588594 GCA_037576975.1 Alestes dentex | reverse complement strand
AGAAAGAGAGAGAGAGAGAGAGAGAGAGAGAGAGAGAGAGAGAGAGAGAGAGAGAGGGGCAAAAAGTGAGAGAGGGAGAGACAGTGTGACTGTAGTCATGGAAACATACTTACGTTCACTGCTCATGCAGTAGGCATATCTGAAAGTATATTCGTATTTCTCTACAAGTGTTCCAGCAACCCCATGTATTCCAAAACCTGTGTGTATGAGGAAGATTGCCTCTTCGGCTCATGCTGTCATTACGGTGGCTTATCACCCCCTCACAGCGTACGATATACTGTACCTGTCCGTATCCTCCGTGCCCCGCAAAAGCTCGACAAGCTCCGTGTAAAGAAAGCATTCAGCTCACACAAGTTATGTTTAGTCGAATGTTTAGTACGGTTATTGGCTCCAGGCACTTCATTGTACAAAAGTAAACCCTGATTTAAAACCAGTCGACTCAGCTTCAAATAAGCCTTTCATTATAAAAGGGCCTGCAGGACAGAGCTGAAGCACTACAGGCATGAAATGAGGTGTTTAAAAGAAAGTGGGAAAACAATCTGCAATGGCTGGACACTCTGTAGTTTGTATAGCGAGTTTTAATCTTATACTTCAACTGGATTATCTGATTATCTTCAGCTAAATTAGATACTGTGTCATATCAATATCCAAAATGTATCCAAACTACTAACTGTATAATATTATTCTGTGTTTCATTCATATGCCACATTTACTGCATGTAGCATTTCATTCTGTCAATCACACTAAATGTGTGTCAGTAATGAAATATGACATCGCTGCAAGCAGCAGGAGAGCGACACCATGCATGACTGTAGCAAAATGAATGTAACCGAGAATTGTGATATTATATTTTAGCCATATTCCCCCACTTTTAATAGCAGCACATAAACATCATGGCATACAATTTGGGTTGCCAAGGCTAAGCCAATGCAATGTTATTTATACAGAGACCATATTGCATTCAGTACCATGGTGGGCCTTGGGCCTCTGATCTTGGCAAAATACGGCATTTTGCCAAGATCAGATACATACATGTCACACATAGCATAGCTACATAACACAATTCACACACACCACACAGCTCACAGCTGCAGAAACTGAATTATCCAAATGCAAAAACGCTGCCTTAAGACAGATAGGCTGGTGGATTATAGTCTTTTGAACAGTGACAAATGTATGTTCTAATTGGATTATAAATCAATCCTTATCCTGATCGCACATGAAAAAACCCAGACAAAGTGCACACAATAAGTAATTTAGCATGAAAGTGTCTAAAACATACCCTGATCTCCTTATCAGGGGAGATATTGCTCTCACCCCCCGCAACCCAGCCGCAGTGGGACTCACACACCTTCTCTCTTTCACACGGGATCTTATCTGAGCCTCAGTGCCCTATCAGATCTGCTCCAGCTAACTTATCACAGCTCACCTGGAGAGAGTTGGCAAGGGGAGAGCGAGAGAGAGAGAGAGAGAGAGAGAGAGAGAGAGAGAGAGAGAGAGAGGGAGGGCCTGATTGCTACCATGTCCCTCAGCTCTCTACAGGAATAAGCTTGTGGGATGGAAAGGTGTTAAGCCGAGTGTTTATCGGAGAAAGGAAAAGAGAACTGGAGGGAGGCAGACATATTGCGTCGTGTCTCCCAAACAAAGACATTTGCACTCCTGACAAAATCTGGCCACTGCCAGCCTTATCATGTCCTTGTAATGCATGAGCTGGTGTGTGGCCCTTTGAGATATCGCCAGCCACAGCCAACTCCAAGAGATCACGCTACACCAACTTTACATATATATGTTCTTTCCGTAATCCCCCACAAAGGAGAGGAACGCTGTTCGATGCAGGACGAAATGCGAGACAAACGTCACAGCCTTTTGAAGAACGCAGTGGAAGGGATCACACAAAACCCCAGCAAAGCCCTCAGAAATCTCCTGCCATATCTTTAAAAGGCTATTTTCCTCCCTGACAGCAGAGTTACACGATGTGGACAAAATACTAGTACTGTGAATGCAACCCGCCTGGTAGTCTACTAAAACAGTGATAAATAATATGGCATGGTTACAGATTACTCTGAATTACTTTTTGTTACATTACATGAGTGCATACATTTATCAAAACACCCACACGTGTACAACTAGTCAAGGTATAGCACAACGTTCTGGTTTGTTAGGGGGTTCATTTGCATATTGCAGCCTTCTGTGTTTACAAGAGTGCGAAAGTCAATATCAAGACAATTAAAAGTGATTTATGGTGCAGCGCTACAAGCTTTAAAATGTTGCCACACTTGGTTCTTTGAGTGTTGCAACAGAGGAGCAGTTTTTGCTCTGTCTCTGTGTATCTGGGGGATCATCTGGGCATCCCTGAGGACCAGTTTGAGAACCACTTCCATACAGAACCTTGCTTGAAAAAGAGATTGGTAAGTGTGAAGGACCTTATAAAAAATCATACACTTCTATACCCATTTATTGTTTCTTTCAACAGCCTTCACTTTGAAAACAAAATTAAAAAGCTTGTTCTCACTCGCATTGCATTTATAAAAAAAAGAGAAGATAAGATCTTAAAATGTGGATAAATCCACATCACATATAATATCAGCCAAACCACAGACTGCCAAGCTGTCAGTTTCAGTTTGGGTTTAAAACTGTCACAATACTGTTTTTATATAGTTTGCCTCAGTCTTAATTCTAATGCATATAAATGTGTTTGAGCACATTTAACAGCAGGCAGAATCTCAGTGGCTCATTTAACAGCATTCAGAGTCAAATGGCTTAGAATTGGTCCTACAGAAATCAGAATCCCACGGCTTGAGTACATTTATCATCAAGGAAGGAGGAACATGAAGGAATATTGTTTCATCTGACTATGTACTTGTACTTATTGATGACAATAACGTGAACCTTGAACCTTGGAATCTGATGGTTTAAACACCTGAATGAATCCAGTGTTTCAAGTTCATTTAACAGTGTTCAGAGTCCAGTGGCTCGAGCACATTTAACAGCAATCAGTTTTGAAATGGGCACATACCTATGTACACTATATGGACAAAAGTATCGGGATGCCTGACCATTACACTAACATAGACTTTAATATGGAGCTGGTCCTCCTTTTATAGCCAAAACAGCTTCAACTCTTCTTGGATAGCTTTTCACAAGATTTTGTAGTTTCTGTGGGAATGTGTGCCCATTCATTCTGTAGAACATTTCTGAGGTCAGGCACTGATTTTGGACGAGAAGTCCTGGCTCAAAACTTCCGTTCCAGTTCATTCCAAAGGTATTGGATGAGGGTGAGGTCAGAGCTCTGTGTGGGCCAGTCAAGTTCTTTCACACTGAACTCATCCAGCCATGTCTTTATGGAGCTTGCTTTGTACACTGCGGCACAGTCATGCTGGAATAGAAAAGGTTCTTCCCCAAACTGTGCCCACAAAGTCGGAATCATGGCATCGTCCAAAATGTCTTGGTCTGCTGAAGCCTTAAGATTGCCTTTTACTGAACATAAGGGGCCTAGCCCAAACCATGACAAACAGATGTGTCCCGATACTTATGTCCACATAATGTACCTGTGTAGCCTGCCAGTGCAAACAAAAAATGTGGGCTGAACCACCGAATACCATTTGGGTTCAGAGCTGTTGCATCACTAGTTTTTATAAAGTTTGCTTACATTCATCTCTCATGTCAAATGCTTGTTTGAAAATGTCTTCTCTTTCTACAAAGGCTGTTTTAGAATGCATGCACTTGTGTGCCTGTGTGTGTGTGTGTGTGTGTGTGTGTGTGTGTGTGTGTGCGTATGTTAAATGTCCTCTATCAGACTGCATGTGACTGAATGAGAGAGCAAATAAGCCAGACACCACTGGGTAATCTGTGTTTATATTGGCTGGTGAGGGAGGTTTTTGGGTAAACAGAAGAAGAGAGAGCAAAACACACAGCGACTTTAAGCGAATGTCTCAGGGTTAATCATATATATTAAACCAATGCCTCACACACACCCAAATTCCCTCAGACAATCTCGCACGAAGTCAATGGTCACAGCGAGTCTCTAAAGTGCCGAGGACATTCGGGATTGAAACTTTAAAACAAATTCAGGAATAAACACTCCCCCGTCCCCTTGGTCCCACTGCTCTGAACTCTTCTCAGTCCTCGGAGCTCTGGGGGGACATCCGTAAATCTACATCAGCAATTAGAGCTCCTTTATGGTACCCGTCCCGTGAGAGCAGCACAACTCCAGCTCCTTCACTTTCCTGTTGCCTAATAATACTTTCTTTTCACCTCCTAAGTGAGTCATTGTCAGACACCCACTGATGCTGCTAAAGAAGCTGTCAGCCTTGTAAAGCCTCAAGTCCCGCAGGCCCTGCCTGTTTGATGGCAATATGTGCTTTTAGGCAGGAAAAACAAAACTAAACAAAAACATTTTACCTCCTGCTTGGTTCTAAGAGCTTCAGCCAGAGTATCTGCATGAAAAGTTGTCCCAGTGACCAAAAACTACTGAGGAAACGTGCAGGGATCTGATGCATTTATGCTTCTCTACTTAGCTTGCTGGAATAATACCAACGAGACTTTAGACCACCTTAAAAGTGGCATTTTTATGAGTGTGTGAGAGAAGTAGCTTGATTAAAAATAAAACTAAAAAAAAACCAAGAACCTCATTACCTGAAGACTGTGCATCACTGTTTCATAACGATGTTTGCCTAGAGTGACATCTGAAAGCGGTGTTATTTTTATACATTGAGTGCCATATTAATTAAATCTGAGAGAGAAAGAGAATCATGGAAAGACACACTCGAAAACACTTAACATGCATTACCTAACATCTCATGTAAATAACTGACAGAATGAGAACTGAAATCTTTTTTTTTCAATTATTATTCAATTGGTGATTAGCAGTCACTCATATGTAAATATCGTTTTTAGCTAGGTGCTTATTCACAGAATGTCAATGGCTTTAGTGAGTATTTGTTCCAAACATTTTCCAGGGAATAAAAATAAAACTCAATGTCCAGACATTGTGAATTAATCAGATACTGAAATCCATTTTTTACTTATTGCACTTGGGTCACTTCAGCACTGTGAAACTCATCACAATGCGATGGTAAACCTAATAAAAACAGATTGAATATCCACAGTCATCCAAAGTGTTGCTGTGATATTTATGGATCAATAAGACAGACCTGGCCTTGTAAAATACACTCAGCTAAATTGAAAAATTGAAAAAGTCTGCTGAAATTCCAGGTAACTCTTGAAATCATGTTATTAAAACAAAGGATTTAAAACAATGTGTTTGTCTACAGAACAGACCCACTGGACTGATCATTCATGATATGTGTGTTGCAGACACAGTTGAGTGTATGTCACTTATAGCTGATAATTCCCATAACCTTTAATAGACATACCTGTAGATGTCCCTGGCCATCCCAAAGTCTCCGATTTTGGCCACTCTTCCAGGGCCTTTACAGGTCAGCAGGCAGTTCCTGGCCGCAATGTCCCTGTCAAAGGACAATAATGTAACGTAAGTGGCTGAATGAAGCGTCATCTTTTACAGTCCCAGTTAAAGATATTAACAGGGAACGCGTGAGGTACAAATTTCAAAGCATTAAGTAATTGTTCTGGGTAACATGTCGGTGAGTTCAAGACAGTAGAACTAAATGACAAAATTTACAAAGTAGTTCTAGATAGTAACTAAGTAAGTGTGGGGTATTGTGCAATTATTTTGGAAACAGACAGTAAGCCATGGAAGGATCGCCCCAGGTGAAGTCTTATAAGACCCTGAAGTGTCCCATTCCTGTCATTTCCAACACTTCGTTGGTTGGATCTTCAGGCACTTCTTACATCTGCTGTGTTTCCATCATGTGGGAGGGAGGGAAATAACGGGAAAGATTCGGTCCTGACTTGGATGCAGCTTGGATGTTGATGAGAATCACATTTGTAAGTGGGAATATTTTTTTTAATATTATTATTTTATTTTAAAAAAAACACACATACATGGCATATACTGCACTGTTACCAGGGGTACATCTGCAATATTTGCCAGGAAAATAAGTGTGAGGAAATTAATAGAGAGATCAGCAGTCTACATGAAACTAGGGGGCTACACAGCCATTGGCCTCCCTCTTGAAAAGGTGAGATGGAACTGAGCCATCCCGGCTTGATCTCAGCAGACCACAGGCAGATATTCAGTGGTTTTGCACCAAAAGTCGATCCGTCTGCCAGCGAGTGAAAACGGCTCAGAGCAGGGTGAGAGTGGGAAGATTAACAGAGAGTCCAGCAGAAAGCCAGATAAGGTCAAGGCCAGGGCAGCTCCAGCCCCTCTTCACCAGGTCAGACATCATTTAGGCACAGCAAGACAGATAAAACAGGCTGAAAAAATAAAAAGACCAAGGATGTTGGACATGTAGTTGGCCCCCTCCGTGTAAAATGTGACCCGCTTATGACCACCGATTTAGAAAAATTTGAGGTCCATAGCAACAAGTCAGATAAATAAATTACACTGAATGCCTACATAAATGCCCAACAAGTTATTTCCATTACAAAGAAGGAGGACATTAAAAAAATCTCATAATTGGATAATTACTTGAAGGTAATGAGTGAAAGCATATGAGATATGGGTGTATACAGCTTTACAGTGAAATTTAGTATGGATACACTTGTGTTTACCACTTACTCTTAATAATTATCCATTTTTACTATAAGTAATTATAAAATCCAGTTATTTCATTATAAAGTATAAGCATTGCTGTCTGTATATTGTACTATTTTTTTTCTATAGAGCTAGAACGATAGCATTTCAGTGTCTTGGTATAATGGTTCCTGCATTTTACCCAATATATTTTATATCTCACATGTATGCTGTTGATATCTAGAACTTGTTTGGTATTTCAGTGTAATTTGGTTGAACACACCAGCGTTACCCAAAATATCTACGTAGTACTTAGTTTGTTCCAAGTTCCTAGTTTGTTCCTCATACTCAAGCATGTGTCATATCCACTGGAACTCAAAAACTGAACTTCCAATATACTGTATGTAGTGTGCTACGTCATAGGATCTGTACTACACAGTTTAGCCATGCCCAGTTCCACCCAATAGCTACGACTCCTCCAGTCATGATACCATCCTCTGAATCACGTGAAACCAGCCAAATCTTTTTAGAACTGCTACTAACTCAAAGTGCTTGGAGGAGAACATTGAGCACCAATTCTGGCTGGCTAGCTTCACAAGGGATGGGGAGAGAGGGGCATCCTACCCACCCAGAGAGAGGACGACTTTTTATACAGATGTATTTGTGGCACACACAGTTCTGTGCAACAGACCAGAAATTATGCACACATAATAATACATCAGTATAATTTTTTACCTGCTACACAACAATGATATAGGTATGCCATACTAATTGCATAAATAACACTAGTATCAGAGCACTTGTATCACACAAACAAATTAAAAAAAAAACAATCTAGTGTGATGTGAGTGACTGCATTAGCTTAACCATTTCCAAACGAGGAAGGCCACTGTTTACAGTTACCAGGCAACACCTAGTTTATCTTATCAGTTCACTCAATTAATTCAGAGGCTGCTAATGGAATGTAACAAATGCATGCAATGACTGGAGCACATCAATAAGTCAGTGACCAAAACAGTAACTATGCCAGAGAATTTGCTGTGTGTTTTTACTGTGTGTTTATTTCAACTGATTGTAATGTTATGTAGTATTTTACTGGCTTATTAGACACGCTTTCTATAAATTGTTCCAGTACTACTTCACATTAAGGCTACCCTTACCAAGGGTTTATAAATGATTTATAATCAGGTTGATTATTTGGTTGTAGATATTTATAAATTAATAATACAGTTACAAACATGTTATAACAGTTGTCATACTTTGATGCAGGCTCGCTATTCTGCAAGATCTGATGTTTGAATGGTAGTAGCATGTTAACAAACACCCAGTAAAGTTGACAGTTTAACATTCTGCCTGAGAAAGGGACAAGATAAGATCAGCAACCAGCAAGATCTGAGATCCTGCCAAATAATGAGCCTGCATCAATGTATGACTGTTAAAACGTATTTATAACTGAATATTAATGATATATCAACGGTCTACAGCCTAAATAACAACATGATTGTAAATCATTTTTGTGAGTGTATTCATGCTCTTTTATTGTAGTTTAAAAGAAATGTGACTGTAGCCATGATTCGTAGTCTGTGGATTCTGCTCCTGAATACTATATCTAGTAACAACACCATGTCCTGGAAAACTGCTTGCTCCTTTTAAAGGTACTTTTTAAGGTAATGTTGCTTGTAGAGTTGGCCTATTTGTACCAGGTCACCGAGAAACAAAGCGTCGTCTGTGTTTAACAGAGAGAGTGTAAAGTAGCCAGCGACAGCATCGTGTTCTCCCTGGGCTCAGCAGTGGCGGTGAAAGATGGCCCAGACACAACGCAGGAGTGGAGAAGGAGGTGCATGGATAAAGCCCTGTGTGTGTCTGTATGCCTCCCCATTAGCCAGATTGATGATTTGACTGCATGTGTAGCGTAAATGAGCTCTAATTGGACTCGTTTTTCACGGTTGCCTGGTTAAGGGTGTAAAAGTATGGAGAAGAAGCAGAAGTTCTGTCCCAGGTAGAGAGGAGAGTCCATGCTGAGGACAACATGGCCTGAAGAAGCAAATGTGCTGAGCTCAGAGGACAACAGAGAGGCCATCTGCTGGATGTGGACAGACAGTGTGTGTGTGTGTGTGTGTGTGTGTGTGTGTGTGTGTGTGTGTGTGTGTGTGTGTGCGTGTGTTCTACCTGTGAATGAACTGGTTCTCTTCTAGGTACTGGCAGCCACGGGCTATGTCTCTAGCTATGTTGAGAAGGTCCACCATGGTGAGGCTGGAGGGATGCTCCTAACAGGAAAGAGAAAAACAACATGTTAGAGCACAGAAAGCAACACAGAGCGAAGCAACATGTGGGCTAGAGGTCTGACTGACATAAAAACATTTGGCCCAATTAAAAGTGAGACTTTGAGCAGCTTTGCAACTGTGAAGGTTGTGAGTGTCTGTATGTGTGTGTGGGCAAGGTCTTCTCACCAGTCTGGGTCTCTTCTCTCTAAGGAAGCTCTTGAGGTCTCCTCCAGCCATGAGCTCCAGCAGAATGAAACGCGGCAGGGCCTGTAAACTCACCCCTATGCATCGCACGATGTTCTGATGGCTGAACTTACTGCCAGGGAGAGCAAGGATGATGGAGAAATTTATGAGAGCGAAAGCTTGTGTGCGTATGTGTTTGTGTTTGTGTGTGTGTATGTGTGAGACATGCTTTGGATTTACTCGATTCAAATGCAAAAGCCAATATAATTCATGTCAAAAGTAAGTTAAATAGATGATGGTGTAATACATTTGATTCATGTGGAACCAATGTCACATTTGAATTCATTAATTAACTTTTTCAGTGTATGTTGATTACCTGATTATGAGGGCCTCCATCAGAAAGTCCAGTTCATCTTGCTCAGAACACACTTCAGGAAGTGTCTGATTAAAAACAAGACACCAAAAAACTTTATCATAAAATACAACCACGGATGCATGTAATGCAATCATACAGACTAGCAGTTTCTGACGCTGTGAGACAGACGGTTATGTATAAAAACGTAACAGACAGAAACAGTAGTACCATACTATTTAATTTGACTTAACAATGTAACTGGATTGAAGGAAAGTGTGTGAAGAATTAGACAGTGCTAATTGTTAGAGCACAATATCTCAATTTAGCGTGTGGTCAAGGGCAACATTGTGTCAAATTAATCCAATGTGTCAATTACGAGAACAAGGACAGTTCAACAGACTATCACAAAGGAGAAGAAAAATAAATCATTCAAAATGTTTATTATTATCTGCACAAATGTGACCTGGCATATGAACAATAAGGCGATGTTTCAGACACCACTTCTGTCCAGGGGCTGAACGTGTCAAACTGCAAATCATGCACTTGCTTTCGCTACCATGATACTGCCCCCCCCACCTCCCACCCCCGTCACAAACCGCTGATATAAAAAAAATACACTTGGAGGAACTCGGAAGCCCCGAAAAGTGCAATTACCACTTCTGTTCTAAAATATTTTTATTAAGTTAGTAAGTTACATAAGCTGTTAGTGTGCAAGTTTAATTGATCTTGGGGGCAAGGTTGTTTTTCAGTTGCCTGCACTGAAATACTACTTTAAGTTTACCTTGACTGCCACCTGCATGGGACTGGGTTCTCCTGGTATTCCAACTGCCAGACCCTCATAGACCTCTCCAAAGGCACCATGTCCCAAACCCCTACACACACACACACACACACACACAACAGGCGTTGGCTTTTGTTAAATACCTTCTACCTTCAAGTTACACTTGTGAATGTTACAGGAAAACAAGAGTACTTATTAACACCATAATGGGTTCATTCAGACTGCAGCACATTCTGAGATAAGAAGAAGAGTTACTGATGCAGGCTGACCTGGTCAAGGAGATGTTGCGGCGGGGAACCTCCTTCAAGTCATTAACAGATGCTGTCTTGCCAGCGAAGCAGTAGTTGGGGTTATAGTCAGTCATGATGGTAGATGCCCTCAGCTTACTCAGCTTGCAGTCTGGACTCTGTAGCTCCAGCTGAATTGATTGAAGCTCAGTGTGCTTACGTCTGTACACTGGAAGTCACAAAAAACAAGGCTTACAGATGCTGAATAGCTTTATACAGCAAGTACAGCAATTGTGCTGACAAAAGTTATAAAAAGAAACATATATGTATCATGCCCCTAATCAGAAACACCTTGTACTTCCACTCGCGGGTACCTTACAGGTCCACTATGTATGTGTAAAATTAAGTGTGATTCATCTATTGTGAGTCAGCCTCTACCTTCAACACTGGTCAGTTTCTGACCCCAGTGTAGATATTATTTGGGCCAGACAATTCTGACACTGTCATAAAGTAAAGTAAAGTGGCCCCTTATAGTCACGTGTGAACAATGTGAAATACTTTCTCTGTGTTTGACCCATTCACCAAGTGAAGCAGTGTGCTGCCACCAATGAGGGGCATCTGGGGAGCTGTGTGTGGGGACGGTACCTTGCTCAAGGGTACCTCAGTTATAACAGTAGCAGTCCAGGGATTCAAACCCACAGCCTTCTGATCTCAGGGCGAACTCCCTAACCACTAGCCTACCAGCTGCCCCACCCATGACCCAGTGATTGAGAGTCTCGTGCTCTGTCATGGTAGGGTATGAGCTGTAATGCGAGGTTTTTTCCATACATCCGTGTCATTACTAGTTTGAGAAGACCCAGACTTTTCAGCAAAGAGTTGGCCCATGGGCAGCTGGTGGCCTGGTGGTTGCAATTGGAAAGGTCATGGGTTCAAATCCCAGGACTGCCAGTGGCAACAGTGAGGTACCGTTGAGCAAGGTACCCTCCCAGCACATCGCTGGCTGCTCACTACTTCACTGAGATGAACAGGTTAAATGCAGAGGACTCAAGTAATTTCCCCCAGGATTAATAGAGTATATAAAACAAGAAAATTAAATAAAATAAAATGGTCAGAAACTGACCACTGCTAAAGAGCTAGAGGGAGGAGGACACAAACTGACCATGAATACACGATTAGGGCAGATAGTGATGCAGCAATAAACAGATATTAAAATCAGCGGCCTCAATAAAATACAATTAAAAACAATCAGAAATCAGCACGCCTCATGTTCAAAAATACACACTCTTGTAAACACCTTCACACAAACACATAAACAAATGGGATACACGTGTGCACATGCGTACACACCCACTCCCATCCACCCACACACACAGGAAGCCTAGTGGCCCTGACCTAAGCTGTAAACACATTAGTGTTGACTGCGAAAGTGATTTATTCATAGATCCGTAATGGACGAGGCTTGTCAAGGGACAGTTAACTCGCCATCCATCATCAGTCTGTTTCATTCATCAGTGGGAGACTGCTACTCATCCCGGTCTGGACAGCCCTCGTGGTGTGATGGCTCAATGAATGTGTGGGAGTAAATGATAAGGCTGTGCTGAAACACGTGCCAGCCACTTGTCCACACTCTCCATCCTCTCTCTTTCTCTCTCTCTCTCTCTCTCTCTCACACACACACACACACACACACACACACACACACGTAGACACACAACAACCCAAAACAACAAGAGCAACAGCTCGTCCTTGGATTAGGTCTACAAATACAGCCAGTCATGAGACTTTGTGCAAAGAAGTCATTTGCAAATCACTTTCATTGCTTTGTTTGGGATTGTGTGTCTGTGTGCATGTGTGTCTGTTTGCCATATCCTCTGTGACAATGTTTTTTGCACTTTTTTGTTTTCTCCATGATTTCCACACGTCTACAGATGCTCTTATGCCTGCCCAGAAGATGACAAGCAAACAAAGTTCTATTTCACTGCAATGCATTAGTGTTTGGGTTTTTCAGTATAAGTTGATATCTTTCAGGCCTCTGATGCGCTCCACCAGATTCAAGCCTATTCTGGCATTCGATTTAAAGAGGTTGCTCGAAAACTGCAGCCGTACTCCACCAAAAGACCTGACCTCCTCCAGTCTACGTGAATCATATGCCGTTTATTACTCCTTCTTTCTGAACAATCTTCAGTTCGTGAGCAGCGTGTTAAGGTCCTGTTGGCTGTACTGAGCTGTAATAACTGACTGTTACTCACTGATCATGACTCCAGACACGGCCAGCAGCAGAGCAGCGATGAGCGCAGAGGTGCCCACAGACAGCACCAAAGCCAGGTGAGAGGGAGAGGGCGGATGAAGCGGAAACATCTCTGGAAAATCACAAATACGTGTTCAACCAAAGGCTTTCATGGAAGAAATCACTTACCAGCCTATCTACTGATAAATAATTAAAGGCAGAAAAAACATTTTCAGCATCAGCTGACTGAGAACTAGTAAAGCAAAAGAATTAAAATTTTACCAGCAACAAGAAAAGTGTAATTTATATATATATATA
>JBBIGA010000001.1:45557150-45573692 GCA_037576975.1 Alestes dentex | reverse complement strand
ACCCCCACCTATCATTAAACAAAAATGCCAGCTCCAGCCCCAGCTACATCTACAAGTCTCTCAGGCACACTAGCTAGTTATCATGCTGCAGAAAAATCTGCTCTGTCATTGGATCCACTCTCTTACCTTCACTTTTGATTTTTAAAATGTCTGTAAAATAAACAGCTATTTCAGTTTGTTTACACTGACAGGTGTTGCTCATGTTAACATGGGTGAGGTCATTGAAAGGTTACACAGTTTTTCTACCTGCGAGGCATGTCAGCTAATGATGGGAAATGTGCACATACACACACACACACACACACACACACACACACACACACACACACACACACACACACACACACACGCCACTCTCCTTAAGCATACTTCATTAGTTATACTTGCAAATTGATTTGCAAGTGGCCTTTTTTAGTTTGCTTTTGCAGAGAAAGTGTAAGAAAAGCTAAAGCAATGTACATGCTAAAAGGTTAGCCTCCTAACTAGCATTTCACCTAATAAACATCTTAAAAAGGGAAAAGCAAGACACATTAAAACCATGCTTTCAGAAACTACTGAATTCATATTCAGAAACAACTGAATATGAACATCAAATTGTTGTAATGTATTTTTTTCAAAATATCTGAGACACCCAGCAAAGTCACTTTTCTTTAAGAATGGTACCATCCAATCACAACCTGATGAACACAATCAGGTCTTTCCCACAATTATCACCCCCCACTCCAGATGTCAGGCTGACATAAATTACTTGCTTATAGATAACTGAATCAAGCTGAAAGATGCTCTGTGTATTCCACACTTTCATACTGCATTTGTGTTTGCAAATAGAATATATTTTAGTTTTATCAGTTGAAAATTCAGAAAAGTTATTGTTGGGCTTGCGGTCTCAGCTCCTAAAAAATGCATGCAGTGCTTGCAAAATGAAAGGACCGTATCGTGCTGTTAAATGCAATCTGGCCACCCGTGTTTTACCTGTGGAGTTGATGCAGGACACTCCGTCGGGAGCAAGGATTAGACCGTCTTCACAGTAACACGTTGTTCCCTCCGGAGCGCTGTGGCACTCTCCTGACGCACAGTGACTGCAGTTCTGCACCGGATTAATGATCACCTCGCCATCGCCCTCCATGACTGACAACAAGACAGCAATGAGCCCAGTGGAAGAATGTAAAAGAACTAAAATGAGTCAAGGAAATATATTCTATTACTCAAGAGTTCAAAATTTCTTCACATTGGTAATCATTTCCAAGACTCTCTTTAGCTTTCTGAACAGTGACTTTTGAAAGTGTAGGTTCAAGCACAAATGGATTGCATACCTTTGCAAAGCTTTGCAAATTTGTGTTACCTTTAAGTGCATCCATGAATATCTCTCCGTCTGGGCTAATAAAGGATGAACCATCCTCCCCGTCCTGTTTAGGGTCATTGTTTACAGAGGCGCTTCCACCTACGAGCACGGAGGCGATAAAAAAAAAAAAAAAGCTCTGATGCAACTTGGTTGTAAGAGGATCAAAGTAATGGAGTAAGAAGTTGTGCCCTGCACAAGCAATGCAATGCAATGTGGGTCAGTATGACATAATGTAAACACTATGTGAAAAGAGACAGAACCTCTGTAGCCTCCTCCTCCTCCTCCGCTTGTACAGGCTCCTCCGCCACCCCCGAAACCCCCGTAAGTGTTCCAGCCCAGCTTATCACATGGCTCTCCTCCCTGACCTCCAAGAAGAAGTGGCCTCCCACCTTGAGGGACAGGAGCACTGTCATTCCAGCCTCCACCACCCCCTGAAATACAAGAAGAGAAACATATATCAGAATATACATTATTCCATGAAACAATGATACTCCCCAAATGTTTAATAACTGAGGTTCTTTATTGGTTAATAACTTCTTCCAACTCCCTAGATACACTATATGGACAAAAGTATTAGGACATGCTTGTTTCTCAGGGTTTGGGCGAAGCCACTTACTTCCAGTGAAAGACAATCTTAATGCTTCACCATACGGGACATTCTTGATAACGCCATGACTCCAACTTTGAGGACACAGTTTGGGGAAGAACCTTTTCTATTCCAGCATGACTGTGCCCCATTGCACAAAGCGAGCTCCATAAAGACATGGCTGGAGGAGTTCAGTGTGGAAGAACTTGACTGGCCACACAGAGCCCTGACCTCAACCCCATCCAGCACCTTTGGGATGAACTGGAATGGAGATTGCGAGTCAGGCCTTCTCGTCCAACATCAGTGTCTGACCTCATAAATGCTCTACAGAATGAGTGGTCACAAATTCCCACAGAAACTCCAAAATCTTGTGGAAAGCCTTCCGAGAAGAGTGGAAACTATTACAACTGCCAAGGGCAGACCAACTCCATATTAAAGTCTTTGAATGCATGTATTTCCATGCAATGTCATTAAAGTTCCTGTTGGTGGAATGGTCAGGCATCCTAATACTTTTGTCTATACTTAGACTGATAGTTAAATCAGTTTAAACTAGCTTTTAGTGTGTTTAAATATATTTAAAAGTTACTATTGAATAAAAAATAACAAAAATGCTGACGACAAGTGATTTCACACTTTTGAAATGTACTGCACAATGGACAGTTTGTTGACCATCCCAGAATTAGTCATGGCCTCCATCTCGGTGTCCTTATATAGCTTCTAAAGTTGCTTTGCTCTGCTGGAGCGGTGGTGAGTCCTCTAAAGCTGAATCTTTTAGTTTGTTCCCGTGTCCTCTCTGCGAGTAGATGATACGACTCAGGGAGTGGGACATTTCACACACTACTGTAAAAAGCAAGAGGACGTCGAGAAGCGGAGCAGACAGAAATGATTCCGGATGTGGGAGATGATCTCTGCTCTCGCCTTCCTTCTGAAAGCAGGTCACTGCTGTTACTTAGAGGGAAAACACACCAAATTATTCCACAAGCCAACCCTGCCCTATTTTTCCAACTTCCTCTCAACTTCAGCAGCATACAGGGGCCTGTATGACAAGACCAGCATATCCATCCTAAGACCACTAGAGATGGAGAAGAGAGGGGAGAGAGAGACGGGGGGGACAGAGAGAAAGAGAGAGAGAGAGAGAGAGAGAGAGAGAGAGAGAGAGAGAGAGAGAGAGAGAGAGAGAGAGAGAGAGAGAGAGAATTAAACACAGCAAGACTGTGATTAAGAAAGAAAGAAAGTAAGAAAGAAAGCAGGAGAGAGCGAAAAAAGAAAGAGTGGAGAAAAAGAGAGAGAGAGAGAGATTTTATTCTCAGTGACTGTGGCATCGGTGAAACTATCCAATCAGGTCACTCTCCTTCACGAAGCTGGTCGAGTGAAATATGCATATGAATTGGACTACAGCTGTAATTGAGATGCATATGCTTGTGTACACCCGCTTCATTAGTTATCTAAACACTGTCTGCAGTTTATACTTTGTAGATAAATTACTGATAGTCTTCTTTTTTTAAACACGAAGGAGAAAGGACATCACTCTTTATATTCACAGAGATACATAAAATGTATCATAACAAAACTTTTTAAGTGAAACATTTACAAGACATGAAAAAATGTTGTTAACTTTATTGCATGATAATGTGACTAGAATTTAGCGGATTTCCTTTAGTCAAATCACCATGCAGCATTTACATGCTATAAAGGACAGCTGTTGTGTTCAGATGGTGCAAAAAATAAATGAATATATACATTGGTAAATACATGAATACACAAATAAGAGTTGCAAAATGTTGACAGTGATGAGAGTAGCTTGGTTTACTAAGTAACTCCTGCTAAAAATATTCCTACACAGGGAAGAGCCAGCGTACAAATCCATAGCGTAAATAGGGCGCTATATATAAGTTTAACAGAATGAAATCTCTGTGTATAGACGCCTCGTGTGCCGGCGCAGAAGATGGAAATAAGCACCCGTGAGCTGGTGCAGGAAGCAGAGTGGAAGAGGAATTGTGATTAAGGCCTTGTGATGGCCCCTTGCGCTGGCTTCCAGCTGCAGCAAACAGAACACAACGGGGGTGCTGGCCTTTGTAAAGCAAGGCTCTGATAGAACCCGTACCGCATTCACAGCAAGGGATACCAAAGTTCACTTATTCCACTCATACACGTAAGCACTCGCACTTTTATAAATACACACACACACACACACACAATATTCATGATTATACATCTATAAACCCACTTTAAAATACGCTAACCTCGATATATTTGCCACTCCGGGATGGAAACAACATCTCTCAAATGAACCATGCACAAATATATACCGCCGCAAAATGACCTGTCTAAATCTGTGAGCACTGGCTCATATCTCACACATCTGATACACTCCCACAGCCCCCCACCACCACATTCCTCTCGTTTCACATTCAAAAATGCATTAGTATTCAATGAGCCCTGCCCATAGGAGGGCACACACAATGTCCTTGAGAAACTGTAAGGCTTATTTCATCCAATCATTCAAGATGCTCACGCTGACAAGATCATGACCCTCCGCAACTGAACTTGAAACAGATTTCCCCCAGGACTATCCTCTTTTCTTGTTTTGTGGACAGCTATGGTATAAGATGCATTATGATCAGGCCTAAGTGTGTGGTGACTCAGCAATAAACTGGTTCATTTCAATCCGTCAATCATTCTCCAATGGCCCAGTCAAAGTTTCTGACGTGGTTTTACCTGCAGCTCCAGATATGCCATTGTGGCCAGGTATGCTGGGGTCATTGTCCACGGCCTCCTCCTCGCTCTCTGAATGACCACTGTAGCCCCGGCCTCCGCCCCCAGCAGCGATGAGCAGAGGAACGTAGATTCCATTCTCCACCTGAAACCATAAGACCACGTTACTGCCGCACTACTGACAAAGCCACAATAAAAACATCTAAAGGTGCTTTTTGGAACGATGGCATAGAAGAACCAGTTTTGGCTCCCTAAATAATCTCATACAGCATGGAGTGCCAAGAAGCTTTTTAATGTTGAACATACCTTTCACAGAGTGTAAAAGCTCTACACCAATCAAACAGTTTTAAAAATAATTGTGTCAAAATGGGTTCTTTGGAATAATGCCATAGAAGAACCAGTTTTAACGTGGTTAACGTGGTTTTAAAGTGGTTAACGTGGTTAACGTGGTTAACATGGTTCTCAAACTGGTCCTCAATGAGTCCCAAGATGATCTACATTTTTGTTGTGGTTATGAGTTGGATTAAAAAAAACAAAAGACCATCTGGAGTCACTGATGACCAGTGGTTTGGTGCTTCCGTGACTCCTTTGGCTCAAGGAACCGTGCTGTACCGCAGTCAAATGTTTTGCATCATAAATAAAGCTCGATGACGGGGCCGAAAGTGGGCCGCAGCCGAGGTGACTGCATCACTGCTTTCTGATCGGTTGAAATGTCATCACAACATTTCAACCGATCAGAATAGGCCATTGTTTTTCTACTGTCCGCGTAAAAAACAACAATGGAGACACAAACTAACACCTGGGAAATCGATGTAGTACAAGCACTACTATCTGTTTGGGCTGAAGATAAATTTCAGTGGGAGTTTTCTATGACACTAACAAATTTCTCTTTAACACTGTGAGAAACGTGAAGG
This sequence comes from Alestes dentex, assembly GCA_037576975.1. Classification (NCBI taxonomy): domain Eukaryota; kingdom Metazoa; phylum Chordata; class Actinopteri; order Characiformes; family Alestidae; genus Alestes; species Alestes dentex. The sequence continues at coordinate 45,568,135 of JBBIGA010000001.1, read as the reverse complement.
TAACAAGTTTGCTGGGTTAGGTTTTCATCACACAGCTAAAGCATGCCGAGAAAAAAAACAACCCTCAAACAAGACTATAACCCTCAAACAAGACTATAAATAATAAACATCGTTACCGGACTGAGAGACACTGGAAAATCAAAGCGCGCTGCAATTTTTGTGCCATCGCAGTACAGTTTAGGCACAGCACGGTTCCTGTATGTTTCTGGGAAAGTGCCTTTTTATACTCGCCACTTTGAATCATTATTTTTCTAGATGACGTGTGTGTATGTGAAGGACCTTTCAATTCAAGAACCACTGAAGAAACTTTATTGTTGTAAAATGTTTCTGCAATCGTCATACTATACACTATTAGAGGCTTCACCTTAAAAATGTAGGTTGCACCTCCTCCCCCTCCTCCTCCACCTCTGAGCAGGCTCTTGCTGTCTGGAGGGCCTTTCTGATCCAGACAGATCTGCTGCAGAGGATGCACAGCCTGCAAGAGAACAGAGAAGAGCAGTGGAAATTCAAAGAAATGTCACATCGCTTAACGCGCTCTGTTTACTGCTGCAGACCACAAGTCTGTTCCAGTTCCTTAAGTCAGTCACTCTCCTCTGTACAGCGAACAGCATTGCTAGGCAAGTTGTAAAAGTAACTAGACTGCATTTCTGCGAGAAAATGGGAAGTGTAATTGCGTGGTTGCTATGAAACCAGTGTGTGGAGAGACTCAAACACTGGTCTTGTGGCCAAAAAAAGGGTTTGTGTTTAAATAAAGCTTTAGCGTTGATCTATTTATGAGTGTCTTTTGCTCCATAAGACTGAATTGCTGCTTAGTTGATTTCCAGCCGGCATAGCCGTGACATCACAGACTCTCTTTCTGACACGTTTTTAAGGTGACTGTTCACTTTCTCTCTCCATACAGTACATTTATTGAACGATCAATACTCGGCCCCTGATCAATCGATCAAAACGCTGAATACACGCACGCTACTTTGGACATGCCAGTGTTTCAAAAACTGTAGGAGGATAAGCAGTACCAAATATCAGCTATACTGATATACTAAAACACTAGTATTATTATTAGAAATAATAATAATAATAATAATAATAATAATAATAATAATAATAATAATAATAAACAAGTTAAGAAGAACAATAGTGTAATCACACTAATCACGCGAATGAGTAAATGTGGCTCTGTGCTCACTCCAGGGCAGGCGTCTTCTCCCTGCTGTCCCACGAGGATGTACAGCAGCTCATCTTTCAGCAGCTTGAAGTCACCTACGATGTAGACTCCATGTAACCTGAACGTGGTCAGAACACTGCGTCCACCTGCAGCGCCGGAAGCTGTGAGCCTGTACCAAACACACATCACCTTTATTAATGGACTTACTGAAGCCTCTTAAGTGGTGGATGAGACGCTGGTGATTACAAAAGCATGGCTTAATCATTTCTTGCTTTAAATCAGATTCCAGATTCTCAACAAACACATCGGGAGAACCTGTGCGATTGGACTCTTTTTGCCACTCACTTTTAACAAGTGTTGTTTTTTGCTCAATAATATCAATGTAGACAGAAATGCTACATGATAGACAGCAGGATCTGGTTACATGTTTAATTGATTATTTTTTTGGATTGTTTTTTCATTGTTTTTACACAAAAGCTTCAAAATCATGATTTTTTTCTCACTCATACTACATCAACAGCAAACGTTACCATATTTACATGCTTACATACAATCTTCAAACATAAGTCCATAACTTTATTACAGCGACTTATAACACTACTTTACTGATATATGATGGAACCTAAATAACATATATGTATTGCTGCAATAATAAAGACTTAAATAAATTCTAGCAAACAAGTGGTTCCAATTCAGCTGATGAAATAAAACAGGACAGAGAGCAGGAATGCAAGTTCCTGGCCAGAGAGAGGCAAATATCACAGCAACATCCAAAGTTGATTTTCTGTTGCATAAATCAGTCATTGGCCCAGACAGCACAGAGTGCCTCATCTTGTTCCCAGATTAAATGTACATGATACTGGTACCAGAAGATGAGAGAGGGAGAGCGACTGAGTGCAAATGCTTCAGTATTTGTTGTGGTGTGGGATAATATGGCTTTCCAGGACTCCACTGCAGTCACAGAGCGGTTTGCTGCACCGCATTGCTTCTGCCGTTCTCCTCCTTCCTAAAGAGGAATTCTTTACTGCAAGGAGATGGAAGGTTTTGAATCACCGTCCACATCTCCAAATGTCCCTATCTGATGGTATGAATTCTGGGTGCAGAGATATCCCTGCTGAGCACTGCCAAAGTTGGGTGAGGCACTCATGATGCACTGCTAGAGAGAACACTAGATGTGATGTGGATGAAAACTTGTGGCCAAATTCAAAGGAGAGGATGGACTAGTATGATGCAAGAAAAATTACAGTAAGAAATAAAAACATTGCATATCTTTGGCTTGTTTTACAGTCAAATACTAATAAACCATTTCTTGTTTGTGCGTGTTTGTGGGAATGCTATAATGTGTATTTTATAGAATATTATATGGTGTACTATACTGTATATGAAATTGTGGTTTTGTCTCAAAACTCAGTCATGATCAAGACAATAATATAACATTACTGGTGATTCATCTCAGATTTGGTGTCATGATGTTACTTAATTAGCGTATGACATGAACGTACATGACGTCAAATACTGCAGCATCTGTAATGACATCAGCAATGTAATGTCAGTTATTTTAGTGAATGTAATCTGTCATGATAACTCATTGTAACATGCCTGTGTCATTTGTAATGGGGTAAAGTGTCAGCAAAAAAAATGTAACATTTAAATATGATTGTCATTTCTCCACATTAAAGCAGACAGAAGAAACGCCATAAATCATAAGTGCATATTCATAGCTGTGATTACTTTTAAATAATTAAGTACCACTCGATTTCCAAGGGTTAAAAGCATACCGTGAATTAAATGTACATCACAATACATCTACGTGAAACCCAGAGTCAGAGTCATAAACCTTTATGGAGTCCAATCAGGTTAGCCCCACTGCTCTACTTAAGTGGACATTACTTAGAGTAAAACTCTGCTCTGGTCAAATACCACCTCACCAATTTCCTTGATTACCCTGGAAATGTGTTTTCTCGTTTCTCAGCTTCTGTGGACGCCAATTATCTGAACAGCCTGGCTCTTTTCAATCCAAGGCCAAAGCTGTGTCTAGAGCTCTTGCTAAATCATCAGTGAAATGAATACTAACCAAATTACTGAAGAGACTGAGAGGCAGCTTTAATGTTGTATGTGTGTGTGTGTGTGTGTGTGTGTGTGTGTGTGTGTGTGTGTGTGTGTGTGTGTGTGTGTGTGTGTGTGTGTCTGTGTAAGTGTGATATGGAGAGAATGTGTGCAGGTGGGGGACATTTTTATGCTGTGGATGCAGTGAGACTACATGTATGTGTGAATTTTATTATAGGGAATCCAAGAATCAGCATCATGATGACAATCCAAGCTCTGGAAACCATTAGTCAAATATATATTAGGATGAAATGAACAAACCACATATTTAAACAGGGCACTTCTCAAATCACCACACTGAGAGACACCAGTATTTGTGCCAGACAGGTGGACCTCCTGAAGAATCTGAAGTGGCTGGAGCTGAGAGAAGCATGGAGAAAAAAAACCAAACAAAAACAAACAAAAGCACATGGTCGACCCATGTGAACTACCTCACAGGCCCAGGAGGGGGAGTTTGTGACAATATTATACAGTTAACAAGGCCATTTCAAAAGAAACACTCCCCAGGATGTACATAGCTTAAAGTTTCTACGTAGCCATCATTTTCTTTCACTAAACCTTAATTCTTCAATGGATGGTTCTTTGAAGAAACAGTTTTGAAATTTCAGAAATTTGAGGAAACCGATTGAAATGTTGCAAAGAAAAAATATATTAAGATGGCAAAGTAATTTAACTCATTAAAAAAAATACGGAGTTGTTATCTATTTACAGTTTCTCACTTTGCCCAGATGTAGTCGATCAACTAAGGCATGTTTGGGATCCAAATTCTGCCATTTTTTAGTTCATACTAAGTCGTTAATAGAAGCTCACACTATGTCGTAATTTGTCCTAAACCACATTAATGAGTCTGTACCACCCTAATAAAAAGCTGGATGTGGCTTGAGTGGTCTGAGATGTTTGGGGGTGGGGGTAAACTATATGGACAAAAATGTTGGGACACACCCGTTTCTCAGGGTTAGGTCTAGGCCCCTTACTTCAAGTGAAGGACAGTCTTAATGCTTCAGCAGACATCTTGGATAACGCTATGTTTCCAACTTTGTGGACACAGTTTGAGGAAGAACCTTTTCTATTCCAGCATGACTGTGCCGTAGTGCACAAAGCGAGCTCCATAAAGTCATGGCTGGATGAGTTCAGTGTGGAAGAACTTGACTGGTCCACACAGAGCCCTGACCTCAACCCCATCCAGCACCTTTGGGATGAACTGGAGGACATTGTGATCCAGACCTTCTCGTCCAACATCAGTGTCTGACCTCAGAAATGCTCTACAGAATGAAAGGGCCCAAATTCCCACAGAAACTCCAAAATCTTGTGGAAGCTGTTATAGCTGCAAAGGGGGCTCAACTCCGTATTAAAGTCTGTGTGTTTGAATGCAATATTATTAAAGCCCCTTTAATAATGTGTAACGTTCAGGCATCCCTATACTTTTGTCCATACCGTGTATTTTTAAAGAAACAACTTGAGTGACTACTGAGTTAAATCGTGTTTCAACTCAATCTGGGCACCAAAATCTGTCTTTTCTGAAGTAAGAGGAAAATTCCAAATTTGGTAAATTGAGTTTTTTAATATTACTATTTCTTTCATCCAGCAAAACATAATTTCAAAACCTACTCATTATTTGAAACCTATAAAGAAGCTATTGAGAACAAAAATCATATTAATTTTCTATTTCATATGTATCTGCAACTGAATTGGTTTTATATTATTGAACATCTCAAATCTACAGAAAAGAAGCATACATTTACAAAAGAGAACATGAAATATGTGCTATATCTAAAACGTTGTGTATGACATCGGTATGAAAGAAGAGCACTGTTTGGAGTTAGTGACATTACCGGTATGTTCCTGTCTCGGGAACTTTCCACATCTGGACGCCTTTCAGCACTCCCTTCGTTCCCACAGTCACGTTGACGTTGGTGTTACGGTAGGTGCTGGTGCACTGAGAGGGAGTGGGGCCGTCTGGCCCTGTGGCCCCACAAGTATGGAACTGCCACTTCATAGCTGGAAATACACAGACATTTACATTTCAATATGCTTTCTCATCAGAAAACCCTTCCATATATCCAAGGCCATTAACGGGTCCCCATTTCAAATAATCCCTCTAATTTAGTTGTTCATTAAATAATTCATAATTCAACAGCATAATAAATCCTAAACTCCATAAGAAACGTTTTAATATCACATGTCCCAGCATAATAAATCTTAAACTTTAATAACTGGCTTTCAAACTTGGGAAAAAGTCATGGCAAACACACAAACGTGCATCAGTAGTTTCACACGAGTTATCATACAATTTATGATAGCTACTGAAAATAAGTCTCAAGAGGAATAAACACTTATTCTGACCATAATAGTTTTATAAACCCCAGTTGTTCAGAACAATTTAATCTTTTCAGCTCGAAAGCAGTGCAGTCTAGACAACCTGAGATCAAAGGGAGGAGGTAAAAAGAGAGAGGGTTTGAAGTGAGGAGGGAAGGGGAGTAAACTATTTTATGATGTTCCAGAAAGTTGCATGTGTAGAAAAGTCTGGATCCTGTAACCCAAACAGTAAATAAGTACTGGCACACACAGGCAGCTGCGGACGTCCGCCTACAGTACATGCATTGTTGGATTTTTTTCAGTGCCCTGCGACAGTGGCACGGATGGAGACAGCCATTACTCCTCATTAGAGCTGTAATGGTGCACAGAGGGCTGACAGCTTTTCTCCCATTTGCCATTAGACAGGAGATTGCTGTTGTCAGATGGGCACAGCGGTGCTGCCATGGGCCGCAGCGTGCACTTGGAATTGAGTTCCTAGAGAGGCAGCCAAGAGCAGTTGTTTGTTCTTTTTTATGCAGGAGAGATGCAGAGAGGGAAGAGATCACCGCTGAGCCTAAACTGTGAAAAAGGCGGCTCATAATACACTGGATTCACCCTCTGACAGTGCAGCACACAGTCAGGCCTGTGGATACATGCAGTCTTCTCGGTCTTCACAGTCTCCCCCCACTCACCTTAAAAGCTTGTTTTATTGTTTCCCACCTAAAGCTCAGTGAAAACAACCAGAAACCGATAGTGTGGAAATGCACATTTAGTTTGGGTCCAGAGAAGAATGAAACGTAGAGAAGAAACGTTTTGATATCACATGTACTTGCAATGTCGTGTCAAAAAAAAAAAAAAAAAATCCAGAACATCCCTGCTTTATTTTGTGACATCAAAACAAATAGGAAAAAAATCAGACTCTCGGGGCCAGACTCTCTCTGTGGCTCCTGGCACTGACAGCAGTGCCATGTTTCATTAAACAACAGGTTATTAATTATGTTTATCTGTTATTACATTTTAAATAATTACACAATGTCAGTCAAATATATAGTAAAATAATAACATGAAAGACTAAACTGTATTGTATCTGTTTATCATTCAAAGCTATGGAATGCTGTTTGGGCTCAGATGGAGTATATTGTGAGCACTTCGCTCTCAGGCCATTATACTACTTGCTAGTAATATTTGCTAGTGATTGGTTTGATTTGTAATGATGAGAACCATTGTATTTTTTGTCCTGTTTTTTCTTGGTGGTCCCTAAAAGAATACTGTGGACTAAACAAGGAGTAAACAACCCAATATTTGCATTGAGCCGGATGTAAAACCTGATGAATTGACGATAATTTTATAATCTTTTCCTATTTGATGCAGTACTAATTTAGAGCCAAGACAGCCTGTACTCTTAAAAATAAAGGTGCTAGAGACAATTATGCACAGGGTTCCACAGAAGAACCTATTTTGGAACCTAATTTTTAGAACTTTCAATGCATGGACCTTACGAGAATCGTTTGTGTAAATGAGATGTGTGAGCGTAAAGATTTATTTAAGAGGAGAACTGTACATAATGTTGAGCAGCCTGTCTGTTGTTTTGGCATATTTCCATTTTATAAAAGAAATGTCACGTAAGCATCCCGCCCCCACTCAAACAAACATGCTCACTCAGCTTTCAAAGAGCTTTCAGGCTTTCACTGTCGCAGCTGCAGCTTCAAACTCTTTCTCATTCACATTTACAGGCAATTTGGGCCACACTCTGTCCTCACTGTTATCAGAGGGCATTTAGCTAAGTTATCAGACTCTATTATGTTCAGAGTCACAATTTGAGTTTAAATCAACATCCAAACTCTAACATTCAAGGTAAAGAACATGCCACTTAAAATGCCAAATTCATCACTGTTAACTTGATGGTCGTGTAACAGGCCAATTTCTGTTACCACGCTTGGACAATTTAACATTATGTTAATGGTACTAACATGTAACCAAAAGGCTTTCTTCATTAAACTTTGCTGTATAATGACATGCTTGGCACATGATGATGATGGTATTTTACATGTACAGACTCTCTGTGCAGTGTTCTACGCAGCCATTGTGGAGCCCTCAGTCACAAGACTCTTGCCCCGTACTGAAATGACCAATGCCAGCCAGGGTCATTCATCAACAAACCAAGCCCCTTCAAACATACTATTATTTAAGTCCCCTTAACTTCTGCAACCCTAACCCTTGGAACAAATTCACCTCTAACCTTAACCTTAACCCAAAAACTAAAATCCTTACACTATAGTTTTGGTCAAATATGTATTTTTGAACATGCATTTTTTTCTAGATAGTCTAAATCATATTTATCAAACTTATGCGGCAAAGGTGGTCACTCGGAAAGGTTTACATCCGGTTCACACTCTGTTACGTTGCTATATTGTCTACTTATCATATTGTTGCTGTCGTAACTTGCCCTTGAATGTTGCATGTTGCTATATAAATTGCACCGTGGGCTGTGAAGAAACGTCTCAACAATTTCAACCATGTACACATTCACAGCTGCTGATCACAGTCAAGTAACCTTGAAGCTTAAACACTGAAATACAGTGGAATCAAATCAAATGTACACAATTACCCCAGATGTAGTCAGGCAGCCTTTGCTGCTTGTAAACTATATTAGCCTCCTGGCTCCCAAGCAAAACTACAGCACCTCGTCTATTGCATTACGTTTTGAGGGAAACTTCTTCACAGTTTACAGCCAATAGTGATAGTTTACAGTCAATTAGATTACAGTCAATTACAGTAATTCTTCATTTGTCCCAACAGGGTCATGCAGAAAACTTTACAGGGACAAATGCTCAGATGAAGGCAGATGGTAGTAGCCTAGTGGGTAAAACACTTGCCTGTGAACCTGATGACCACAAAAGTGGCCACTTTCTACCACTGTGTCCTTGAGCAAGACACTTAACCCTCAGTTGCTCCAGGGGGACTGTCGCTGTAACTAATGACTTTGAGCTGCTCTGGATAAGGGTGTCTGCTGAATTCTGTAAATGGCTGTTGACTTGTGGGGTTGTCAAATGAAAAAAATTTAGGAGGGATGAAACATTTTTGTGAGACAAAGCATAACCAAACAACTTTTGGGAGATAGAGGGGAACAAGCCTTGCCAAAAAGGGCACTAAAAGGTACACTATGACCCCGGGGCAGCTGCATAAATCCCCTGTGAGCCAGTATCCTACACTCATCTCTGACTACCACTTGAAATAGGGTTGGTCGATGAGGCAAAAATATTAGCACAGCATTTTCTTTTTGCATTTTTTAGAGGTTTGATGAGATGATACAACAAATATTTCACTTCACTAAGTCCAACTTAACACTAAACAACTAATTATGCTCCCTGTGTAATGCAACTTGCAAAGTGCAGACAATATTCACAATTTGGTCAGAAAGTCACATTGAAATATAGTTCATCATGATAAAACACTGTGATTAAATGGTAAGTCTTCCGACAACCACAGACGATTAGTTCAGGTCGCATATTGCCTAATGTGTCTTCAAACTGTCTTCAAGCGTCTGAAGACCCACCACTTCAAGGAGCATCTTGGTGACTAACTTGGCCTCTTGTTAATGCATATTCATTATTTCTTGCCTTAATTAATTAAAAAAAACTTTTCCACTCTTAACTCCATGCCTTCCTTACTTTTGCTTTAACCTCTGACGTTTCTTCAACAGGAGTTGTTTAGGTGTGTAACCTAGCTGCCATTAATTTGGTTGAATAGCTGAATATGATTTCAGCATAGCATTTCAGGTTGAAGGACAGATGTGGACTATTTGAACACGTTGCTCTGGATAAGAGCGTCTGCTAAACGCTGTGAATATAAGTGTAATTGTAAATGTCTAATGTTTGTAGAGCTGAAGTGTGGAAGATCTACCACTCCCAAAGAGAAGCCTGAGAACCTCGGACCTAGAAAACCTACATAACAGGTGACCACTTGTTTATTGTGGCTCATCTCCTCATCAGAAATGACGCATCATCTTACCTTCTGCTTCGCCCACACACACACGGCCACCCATGCCATGCACCCACACACACACAAGCGCAAATTTATGCAGATCTCATTTCTCATTCTGCTCTGGCAGCAATGACTGACATGTTCCATTTCCCCATTACTCCCAAACTTCACAAATGAGACTTTGACTCTTTCATCTCTCTCGCTCTTGCTCTCTTTGCTCTCTTTCTCTCTCACTCTCTCATTCTCTCTCTCTCTCTCCCTCTGACTAAACAACATATACAACAAAAATAGCACAATCAATCAGTTTTTTTCATTAAAATGTGCTCCCTGGGGCTCCAAGAACTCCTAATAAGAGTGAATATTGATGGATACACAAACCACACATGCACTCGCATGCAGACATACACACTCTTTAACGACTATTCTGTTTCTCTCTCTCTTTCTCTCAGAGGTATACTCCGACAAACACACCAGACATCAGACTCTTTTATCAACCATTTACAAAAACACAACTTGTCCTCTATTATCTGCTGATGAGATGTGATATGAGGCACAAAAACAGCGAGGGAGCAAAGCGGGAACCAGAACATCTCCAAACTTGAAGAGAAGGAGGCCGCTATGCTTTTTATATCCTCGGCTCGGTCTTGGCTGACGCTGATGCGTACTGAGTCACGGCTCATGTCTTTCACCTCTGCCCCGTGGTCTCAAGCCGGGCCAAAATGATGGACACGGGGTTTAGTGGGAGCAGAAGGACGAGAGCTATATTCAGTTTCTCCACTGGCGCCCCCAGTAAACGGCTCAGACAGGCCGGGTGTTCAGATGTTGTCCAGAAGTGATAAAACTCATAGAAGTTGATGCTATTTGTCTGTTTCATGTAGTGTGCAATAACAGAACTCCCTTCATCTTTCTGACACGCACACGTCACGCTTCCGAGTCCCTTCTTCTCTCGCAAACGCCTCTGCGGCCTTTGCCAAGAAACAAACCCCCCCGCCCCCCCCGCAAAAAAAGCCCAGTGGATGCCGTTTTGTAATTAGATCTGAAGTGAACAGAAGCCTCGAGCAGTGAGAAGAGGCTAGAAAAAGTCACCATTTTTGTTCAACTACAACCCCCATAAAAATGCTTTTCACCTCACTACCTGAAGTCTTCTATTGGTTGAAAATGGCTGATTCCAGAGGCAAAGAGCACCCAGCTCAGCACATCACGAGGTTAGCGATGCAACACCTCTTTTTTTTCTTTCCATCACAGAAAGTAATCACACAGACAATGGCAGAAAAAAAGCTCATCTAGATGAGAGCGGACCTGTCCTACACACTCAGAGAGGTGAGTCAGCACAGTCATGCCTGTTCTGTTTGGCTGCGTTTCACCACACACACACACACACACACACACACACACACACACACACACACACACACACACACACACACACACACAC
>JBBIGA010000001.1:45524511-45542910 GCA_037576975.1 Alestes dentex | reverse complement strand
TACAGTACTCATTAAAACCTTATCTCACTGCTGAGCGCGTCCTCCCCTTACCTCTCCTTTCCTCTCGCCCTTGACATTCGGGGTGACACCCCGCATTTTTTTTCTTTTTTTTGTGGCAATATATAATTTTTCATGCAATTTAGTGCTAAATTATTGAGAAAAATAATTTACTAATTTTGTAACATAAATATGAACGTAAATTCAGCTTAAAATATAACTGTATACATGTAGCCATATATATGGTTACTGTATACATATGTAACACAAAGCAACCATATACAAAAGCGCGTCTTGGGATGGTGAAATACCCCTGTATTCAGAGAAGGGAGGTTTAAAAGTAGCCACTCCAAGAGTGTTATTTATTTCTCCTTACCGCTGATTGGCTGCTGCCCTGTGCGGTCCAGCATTTCCCATGTGTAGCCATCTTGAGTTTACCTTTACATTTTATTTTTTTAAGGGTAATGAATTAAGTTTAATGAATTGAGTTTAAAATGAAATGAAATTGAAATTTTACAATTTGTTCTTACAAATTTTGGGGGTCGAATGTATTCATAAATGAGTGTATAGCAATAGTCATTGCTATTCTGCTATGCTAACCATCATGTGACCATTGTTAAACAGTGGGCTAAGCATGTTAAAAATTAGCCTTAATAACACTATAGTAAAGTCTAAAGTTAAATGTACTTTTTTTGAGGCACACCAGGAAAGACCACCGATTCTTTTACCTTTGAGACATGTTGAGCTGCTGAATGACATTCAATTTAACAGGCATTCTCTCAATGCGAAGAACAGACCCACCTTTGCTGTATGGCTAAATAATAACCTGCAAGGAATAAATTAAATGAGTTGTGTGTGTCTTTTTTTCAGAGCCCACAGACATCAAATAATCTTGCAGACCTGGCTTTATATGAATTGAAACCTAAAGTAGCCAAGGCTTAGATATCATTGCCTGTGGAGATGTGACTTTGGTATTATTCTGAACTTCTGAAACATTCTCACAATATAAAAATATCCTACCTGGTGCAGTGTCAGTGATACATTCAGGGACTCTGTCTCCTCTACCTCATCAAAATCTGAAGTTAGTTTGCATGTGCATGTTTCAGCTCTAACCGGGTTTCCAATTTTTACTGTCTGAGAAGCCTGGCCTGACCCAAAACACATTATTAAGTTATGAGCCAAAACTAACCCGAGCTTGCTAAAACGTTACCGGACCCTGACCTGACCAACCCCAACAATATCATCAGATTTTTAAGCTTAAAAATAAATAAATAAAATAAAAATTCAGTTCAATATTGACCTGGCCTATCATCACAGAGTGGACCAAATAAAAGCTGACAAGGTAAAGCTGGTTAAATCACCTCAAAGCAGGGATTGATAAAATAATAATAAAACAGTAATAAATAGTATAAAACAAAATGGCATAATTGAGTGATCAGCTGTTCAAAATTCAAAACATTTTGCTTTTATTAACTTACTTATGAAGCAGTTCAACTGAATAATACATTTTTGGTCAAAATAAGCTTTAAATAATAAGATGTGTTCACGATGCAACTCTGATATCTTACAGTAAGATGTCAGCCTTTGCCTATTTAACTCTGAAATTCTGTTTCTTCACATAGAACATGTTTTGGATAGCTAATCTAATTACAAAAGTCTTTTGGGGCAACCCATACTATCCTCTCTTTTTTTGTGTACAGCCATTTTCTTACATTTGTGTGCTCTGGTACTGAATTCTGTGGTAAAGTACACTTTAAATGTTTTGTAGACACTTAACTTACCTGAAAATGTCAATTAAATTCACCTTAAATTCATATTCTCTCATTTTAACCTTTACTTTAGCCTCAGTCCAAATTATAAACCTAGGCCTCATCCTAGTCATAAACCAAAACCTAATACAAATCATAACCCTTATGCTATTTAGAACCAGTCAGAAAGTTTATTAATGGTTTAAACATCTGAACTTAATCTAGGGGCTAGAGCACAGTCCAAACAAAGTGAGACCAATTATGAGGGGCTCCGCGTGCTATATTAAAATCATGTTAGGAATAAAGTGCAAACAGAACTAAAGCAAAGCGAAATGCCTCACACATGCTTGGTAATTGATATCCAGGCTTTATGTGAACATATAGGTCATATGGAGTTCACTAAAAAAAATCAAACTGCAGTGTGTATTTACAAGTTGGTCCTAGTAAATGAATCAGCATATGGAATTGGAGTTTTCTGTGTACTGTTGTGTTCTCTATCACTTTATACAAGAAAGTCCATGCTGTCTTACTATTTGTTTTTGGGGAGGATGGGGGAATATTTACTACATTTTCATCCAAATTTAGTTGTGCCCAATTCCACCTGACAAAGAGTTCCCCAACCTGGAAATACAACCAGCACTGGACGGATGAAGGCTACTACATACTTCTTCTGAGTAACATTTTTTAAACTATTGCTAACACAGCATTGCTGTACAGCTCAACGCTCTTGGAGGAGTACACTAAACACCAGTTCTGTTACATCAGCTATCAGACACCTGTGCTGGATAACAATCGATGAGGAGAGAAACCATCTATGCTACCTGTCCAGACAGAGTGAGGCCAATTGTGCTGTTTTGGATTCTGACCATGGAAGACTGTGGGACCACAGGGGATTCAGCTCGCAATCTCCAATTGATAGGACCAGGGCTTAGACAGTTTCTCACCCGGAGTGTGCACATTCAGAATGGAATTCAAATTCCTTATTATTGATCTGTGTCATCACTACAGACTGAGGCGTGAAATATATTCTCGTTTGCTCAAAATAAAACAAAATAAAAATGAATATGGTTTTGGCTTTGTTAAATTGCATTGTTTACATATCAATATAAAATGTGACAACAGCATTCAATAACAATTCAAGGAAAAGAGTAGATAGAGAGACTGAGAATATGCATTCATTAATGTGTGGACAAATAATACAGAGTTACACTTTTTAAATCTAAAGAATTCAATGAGCCATCAGTGCAACACACACTGCAAACAGTCACATGCAAATAGGTGGAATAGATGGAACTCGGTTTCAGGCCATTCTTTAGGGAGATGGTACGCCATTGCTAAGAAGCTGGTACTGCTCTAAAGGCAACAGTGACTTAGCTTAGAAGGTTTGGAAAGTGTCTTTTTTGAACATTAAAGGTGAGAAAAAAAAGAGTTTGGGCTTTTTTTTCTGAATGTTTTTGTTATGTTCGCTGTCATTTATGGCTGGCACTGGAGCCTCCAATTTTCATCTCTTCAGTCTAGTTTTCTTATTGATATGGCTCCCTGTCCAAACAATTATGTGAGCACTACTAATAAAACACCATAAAAAGAAAATCGGCTGCTAAGCGAAAAGTTGGGAAATAAAAGCAAACACCCACAGAGTGAAACCAAAGCCATCTGTTTGAGCTGGAGGACAATGGAGGCAAAAGAGACGTTTTTGACATAAAAGCACACAAGCACGCGCAAACCCACCCCAAAGTAATAGACATCTTTTCTCATCCCTAAACAAATTATTGCCCTGTTTGTGACTTCATCGTGGCTGGGTCTGTTCTGCTAATGGCGTGAACTGTTTACTTTTGCGAATGATGTGCCGTGCCAGGCCTGACAGCCTCACCGCTGATTGACTACTGATAAAATATGGTGCACGAGTCTCTTTCATTCGAGGCACAACGTACACATAGACAGATTAAAAGGAACCATCTGGGCCTGCCTGCGATGGATGGTGCCACGGCAATGCCATGTCAAATCAATGCACACTGGCAAATGGCATCAAGTACAAATTGCTGGGCAAATATTTCACAGAGAACATCAGCCATTTAACATCCATGCCCCGTTCTCTTCCAGAAATGGAGAGGGATGGTGATTGCCATAGTGTCGCTCTTAGATCTTTCGAAAGATTAATATCTTATCACGTCTGATGATACGCTGAAGTCATCAAACTGTGAAGTGGCAGGCGATGATTTGAAGTTTCAGAAATTCTGCTTGGAGCATCAGATCCTTTAATGTCAAATGCTTTATATGACTCCAAAAAGCACTTCACCAGAAGTGAAGACCAGAAAAAATAGTTGCTCTATTACTTCATGTAACGCCGGCTGCATATCCTTAACATTTTTCTATTTTCCTTTTTTTAAACACCATTTCCTTGCACAACATGCATTACAGCTTTTCTAAGGTTTTCTGCAATTAAGTTCCACCTAAGATAAAAATTAAAAAAACAACATGTGGTTCCACATAATTAAAAAAAAAAAAAATCTACAATGACTACAGTAACTTTTTTCCATTTCACACATTTCGCACTGCACTAAATCCACATGGAACAAATCGTGGCCTGAAGTCCTTAGGTGATACCCCAAGGGTACATCTCCAGTACCTTTAGTAAAAGAATATAATTGCAGTTATGTGGGGTTTTTTTTAAGTTGCTTTGACTCCATACACAACTTTTCACTCTAGGGTTTTCTGCATTTTATTTTTATATATAAAAAATATATATAAACATTAAAATTAAAACTATAAAAAAGGAACAGATATGGAGCAATGAACGTAGCAATCCTTTAAAACTCCTTTAAGGAACACTACTGGATCTTAAGACTACTGTTGCCACTTTGAGGGTACATTTACATCAAATGCACCTGGATGAACAGAAATTGACCTATTACATGCCACTTTTTCTGTCAGTGTATGTTTACCTAATCAATGGGCCAGTGAAGGCATATAAAGAGCTTATTAATGTTATCAGATGATTAAAAGAACGCAGTAAAACAATGATGTATGAAATATTGTTACTGTAATTCTCTAATAAGGTCCCGATCCCTCCCAGGTGAGAGATAAATTCCTCTAACGTTGCTGCCAACGCCTGCCAAGGATGATATGTTATTTAGTCGGTGCTGACCTCACACGGTCTGAAAATCAAATCGGTGAAATGATGAAGCGAAATCAGGAGCACTTAAGAAGATTTAGCTTAAGAGAGGGCCCCCACAGTTTGCTCCAACTTCACAAGTAAATGGGCTTAGCTCCTTTAATCCAATCCGTTTGCATTAATGAAGAGCATTTCTGTTCCTCTCTCCCCTGCTATATTCAAGGCGAGAAGCCGCTTGAAAAGCCTGCTCAGTGTGTTTGTTATTCCGCTCACAATCGCAAAAAGGAACACGCTTTTCTACTCAGTGCCCTCTCAGAGTCAGTGTAATGGTCTTATTGGACTTGTATCATAGGCATTATTGCTAAATTAGCCTGCAGTGCGTTCACGGCATGTAAAATGAGTGGCTTTTATCCTTAGCAACACACAATAGGAGATGTCTTACGCTGTCATGAGTGGTCATGACAGACTTTGTTTATTAACATAACAGTGTCATGTTACCGCTACTGGTATCCGGCATAATAATGACCATGAAGCCGTGGCATTCCTCTCGCCACCCAAAACGAGCTGCGTTAGGTTTAACAGAGCAGATATTGTGATATGTTCTGAAAACACACTGATAATGAATCTTATCCACACTGCCCAGGACTACACATGTGTCTTGAAGTGAAGGCATTATGCAATATTTTTGAATGACTGACCAAACCAGACCAAAGAATATTTTTTTCTGTTGGACAAATGGACTGACTGACTGTCCATTTCTCACTGACTCCTTAGTGTTACAAGAACCAACTGATAAAAGTATCTGAGCCTGGAGAAATGGAGCATCATTTCTCATTACAGGAAATGACCGAGATAGGAAGTTGCAATAAATAAATAAATAAATAAATGCTTTATTTGGATCCAAATCCCGCTGCTGACATAATTACGAGAAAGATTTCCCAGTTTACTACTTGTTATCACAGTGACAAAGCTCCATAAATAACAGAATCGCCTTAAGAATGAAGGAGGAGAGCTTACGGAAAAGAATACTCACTCGCAAGGAAGCAGTTCATGCTGAGAGTAAAATTATCCACAGCAAAGGCCACATCAGAGTCAATAGGAACATCGGCAATGAACTGGAGATAGAACCTAGACAAATGGAGAGAAGCAGAGAGAGACGGATTGGGCTAACTAGCTCCTTAATGGTTCCTATATTTAGCAAGTGCATTTAAAGACTGTAGAAGCAACAGTAGCATTGACAGACATAGAACACACAACAAAGACTTTCTAAATTGGCTTGGATGGAAAAAGGTGGCACTTCAAATAGAGCCTAACGGGAGGTAGACAGACAGACAGATCATTGAATAATTGTAGAATTGCAGGTGTTAAAGTGTAATCCACATAACCCCTTAAAAGCACTATCAGTGGTGTAAGTCTACAAACGAAGAACTGATTTAAACAAAATGTCATTATAAAAATGAAATGGTTAACAATGTATCTGCATTGCTTGTAACCCATAATACGGTTTATTTACAGTTTATAGTACAGAATTTATTTAAGTAAAGTGGCCCCTTATAGTCACATGTGAACACACCACAGCACACAGTGTGAACAATGTGAAATTCTTTCTCTGTATTTAACCAATTCACCCAGTGAAGCAGCGGGGGGGGGGGGGGTACCTTGATTCGAACCCGAACTCCCTAACTAGGCCACCAGGACCTCCAGTATTAGTGACTACAAAATGTTAAATATCTACAAATTTCTTCTCTATAACACCAACTGTGTTTGACAGAAATCAGAGTCTGCAATGAGGTGGAGAAAAGATCAACTTACTAGACAACAATGTAATTTTCACTGGAAGTCTATGAGGCATAGCACTTTTTGGACCGCAGGCTTTAACAAATGGCTCTTTTGCCCTGTTTGGAAGCTCGGCTTTTATATGTGGTGATTGATGGAGCTCTCAAAGGGCTGGATCTCGAAAGAAACGGCAAATACCAACAGTGTAATGTTCAAGATTGGCTTCGTTCTAAAACTAGTGTTAGTACCGCTGGCTCAATAAACCTCACAGGTCTTTTTTCATATTCTGTTTGGTCATTTTCTTTTATTGGCAAGTTAATTGTTAAGCACTGAAGGATCTTTTGAAGGTGTGTAATGACCTATCCACTGCTATGGGCTGACTTGTTGAGCTGAAACGTCCATGTGGCATTTGATTACCTGCAAAACTGTGTCGCTCTTAAAAGGACAGGAGTATTTAAAAAGGCCTTGATGTTCTGAAACAAGGTTACCCTGTCTTCATTCAAATCCTATAAAATATACATAAGAGGTTCAGCACAACCCAGTAGGCCAGAAATATTTCAAATTATGAGCCTGTCTTCAGCTCCTGTGGTTCGAAATCAGCATTTGTAATACTCTGAACGTTTCCTATCTTTGATTTCAACAGAACAAATATCTAGTCTGTCTGGAGGCTCACCTGGGGGCTTCTTGAGTCATATGTTAAAGGGTCATGTTACTCTGTGAAACTGAAGAGTAGGATGATCAATAACAATCGAGAATAAAAGAAAAAAAGTAGAAGAAGGGAAAAGATGGATAATAAGAAGAAGGCGGCCAAAAATGAAATTTTAATCACTCTCCGAGGACGAGCATTAGCAAAGCTGTAGCACTAAAGGAGGGAAGTCCAATCAAGCACACAGAGATGAAAAGGCCCTCTGTTTTTCTCTCTACTCCATGCAATCTCACAAGTCAAGTGCCTTTGCTAATTGGAGTGAAAGTGTGGTTGAATGCGGAGGCCCTCCGCATTGATTCCTTTTCTTCTCTCTCCTTCCTTTCTTTAGGAGCGAGTGATACGGTGAGCCAGGCCCGAAGCATGGGCCCGATCCCAGTGGGATTCATTAAGATTTCAGGGTGAATGTGGGATTTAGCACAAAACCGAATGCAAATTACAAAAAAATAAAAAAATTAAATCTGTATTCCGAAAGGCCAGAAAGCAGCTCCTTGTTAATCCATTTATGCAGCTTGTAGTGATTTTCACCTTTTACACATTCAGAATGAGTGGTACGCCGCATCATATGTGGTAATGAACTGCGTTTCGCTTGCAGTTTTGAAAAACAAGTGGCAAAATACACACTCTGGGGAGATACTGAAATTCAAATAATACTTATGACTTACGAGTCAACCAGTCCAAACAGTGAGAATGTGACAAATCTCCAGCCTTTGTCCATCTTGGTATCACTGGTAGAGTTCCATAGATTTCTTTGGCCCTCAGGTCCTGTACTGTTCTCCACGATCCACAGAGAAAGAGCGCCTTTTGGATTCCCACACACCTGGAACTGTACCTGCAGGTCACATTGCACATGTGTCTTTGTACAGACCTCAAACTGAGCTTCTTAAAAGTTTCACTCATTGCTGTAAACTGCTTGATACTGCCCCTTTCATATTATTATTCCGAATTATTAAGAATCTGGACATTAGGTGTGCATGATACATATCAGTGAATGAATAATAAGACAGAAGTAATTATTATTATTATTTCAGGACTCAGGGTAAGAGACCTGATATTATATTAGGTTAAGTTACATCCTGATATCATATTAACAGTTTAAGCTGAATACATAAATGTGTTGCAGGCTGCAGAAATCTGCCAAGTGTCAGAGACTGTAACTGCATATTTTCTGTAGTTTCTAAAACACGATTCCTTCTTTGTTAATGCTTGATGTTAATGTTATCATTGAAGCTCTTTTTTTTTCCTTTCTAAGATGTAGGCGAGGTGAAGTGCGGGTTATCAGGTTAGCCTTTAAGCCTCCGCAGTACTGTCTTTTTTCATCTAACCCTAAAGAATAAGACAAGTTATCAGATAAAACCATGTGGGAATTAAACAAGCTTTAAGGTTAAGATTGGTGAGTTTGCATTTGTGAGAGAGAGAGAGAGAGAGAGAGAGAGAGAGAGAGAGAGAGAGAGTGTGTGTGAATGTCAAGCTGACCCACCTCACAGCCTCACTTAAGTACACTAAAAGTAGTAGTTTGTTAAAGTTCTTAAACTGGTGTAATATATTTATATATATATATATATTACTGAAAAACTGAAAAGTAATATATTTGTGAGCCCAGAAAGTTACATTTTTACCACATCAAAAGTTTCTGAAGGCCACTGCACAAATATTGAGACTCTGCCAGCTATGGCCTGACTATGCAAACTGAATCAATAATCCATCTTCAGAGATTTAACTAGTGTTACTTCATATACCGTATGTATTTACTTGTTTCAGCCTCTTACGTCCCTTTGTTTTTTAAATAACATGTATTATTTAGTGATTACATAGAAACCACGGCAATCCTAACACACAGGAGTGAGAAATGGAAACATTTAAGGGGCATTTAAAGAGGTTAAAATGCAAAAGAAGCCCCTGGCATTGGTGTTGGCCAAAATATAGTATGAATGATCAATAATTCATTGCCTGTCTAGAAATTCCATACCGGTGCATCCCTAATGGCCACAAATTAAGCCTATCTTTATCCTATAAGTGGTAATAATCTTTTGAAATCTCCCATTAGCCTAAAACTAAGCTTAACCTTGCTTCAAGAAACCACCCTATGGCACGCGGTAATTTAATGATGAAAGAGCTATTACCACTCCTCCTGCGCAGTGTGAGGCAGCATGCTGTGGAGCGTGACATAGCCAGCTGTTAGAGCAAGTGAACTTTCTCCAACTACAGTGCTCAGGCAGGGAGCACTGGCCAAGGAGAGAGGGATGAAAGTGCTAATCTAGAGTCGCGGCTCGTCTCTGGGCCTGGGCCAAGCTACTGTCATGGCCTGCTGTGCTAGCACATCGCCCTGGGCTCCATACATACAACAGCGAAGGCTTCGCCTCACTTCTATCGGATGCTGTCAGTCAGTACCTTCACATAACACTGGCCAACTGTCTGCATCCCCCTCCACCTGTGTCTCTTTCCACTTATCCTCACTCAGACCATCCTTTAATGCTTCAGTTCTTCTTTTCCAATTTTGCTGTTGCTTTTCCCACTTTCTAACCCTACTCCATCTCTATCTGTCCTTACGGTCCTGTCTCCTCTCTCTCCCTCCCTCTGGGACTCCCTCTCTCCTGTAAGTCTTTTGTATTTGCTTGTGTATGCGCGTGTGCTGCAGATTGATGGGGTCAAGCTCCTTGCTTTCAGCATCTTGAATAACACCCTGTCTGTCAAAGCCCTCGCAGCAGCCAGGAACCAGAGATTGCCTCTGCAAATTGTTTTGTAAGGACATTAACATTTTATGTTTTCTTGCCAGATTTCCTTTTAATTATGCTGGAATTCCATTAAAACGAGAGTGTAACGATAACCTCATGAGGTTTGATCAAACGCTGGCACTATTCATTACAGCAGTTAAGGGTAAATCTCCAATTCATCTTTCAAAAGAGATCCGATATAACCTTGGCCCTTGACACAAGCTCAAATGGGGAAAGTGCAAAATATGCCACTGGACCAAGGGTATGTCTGGAAAAACTCATGGAAATTATTGCCACAACAAAGAATTAAAGGCAGAGCATCTAAGTGCATTAGGTGGAATCAATTAATCAACTAATTTCAATTAGAACAAACGTCCTAATGAGCCACTGCCACATTAATCACTCTCTTCTTGTCTTGCTGCCCGGCCCCTCCCTGTATGCATCCTAAACGTTATATAACGAAAGTCAGTAAAAAATCAGTATGCAGTGGCCCGCTAATGACTGTGTCTATTGTTGCCTGTGTGTTTAAATGAGAGAGGAATATATTGGCCATCAATCTGAAATGAGGCCTGATGAAAAATGCTCTAAACATAATTTCCACAGAGATCCAGACAAAGCCCACAGCAGCGAGGCACAATGCACTGGCTGGGTTTGTGGGCAGAATGCAGAATAATGCTGTTGTTCTCTTACCATGCATGGGGCATTCCGTAGTGGGTAGAGGAAGAGTGGACTCCGCACAACTACTGACCCTCTTTGACCTTTGGATTGACTTTCTATAGCCAAAACAGCTCCTGCCAGACAACACGACAGACGTACACAAAACACATCAAAACACATCCAAAGAAGTGCACTCAGGGCAGACACAATAACATGGAAGGATATGGACTATTAATGGCCATGCATTGAACTGAACCTTTATCAACTGTCCATCAGAGAACCAAAGATTTAGAGCTTATCTTTTACAGTTGTATGCAAAAGTCATGGTTTTTGATTTTCTATTTGAAAAGAACTTAACATCATGTCTTCATGCAACTGATATAGGGCATACACTATATGAACAAAAGTATTGGGACGCCTGACCATTACACCAACAGGGACTTTAATGACACTGCATTCAAATGCATAGACTTTAATATGGAATTGGTCCCCCTTTGCAGCCACTACTGCTTCTACTCTTCCTGGAAGGCTTTCCACAAGAGTTTGGAGTTTCTGTGGGAATTTGGGCCCATTCATTCCGTCGAGCACAGTCATGCTGGAATAGAAAAGGTTCTTCCCCAAACTGTGTCCACAACGTTGGAAGCATAGCACTGACCAAAATGTCTTGGAATGATGAGGTACACGTGTCCCAATACTTTTGTCCATACAGTGTATCTCAGCAACTCTAGTGGGAAAAAAATGTGGTGTGCATGTAAGTTTGGGCACCTTTTCAGAAAGCACTTAGTAAGATCATCTCTGGCATAAAACATTTTTGTAGTTAGCTAGCAGTCCTTCTCTTCTTGATTTAGGATTTTTCTTTGTACTTTTCTTGTACCAGGGCATCACTTTTTGCTTTTTCGGGTTTTGCTTTTCATGCCTGGCCAGTCTCACAGAGATTTTTCTTGGTGCTCTAGACCTTGCCTTTACTTACAACAGTTCTCATGAACTTCGATTCCTTAATGCCTTGTCAGACAGTAACGATTGCAAACAAGAAACAAATACACACAGTTATTACACACAGTGTCAGTTATCTTTAGTCTCAGATCAGTCAGATATTCTCTTAGCTGTTGAAGGTAAGCACTGCATCCTGAGAGGTTTGAACAGTCTTTACCAGACTTGGATTAAATCCTAATCAGCCAAAAGAGATCCTACAAAAATAACACAAGTGGATTTACTGAATGGATGACACACACTGCCCATTTTGTCAGTATATTGAACTGAATAAATGGTAATCATGCAGTAAAAACTGCAGACATGTGTCATATTAAAGTTTGTTTCATGTAGACTTTCTACAACAAAAGTGTGTCATTTGACGAGGGGTGCCAAAACTTTCAGACACAACTGTGTCCTTGTTAGAATACTTGTATACTCGTTAGAAGTGAGGTCAGCTTAATCTCTTAAAGTGCAAGCTTATCACTCAGTCATTAATCTGAAGACTTGTTATGCAGACCTTATCATGAATAATTCAGTACATGCTATGAATTATTCAGTAATGACCATAATACTAATATGCAAATGATGTACTTATGAGAGTGAGAAATTGAAGCACAGGCCCTTTGAGTTTAAGGGGTTAACAGAAATTTTAATGTCCCAAAAGTGCATGTGACTTGAATGAGAGGGTATGAATATATATATGAAATAGATACCACAATAACTATCAGCTGATTATTGAGATTCTTACAAAAATCCTTTTTGAAAAAGTGTATTTGAATATGCAAATGAGATGTTATCTTTTACCTACTTTTACATATTATTCTAATCCAATAATCTAATTAAATGATACAGCAAAGCTCTTAACATCTAATTGTTTTATTGCTTATTTAAGGAAAATGTATTGCTATGAATTGATTTTGTTGTTGTTGTTATTATTATTATGATTATTGGTGGTGGTTGCTGTACTGTGAAATCCTTCAGAATGTAGAATGAACATGTAATGCTTATTTAATGCCAGTGCTCTAGAAGATGAGGTTTTTTATTCTGAATGGACTTTAAAACCCAGACAGATCTCAGAAAACATGAATGTATGTACACTACAAAAATAAAAGTATTGGGACACCTGACCATTACACCAACAGGGATTTTAATGGCATTGCAATCATGCATAGACTTTAATATGAAGTTGGTCCCACTCTGCAGCTATTACAGCTTCCACTCTTCTTGGGAGACTTTCCATAAGATTTTAGAGTTTCTGTGGGAATTTGGGCCCATTCATTCTGTAGAGCACTTGTGAGGTCAGGCACTGATGTTGGACGAGAAGGTCTGGCTCACAATCTCTGTTCCAGTTCATCCCAAAGGTGTTGGATGGGGTTGAGGTCAGGGCTCTGTGTGGCCAGTCAAGTTCTTCCACACCGAACTCATCCAGCCACGTCTTTATGGAGCTCGCTTTGTGCACTGGGACACAGTCATGCTGGAATAGAAAAGGTTCCTCCCCAAACTGTGTCCACACATCCTTGGAATACTTTTTAAAATATTCAGCAAACTCTTTCCAAATTCATCAGCCCTCTTTGCAGTCTGAATCAATTTCATGTTTTAGGTGTGGCTACCTGACGATGGACAGCTGTTCCGGAGCCCTTTAGGGAGGGAGGAGTGGACCACGTTGTACGGACTTCTGCCTGACACCAGCTGCCATCCACAATCGCCATCTTCAAAAGAGCAGTAGCTGCCATTGAGGAACTGACCTGAAGGGAGAAGAGAACAGAGATGGAGACACAGAAGGGAAGAGGACAAGATGAGAAGAAGGGCTAGAATACAGAGTGACCCAGGAGACTGAAAGGAAGCAAGATTAAGAGAGAAAGAAAAAAAATGGGCTAACAATTTAATCCCAAGGCTCAAGAGCCTATGAGCTTTGATGAGAGAGAGTCTTCGGCCAGACTTACACTTCAGAAGAAGCACAAGAGGCAGAGGGACCTCAGAGACAAGAGAGACAGTGCGCAAATGAACACTCACTTAAAGGAGATGGTAAAGCAAAAAAGGAGGGAACGAAGGGGGGAAAAAAGGAGGCCCCATTAGCAACCACCCAGGATCTGCTCCATCTACAGATACTTTTAAACTTGTTTACTACCATACAATCTGATGTGAGCTGCATTAAGAAATGATTCTATTCCACAAACAATGCACAAATTGCCTGCTGGTATACATTACCAGGCCACTTTGTCAGAAACCCCTGCCTTGTAGCTCCAACTTGCTGGCATAAAATTAGCCTGTAGATGCCCAATTTGTGTTCAACAGTCTAGCAGAGACACCAATGTTTTCTTGAATAACAGGCTACTTTGAGACTAGCAGTGATACTAACTCACTGCGTCATTCATGCCAGCCACACACACACATTGCCATGCCATAGCCATGTCAGTATCACTGCTGTGTTGGTCCACTGTTCAAAACATATCTTGTCAATGTTGTGGTCAGAAACTGACCAATCATGAATTCCATAGAGGAAATGTCAAAATTTCCAAAAGGCTCAGTGGCCAACAGTGGCCAGAGCCTCCTCGGCACAAACACTCCTGATTCAACTCATTAATTAATTACAAGGTTTAGGTTGATGTGTCAGAATTCAAGACGGGAACTTATGACCCCTGGGGTAAAGGCTGGCTGACTAATTGTGCATTACATATTATATACAGTGGACCTGTAAGGTAGTGGGCAGTCAGTGCTGAGTAACGTACAAAAGTATTGGGAAGAAATCAGATTTGGTCCTTGTGAAATTGCTTTGTTAACGATCCTTTAACTGAATAATCAACAAAGACACATCTATGAAAAAAATGACAAACCCTTTTTCCTAGTGCAAGGCCTTATGCTAAAGCTTTCACCACTAATAAATGTGGACTGGCTGAAAGACAATTACATCTGCTCTCTTGTTAAGGAGCTTAAGCATCCAATCCAGTCTGCTAATTAAGTCACTAATCAATACCAATATATTCTATGACGCTCCCAAGTGGTAAACTAGTAAAAACTCTACCTATAAAGTTGAGATGGGCTCTGTGAGTCAGACTGAATCAGACACAGCGATTTTCTATTCTGGACCACATGTGGAACACATCAGAATGTATTCCTGAACATGGATCCAGAGGTGACATGTGGGGGTGGGTGTACACAAAATGAATAGCAGCAGGTTAAATGAAAAACAGAAGTGCTTAACATTTTATCAAGAGTGTATTAATAGAGTGCCCTCAAATGTTCTAAGTTTGTAACTGAATCTCTTATTTTTTTTTCTGTCCTCTAATGCAGCCGATACGCCCAAATGGAAGTTGATTACTTCTGGTGCACATCATTGATCTGAGAGGCAGGATTGGAGAGCGTCTAATCATCCTCTGAGGTGAGACGAGGCAGCATGGAGCTGACTGCCATTAACCAGGAGAGTGTAAACACATCGACCGGCTCAGCGCCATCCTTCAGCACAGAGCAAAAAGGGAGAACTACTCCTGAGAAAAACACAAGCAAGGGCTGGGAGGAGGGGATGCCCTCAGTGATTCAACTAGTAGGTTCAGTTCGTTTTTCTTTACTGTTTTTTTTTTTTTATAACCGGCACAGTAAAACTTCTGTTGTGTGTGAACTGTAAAGTGAGAGAGGTTAAGTCTAAAGGATTCTTGCGATTTACCACACGTGGATAGTTGTGGTCATAACAATATAGGTGACATTTTTTATATAGTTACAAAATAAGTGAGCCAGATTAAGCCTAAGCTTAGACTAAATATGATTTTTAATGGTGGAGCACCTGATCCAAGCCCACCAATGTCTGGGTCTTGCCCATGTAATGACAGACCCTGTGATCAACCACCTGACGTGCTCATGCAGAATAAACAGGTCTCTTGATGATACAATTCAAGTTATACAGAGAACTATGGCAGAGTTCTGTTTGTGGACTCCAGCTCAGCCTTTAACACCATAGTCCCAGAGCTACTGCAAGTTCAAATTGCCCAGCTGTCAGAGCCTGGTTGCATCTGCAAGTGAATCATGGATTTCCTGACAAATAGTAGGTGTGGGCTGCGAAGAGACATCAGACACCTGGACCCTGAGTTCTGGAGGTCTGCAAAACTGTGTGCTCTCACCCCTTTTTTCAGGCTCTACACAAACAACTGCATCTCCAAGGATGTCAGTGAAGATACATGCTGCTGAACACACAAGAGACTGCAGAGATGGTGATGGATTTCAGATGCAGCCCCGTCCCTTACCCCCTTCAACATCAATGACTCTTTGATTGCATCAATGACACTGTGGAGCCACTCATGTTCCTGGGCACCGTCCATGCTCCCCTGAAGTAGGAGGGGAGCATGATCTTCACAGCCATCTCTGAGGCAGCTGTTCATGCTGCATGCCCTGTTGATCAACATCTACAAAGAGACCATCGAGTCCATCCTTACCTCATTTCTAACCACTGGGTTTGAAATCTTCACCTCATATTCAGAACAACAGAAAGGATCACTAAACGTAGTCAGCTAGTGCTTCAGGACATCTACAACAGAAGGGTCATGAAGCAGACTGACGAGATTGTTCCCGACACCTCTCATCACTTGTTACAGCCACAGAATATATCAGTAAAATTAAAATACAGCATGTCATCCACATTATGCAGCCCTACGGTGAATGTAGATAAAACATCTTGATGGCTGCAACAATTTTACACAAAAGTAAGGCCCAAATAACCCAAAGTTGTGCAATTTCTGGAACTACTAATATGCTATCCTTCTAAAATACTAGTTTTATGAGCAGTGTGTGCACTCACTGTGAATGCCTCTGGCATGCCAGCAAATTCCATGATTGACAGGTTTGACAGCAAGATGGCACAAACCTGAATTCCTAAGCTCCAAAGCAGATGCCCTTGAAATGAATAAAGGCAGTCGCTTTCAAATGATCTATGTATAATGAGTCTATGACAGAGGTGGAAAGAGAGAGGAAACGACAAAACACTTAATTTGGAAGATACAGCATCATGAACGTTTAGGATACTAATAAGTATATATATTTATACACCAGTCAATAGCATCATTAAAACATTTGCCAGGTGAAGGGAATAACATTGATTATCTCTTTCCAATGGCATCTGTCAAGGGGTGGGATGTATTAGGCAGCACGTGAACTGTCACGTCTTGAAGTTATGATGGGAACAGGAAAAACTGGAAGGCTAAGCATAAAGATCTGAGACAGCTGGGTCGGGGCAACCCCAAAACAGCTGGTCTCTTGAGGTGTTCCCAATACCTCAGGAGACTGTGGGATCAGTTTCTTCCAGGATCAATAAAGTTTCTGATTCTTGTGCAATGGTTAGTATCTACCAAAAATGGTCCAAGGAAAGACAGCCAGCGAAAAAGTTTATGACAGACACATGTCAGGACATTTACGGCATTTGGCAGAGCGACTTACAGGGACAGTCCCCCTGGGACAACTGAGGGTTAAGTGTCTAGCTCAAGGACACAATGGTAGAAAGTGGGGGCTCGAACCTGCAATTTTGTGGTCATCGGGTTCACAGGCAACTGTTTTACCCACTGAGCTACTACCCATACCCCACACCCCACAAAGTGCTGCACCGTTTGCTGGGTAGTCACAGACTGGTCAGAGTGCCCATGCTGACCCCTGTCTGCTGTTAAAAGTGCCTACAATGGGCATGTGAGCTTCAGAACTGGATCATGAAGCAAACGAAGGTGGCCTGGTCTGATGAATCATATATCATATGGATGGCTTGGTGCGTGTGCATTGTTTACCCAGGGAAGAGATAGCACTGGACTTTGCTCTTTGTGGAAAAAAAAACAAAAAACCAAAACAACAATCAGGCAGTGTGATTCTCAACCACAAATAAATAAAATGAATTGTTTTGTTCTGAATTGCATCATAGCACATATTTTATCCTCCTGGACTGTGACTAGCATGTAATCTTGTACCTTGTGTTTTAGTTTGGGGCTAAAATAAGCTTGTGACTACAATGTTGAGATTGAGACAAACAAAGTACAAAGTCTGAATGTTGTGAATTGTCACACTCATAACTGTTATGCGTAAAACTTGACAAAAGCATAGCCCGAGGCTTCCTTACGGGGAGTGTCTAAGATGTCTGTTAAGTTCCTCTGTGTTGTAAAAAACATGGTGCAAATACGTTTGAATCCAAATGAACTCAGGCTTCGCGATGGCTTCTACTAGATTTTTCAACTGCCAAAGGTTAAACAATCTTCGCATTCAGAATTTCAGACATGATCGTTTGTTTCCAAACAACTCATTCAAGTGCTGAACAGACGTGCGAATATCTATGAAAGGGAATTGTATGAAATCTGTGGTGATTTAAGTGCGTAGTTTACATCAGGCAGTATGTATAACTTCATGAACAGAGTGTGTGAGACTACGACTGAAATAGAATCTTGACTCTCTTCTAGTGGCATCTAGTGACTAGCTGACTACTTTTTTGCATGGTTTCAAATCATCAGTGATGCAGCCCTCAAAATAAATTTATTTTATGTTCGGTACATTAGCCTCTTCGCTTCAGGAAGCAAACGTTTGACAGCAAGCATGTCTTGGCTGATTGATTGCATTTTGGGGTAAATGTGCAATTTGATTATTTCTAAAGCAACAGTAGTATGAGAGAGATAAATAGATAGATGGAGAGAGAGAGCGAGAGAGAGAGAGAGAGAGAGAGAGAGAGAGAGAGAGAGAGAGAGAGAGAGAGAGAGAGAGAGA
>JBBIGA010000001.1:45510020-45524411 GCA_037576975.1 Alestes dentex | reverse complement strand
ACAAAACATAAAATGTAGCCTGTGCAAAGGCATTAGAAGAAATAAAATGTGTACTCTACTCTGTAGAGAACGTATTCCTTTATTTTAATTTAGAAAGTCAACAGAACATAGTTTGACCAGAGGGGGTTGGAGGGGAGGGGGGCGGTGTTCAGTTGTAAATAATTAGCTAATTAAACTGTGTGCTACAAAAAGACTAATTGCACAGGCCACTGTGAATGCAGGCCTAACATGAACCGAAACAATGTATGTGAGTTCAAAGAGGGAGCTGAGATGCTGCGACACAACAAAGAAAAAAAAAAAAAACACAAGCAAAAAAACCAAAACACAAACAAAAAAAACCTCTCAGATGGACTAGGCGGAAGCTAAAATGGTGTGGAACATATTTATGGGCCATTTATTTGGTGATTCATGCGCAAAAGTAGACCTTTGCGATGAGATCTTGACACAACCTTTTTAGGCAGTTTTAGTAAAATGTAAATCTTAGTAAATCTGCACACCACGAACAATAGAAGAGCACTGTTTTATTTGATTTGAAGCTGACTTTGTGGACAGCTTGCAGTTTTTGGAGTTTCACTCTTACAGTTCCCAAAGACACATCTTTCAACTTTCAGGGGTTTCAAGTTCAAAACATTTCAGTGGGAAAGGCTGGCATGCTGGAAAAGAATAGAAGGATTGACTGGTTATGGTGGATGACAATGGTTGCTAAACAATGACTGGAGGGCCACAAAAATATGTAGGGGCTTGGGATGGGTCAGGAATGATGCAAGATTCTCATGATTTCACTGGCCATAACGATTATATGCACAGGAATTGGAATTTCTTTACATTAAAAATACAGACCAAAAATGATCCCTATTGGTAGGCTAGCGAGCTGTCAACCGCCAGAGCGTGTGAGGATTAGGTGCCTGTGCAGACGAAAAAAATAACATTTTATGGGGTAGCAGAGATATTCAATGAATGATTTTGGTCCTGAATAGTTCTTGTTTTGCTTTGTTTTTTTGCAGAATCCACGTCCTTTTCTGACCCTTGTTTTATTCCCATTCAGAGGTTTGGAGCCCTGATGTAAAGACATCTATAAAAATCCATTTTTACCAATGAGATAACCTTTACCACAGAAAAATAAATGCGTAAGCACTATGACCAGCACTCCAGAACGTAGTCTTTACGGTAAATCACTGTCAGAGGAATGACACCCTTCAATTCCTTCAAGTGATTACAGCTTTTACTGATTATATATGTCAAACCTGGTTCCTTAAAGGAATTTGTACTGTGGAAGCACGGCATAAACGTACAGAGAGCACGGTAAGACCACAGGCATCACCGAAAAGAGAAATGTGTCTTAAAATCAAAGAACATCTCAGAGCCGTGGGAGGGCATCTGTCTACTCTTTGGATCTGCAGAGGCACTGAAATTCTTTGATTCCATGGTGGCCTAGCCCTTGATGTTTCATTTTTGCTTGGGAGCAACAGACGGTCACATTAAAGCCAGAACTGTTCACCTTTCAGACATGATTGAGACCCAGGGCTCAAAGATTAAAGAAAGAAATATAGATGACGAATTGAGAGACTTTGCTGGCACAAAGGAACTGTCACTCAAAAGCTATGAAAGAAAACCTGAGCTCTCTCGGCCCGTGGCCTGCTCTTCGCATCATCTCGCTTCTTTTGGTGGATTTGGAGAAACCCATGTAGCTACACAGTAACACACAATAAAAGCTTTATGTCTACAAAGTGCGTTTTCATATTCATCTAAATTTGATCATGATTCGGCGTGCTCTGCTGTGGGCCATTGTAGACTTCCTCGATATCAGAGTGTACAACCTGGAGCCAGATGAAAAAGCCGGATAAATGCCGTCTCGCGTGCACAGTTTGTTCTCCACCAAATAAAATGATGCTCTCACAAGTGGATTGTGGGAGTGCCTGAGGGGGGGAACGAGAGTGAACAAGGAAGAGAGTAAATCTTGGCTTCCTGGGAGAGAGGAAAGAAAGAAAGAATCTGAGATGTTCCCACTCATTAAGGCGATTCCTACATTTTTCTTTCTTTTTCTTGAAGGTCGACTTCAATTAGGCTTCTTATCGTCTTAAGTTGTTTTCTCACCTCAAGGAGCAGCTGCATAATGTTGATGCGATTGTAAAAGGTACACAATAAATAAATACATAAATAAATAAACAAACCAAATGATGCAAATTACAGCTTTGAAATGGATGCCTAATTAAACAATGACCAAAGGGCATTACTGTCTGTAGATATTGTAAATGTGCGTGCCGCAACAGCTGTAAATGGAGAAAGCTGAATTAAATGGCTCAGTCTGTTTAACGGCATGTTGCGCTTTTCTCCGGGCCTTTCCTTCACATCACAGAGTGCACAAGACCAGAGCCAGGCTCCATCCTTTAAAATCTACTCCTACTCATTTATTAAAGCGCAAGAGGCCAGTGGGCTTCACATTTACAAGGGTGGCATTTTAAAAGGCAGGCAAATAAAAGTACATTGCAAACAGTTTCCTTGCAATTATATCCATCACAGATTTGCTCAGGGCCCAGAGCTAATATTTCCTGAGCAGTGGCCATTTGGGCGTGTTAAGTAGTCTTTTTAATCGATACGTAAAAAATGCTACCCTGACCAAAAAGCTTAAAGGCCGCAGTCTCAGCTCCAGCCACATCTTCAGTTATGTTTGGCTTCAGAACAGTCTCAATGTGAAGAGACTGCTTGAAGGAAGAGCGCAATAATGTGTGTCTTGTCATTCAAATCATTTAAAAAATGAATGACTGGCTTGTATTTGATGCCCCTTCCACGTATCAAGATCTCTGCTGTTGTTTGTTTGTAAATGTCCTCTTAAACACAGTAGACTGAAGTAGAATGCCTGGCCGTCCCTCTTCAGCACTGAAGACATTGACTAGGCAGACCTAAGTGCCTGAGCCCGGTGTTTCCTGGGCTTTCCTCTTCTATGCTATGGAGGCTCCCAGAACTGTTTAGCTGAAGCAGTGCTGCATGCAGCACTGTGTTCTGGGACTGTTTCTCCTTTATAACCTTTCTGGTTAACAGAAGCTTCTCTATGCTCAGGGTCTCCTTTTTTCCCAGCAAGATCCTTGAAATAAAGTAGAGTACCTTGTGCCGTTTACCTTGGCTAGCCTGGAATATGATCATTTTGAGCTTCTTATGTTCTTCTGTTGTGTCTTAAGAAGCTTAACCTAAATGTAAGATAATTTTTAAAGATTCCTCTATTGTGCATTATCTGGATGGAACAGATCACAGCTTTAGACATTTATGAACCTTTTTGAACATCTAGACACCATCCTACATAAACTACATGAAAATGCAACCAAGTATTGCAATATTGTTTTTGGTTTTTTTTTCACCAAAAAAGCCAATGCAGACATGTGATGGTATAACTGACTAGTGAGCGTATATGCTTCTGTAATAGCATAACATGAGATGCTTGAATCAGACTAAGATGCCTTTTATCAGTAATTATGTTTTTATCAGTAATTATGAACTGCCCATCTGAGATCCGGTCCAGCTTAGCCTCTTAAGAACATTCTCACTCACACTCTTGAAACATTTCTAAGGTCACAGTTGTCTCTTATTTAGCCGTGCGGGCTAAAGTTTTGTGCAAAAACATACTAAACCAAAATCACATGATTCCACTGTTAATTCTATGGCTAAGGGAGCCATTTCCTGCATTCCTCAAGAATCCTGCTCTACGTTATAAGCAAGTATCTTTCCAAGCAAAAAAATTTTGCTCAAGACCCAGTAAGTAGTGTCCCTGCTGGACTTTCTCTGGACCCCTTTTCTCCACTTGTCCATTCTCAGCACTGCTCATTTCTCTCCCGTCTCCTGTGGGAGGATGATTGATGGTTAGAGACCGGGAAGGAAAAAAAAAACAAAAAAAACATGCCCATGCTCGTGTGCCCTGTCTGTGGCTGGAAAGCAGCAGCCTAACACCATATTAGGCTCTGGAAGCTGCACGGTTGAATAGGACGGGAAATCGATGAGGGAACATGAGGTTGGAGGTTCAAATCCCAGATGGAGAAAGTTACCACCAGGAATAAATGAATGTACTCTGCTGTGTGATTGAGTGATGGAGAGGAGCGTGTTTGCTGCAACACCCAGAGAACGGTTACTCTTGACTGGACCCAAAACACGGCACGGATTCCAAATTCTCCACGGATACCAAGTTCATACCAAGCTCACTCATTAGGAGGAGACTTTTCATTCCTATTATAATGATATTAATAGGATGATAATACAACTATGGAAAAAAACTAAGAGACCACTGCAAAAATGTTCAGTTTCTCAGGTTTTATCTTTTATAGGTGCAAGTATTGAACTGAACAACTTTGCCTTAGTTTTTAAGAACTGACAATATTTCTCCTAATTTCCAAATAAAAATATTGTTCTTTAAATCCGTTTTATAGGAAATGACAAAACATCAAAATAAGAGAAATGATGCAGAGTTTACAGAACTTGAATAACTCAAAGAAAACAAATCTCTTAAACAAAATGGCAATAATTACCTTTGACGTACTTCTAGTAGTGTTTTACCATCCAGCTGGTCACATTGTGAGAGGAGAGTGTCGATTACAGCGGTGTTTTTATACTTTTCCTCATTAAACAAGATTCAGGTGATCAGTAACCAGTACCTCATAAAGCAGAATGAGGTGCTTGTGTAGGAATTTAACAGACACTGGCATGGAATGGTTGTCATACTCAGAGATTTAAAAAAAAATGCCGTGGTCTCTTATTTACTTCCAGAGCTATATAGTTTTGTACAGAGGCTGCTAGAAAGAGGAAAACATTTATTGTATCAATATCAGTTAATGTTTCACTATTTACATAATTAATACATTTTAATTATATACCAAAATAAACCATAAAGCTCTCAGCTTTGGCAATAACTTTCTAAAGAGTCCTAGAACAGCAGTTTGTAATTCATATTTTCACTGTAGGGAACAAGCCTAAATACAGCTAATGATTTATTTATTTATTTATTTTTACAGCTAATGACTCTTAAAAGTAAAGGTTCCTAAATAAATCTTTACAGTTAATTGTGACAGAATTAGTGGTGTAGTCTAGGTGACACAAGTAAACTCATGATGAAACCACAATAATATGCAATCTGGCAGTACCCTATTGTGTGTGAAATTCAACACAGGAGAGAGCTGAATTAATGCCATAAGCCTATTATTATTATTTTTTAAGTTTGACAACAGTTAAGGCATGAGAATCCAAAGCTAATTAGTAAGGCATAAGGTTCTAGGGATTGCTGAATTATAATTGCGCCAAAGTTTGTTAAGGCTTTAAAAAGACTCTTTGCACCTTCTTTTTTTTTTTTTTTTTACACATGGATCATTAAAGAACTAAAAGCGGCTCTTTGGTGGCATCACTTTCAGAAATCCAACTGTGGTATCTTTATTTATCCATTTATTTTTGATGCATTGAGGTATTTGCTGGTTGAATTAATCTTGACAGTAGATAGGCAGTATATCCACCACTTCAGTGAAACCACTTTAGACCTCACCGAATCGTTACATCATGTAGAGGTTCTTTAAAAACTTTCCAAGACTGTTCACACTTGTTCATGAAAATCATGGGTTGGAAGGTTTTTTTAGGGAACCAAAAGCACTTCTACACTTGAATTGCTCCAAAAAACATTGGTGGTCAATATGAGTATAGATTATTAGTATTATTATGAAGAGGCGTTGAGTCGATCCCGATTCATGGCCGTGCGCCCATGTCATTTTGCAGGTTAGTATGGAATTCTGATGTAAGGGTTGCTGTGGAGATGCAGTAGGGCTGCGGCTAAAGCCCTAGGCTCCTGGCTGACACCCTGCTGGAAGAGCTGGAAGATCGAATATGAACCGCTAATGGCTGGCGTGCTTGAGGTGTGAGCCTTTAAATGTTGCTGTATCTACCACTTCTACTCCCATGGGCAGGACACTTGTTAACCACATGATGCTGGAGAATAACTGACTCTCTATGGCCCTGAAAAGTTTCAGTGCGTCATGTGTTTCCTATTGCCTCATCACAGCTTTGGCAAAGGCCCAAAGAAAGTTTGGAACTCTGCAGATTAGGATGCTCGAGCCGCAGATGCCCTTTTTCAGCCTTCTATTCACAAGCCGATCGTACCAAAGTGATCAATGCTGCACAGCGGAAGCTGCTCTTTTCCACCGGACTGACTCACCCTTCAGCCTCATGACAGAAGGGGTAATTAGAAAGGCACCTTGAGGAGGGCAGCGAGGAGAAGCAGCGCTTCTTAGAGACACTCTCGCCAAAGTCATTTGACTAATAAGGAGGAGTGATTAGTGGTTGAATGCTTTTCTTTTCCTCGCACTGTAAGGGACCACTGTCTGCTGAATGCATTCACTCGAGAGCCGACTTTGTGAATTTTAATGAACCTCATCAAACTCGTGCCGGATTTAACTCAAACTGCAAGGTGCGTTTTTTATGGTGTCATTGTGATCAAAATCAGGTTTGCCAGAGAGCCCACAAAGCAGATGAGTCAGACAGAAACAAATGACAAGCAAGTTAACGTTTTATGACACGGAGATCTACATTAACGCTCATAAAAGCAAAATACCAGCACCCGCAAAAAAGTGACCTCCAGAGACAGTGACACTAAGCACTATTCTGTGGAACCGAAACAAAGCAGCATGATTTAATACAAACAAAAGTGTAATCAAGTGGTTAGTTGAGCTCATACAGGCCACATCTACAGGGGGGCTGGGTCTGATGTAGACCCCAGTAAGAAAAAAGTTGTATGTACAGAGAGTTAAGAAAACAAGCAAATGCAAATTCCTGCTTTCAATATAAAGCAAAGTACAGCATGTGCTAAGTAATTCTGGGCCATTTCTGTTGGAGACTACTGTAATATAGTTACATAACATGTCTAACACAGCACAAAGATAAACGTGTAAATAATTTACATACTGTAAGCAGTTTCAAGACTCGAGCTGTTATTTTGTCATGTAATCTCATGTTTTATATTTTTTAGGTTTGTAGAATTTAATTTTGTAATATTGCTAGTATGTATGTGTGTGTGATTGCAAATATGTGCAAACACAATCACATATCACAAGTAACTCAAGGCAAATCCTAAACAACACTTACTCGTAACTTTCAGTTCCTTATATTTTTATTCATTCTTTTACGTATGTACCACTAAATTATGACTACATACACAGTAGTCTACTTTAAGTAGGAATTTTCAGTCGTATGAACCCCTGTTTAGATTTCAGCACCTATAAGTAATAATTCTATCCTATATGTATTATATACATGATGTTTTGTATTATATCATCACTGTCCAAACAAAATCATGTATATCCAAAATAGTCACTTTATAGCAAAAAAAAAAAAAAAAAAAAAAAAAAAAAAAAAAACACATCTGCCTCTTCCTCGAAACACAGTGGGTTTTCGATGACAGGATACATCCCCCCATACTTCCTCTTGTCAAAAAACAAAGTGTCCCCCCCCCAGCGGACTTGAATCTTTTATGAATGTTTACCAACATTTACTAATTTAATTGTTTAGTACTATTCTGTAAATTGTGAAGCGCTCTCTGCTTTGCAAACACTTTACATTGCTGACGAATGTTGCATATGTTGTCACTTGCATTATACTTTCTACATTATGCTAATTACAGTGCCTGTTACAGTTATAATGAAGACTTTACTAACACAAAAATACATTAAATACAATTTCTTGCTCACAAATGAAATGTTTCTAATTTAGTTTCTAATCTAAATTTTGCTTTTCACAAATAACACCTTAACTTTAAAACAAAAAATCAATATGTCCTGAAACATATGAAACCAGGCATTAAGCCCTAAGACACAGACACAGATGCAGACACAGATGCGCACACACACACAAACACAGACACACACACAACACACACACACACACACTCCCAGGCGCCTCCCCCAGAAGAATTAGCTTTGAGACTCAGTCCATCAAACACACACCTTGCTGGGTGGCAAGTAATTTGAGCTGGGCTGGCAGGTGCTTGAGGAATACAAGGCGGACTGTAAAGCATGTCAATGTGCTAATATCTGTTATGGCAAGCGGGTGCATCTAAAGGACAGAGAGCAGAACATGCAGCATGAACGAAGGTACATGGCGTGCTCCAGGGGAGCACATCCACATGAGGAGTGAGTGACCCTGCGGGACTTGACTGGGTGAATACAGGGAACTGGTTGAGCTCCAGAAGCCTGGAACAATTAGAGATCTGTCTTCTTCTGAATTTGCATGACAAGCAGCGTGTTGTTCCCCACACCGCCCGACATGCGCAATTTCCCCCAAAGTTATTGAATCAGGAAGTGCGAGGGAGCCAGAACGAAGAAAGAGAAAGGGAAAAAAAGAATACACAAGTTGTGTGCGATTACATGCAGGGGCTTTTGACATCAATGCCGAGCAACAGTTCTCAGACAACAAATGGGGAAGTGGCAAGAGGCAGTTATGTTTAATTCAGACGTCTAGAGCGAAAAACACAAATGTTCGGCAACAGCGCCTTTCTCTTGAACAGATCATTCGTGCCATGTAACGCTTTGTCACAGTCATTTTAAAAGCTCATCTTGTCAAAAAAGTGGAGAAAATAATGCCTTCTCCAACACGCATCAATTCAATGACATTTTACTCCAAGGGTTTTTGGACCATTGCCACGGGTCCGTTCAACAGGTCATTATTGTTGGAGCACGCATTTCAGTGACCAGCGAATCATTACAGACACTGATTACCATATTTATACTGATTCATTAGATCAGGGGGGGTCAGAAGCTCCAGTGACGCAATTATATAGTGCTGTGCCCTACTAAAATCAGGGAAAACATTCAGTATCTAAGCTATAAAGCTTTGCATTTTACCCATTTCCAAATTAATTACATGACACAGACAGTATGTCTATAGGAATTCACCTTAGATACTACATTTCCCATAATGCCATAATGCGTTTTTCTTTAAATGTTTTCAGTTTCTGTAATCAGGCTGTGCTGCAATTGTAATCAAAATAGAGCTAGTGGCAGGGGCACATATTAAAATGTTACAGCATAATTTTAAACATTACAGCATAGACATGCTTGTATATCCATCATCAACAGTCCATCAGTCACATAATGCTTACGTTAGGGGCTGATCGCTAAGGGCTGGCATATCAAAAAGACATATTAGACCCCTAAAAGACCCCTATGTAGTTACTAAATTTAATTCACCAATAATGTTGTATTATTTTAAACTCAAAGCGACATTATGAAGGTAATTACTAATTATTTTGCAGGTTGGTGTTAATTAAATTACTTGGTACAAAAAAACCCCACACAATATCATCTAAATTAATTAAATTACATACATTTAGAACATTGAGATTCTGTATTTACATATAAAGAGAAAAGTGCAGCGTGTCCAGAGTAAATAAAACCATGTCACTACCTACATCAGTACTTT
This sequence comes from Alestes dentex, assembly GCA_037576975.1. NCBI lineage: Eukaryota > Metazoa > Chordata > Actinopteri > Characiformes > Alestidae > Alestes > Alestes dentex. The sequence continues at coordinate 45,514,976 of JBBIGA010000001.1, read as the reverse complement.
AATTGGGACTTTTTGGACATTATTTTTTTATTGGCTAGATTTTATACAGATACAGTATATGCTTAGTCAAATAACCTATGAAACACACATCTCGCCATGCTTTGATCAAGTACATCAAAAAGAGTGGCTCCCGTGCACATGTGTTTTTTTTTAACTGCGTTTGATATGTTTATCCTATCTGTTCAATTAAAGAGGAATAATCTCCTCGATTGCAAACATCTTGCATGTGTCAGCATCAGCTGCTCGATGCAAAGGACAGACAAAAGGAATTAGTGAGATGTGTAGAGGGTGAAAGCTAGGATCTACAGAGAAACACCCTGGGACTTTTAATGACTGCAAGCTGTGAGATTCACAGTGTTTTGTCTCACTTTAAAAAGAACAGTCCAATTTTTTACAAGCAGTCCCCAGCACGGCTCAGGGACAGCAGGAGCTATATAGATCACAGCAGAATCCTCTTAGATCTTCTGTTCTACACCCAAACATGACCAAATCATGGAGCTGTCTATGGAGAATTCCAGGGCAGTGTAGCAGCTAATACACTTAACAGTCTGTTGTTCTGTTGGGATCAATATCCTTGGGATGCCGTCCATGACTGTGACTGAAGCTTAAATGATTTAAGTGTTCATTCAGCAAGTTTCCACTGACAAACAAAAAGGCTAAATGATGGAACTGACAGAAAGGGTCACTCTTCCTGAGTTATCTTTATTAACCACACTGCATGTCATATTCCATTTTAGTCTGGATATACATTACATATCTTCTGAATTCTGTTTTTGAAAGCGTCATATTCTTAATGTCAACCTTTCACAGAAATACATCTTTTTCCATAAAGTAAAAAGCGAGTATCAAACACACTGTCAGTTTCAGCTATGAACACGTTCTCAAAATTCCAGATCTGGCTGCTTCACTGATCAGCCATGACATGAAAACACTGACCGGTGAAGTGAAGAACATTGATTATCTCGATACAGTGGCACCTGTCAAGGGCTGGTTCAGGGAAGGACGACTGGTGAAACGGCAGCAGGGTTTAAGGCAAAGGCTAGCTCGTCCGATCTGATCCCAGAGACGTGCTACTGTAACACAAACTGCTGAAAATGTTAATAGTGTCTTTGATAAAACAAGTGCCAGAACACAATTTGTGCACCACAGCTTGCTGTGTGTGAGGATGTGTAGTCTCAGACCCTTGTTGAACCCTGTGCACCACAAAGAGGGCCTACAATGGGCACACCTGTACTGGACCCGGGAGTTAGAAGGGGGCCTGCTCTGAGGGATCACATTTTCTTTTTCATCATGTAGGCAGCCGAAAGCATGTAAAGGGGCATTAGGCAGACACCCTTATCCAGAGTGACTTACAATCATTAGTTACAGGGACAGTCCACCCAGAGTAACTGGGGGTTAAGTGTTTTGCTAAAGGACACAATGGCAGAACGTGGGTGGGGGCTGAACCTGCAACTCTGTGGTCATTAGGTTCACAGGCAAGTATTTTACCCACTAAGCTACTACCCTGTACACCATGCGTGTTGATTACCTGGAAAATAAATGGCACCAGAATGAACTATGAGAAGAAGAAAAACCTTGGGTACTCAGTGGGAAACCTTGGGTTCTGTGATTCATGCAGATGTTACTTTGACATGTACCACCTACCTAAACATTGTTATAGACCAAGTGCACCCTTTCATGGTAACAGTATTCACTGTCAGTTGCCTCTTTCAGCAGGATAACGCCACCTGCCACACTGCAAACACTGTTCAGAAATGTTATGAAAAACCTGAAGGTGTTGACTTGGCCTCCAAATTTCAAATCCAATCAAGCATCTTTGGACCGTGGAGCTTACAGGAGGCTCTGCTGCTAACGTCTTGGAGCCAGGAACCACAGCACACCTTTAGAGGTATTGTGGAGTTCATACCTTGATGGGTCAAAGCTGTTTTGGCAGCACAAGGAGGACCTACACAACATTAGGTGGCTGGATTTCATTTTACGGCTGATTGGTGTATAATCATAACAAACACAGCAATACTGAACCTATTTGTTCTTTCTATCTGAAGCACAAGTAAGAAGAGTCTTCTGCACACATGGAGCGCATGCATGTCTCTTTGCCTTTGTTTTCTGTCTCTCCTTGTTTCTTACTGGCCGGTTACCTAAATCAGTCATCAAGTTGCAACACTGACCATCTCACACCAGGTGATTTTGAATCAAACAAATCAAGGCCTCCAATTGCTCCAGACCTGGAATTAAGGCTGAAGTTTGACTGGTTTCTTCTCTTATTCTACCAGATCTCCTGTACCGTCAATCACTTCCAACCACATTCCCAACCTGGAAAATCACTTCAGAAAGTGACTGACGAAAACTGGACAGAAGGGGCAAATTGGGAGGCTGTGCTGAAAACTGTGCAGTGCAGACCCAGTTTTACATACAATCCAGAAACTAACATTATCACAAAAGGGCACATGGGATTTTTATGTCTACATAGGGAACGATTTACAGATTCATAGATAAATCAATATATTTCCATATATTGTTGTATTAAAACAATTTCATAAGCAGGTGATACTGACAAGTCTTTTTAAACACAACACTCTGAAATAAATTAATTGACAGTGCAAAATGACACCTGCATTCTTTCTGTTGGTTAATTATTATGTATAACTGTTTCGTGAACATGCATGAAACGTCACAAAACTCGGTGTTTTTTAATCATGACTTCTCTGCGATGTGACAGCTTCCCTATAATGTGATATTTATTGCTTATTGACTTGTTTTGATTTCATTTCTCACATGTTGAACCTAAAACACAAGTTAAATAATATAAACTTTCACTAAAACGTTTGGCCATTTTATCACTTTGTCTACTGAATGCTGAGGTAAAATATTGATCAAGTTGGCTGTTTGGATCCGTGTGGTCCTCTTTCCAGTTTTTGACACCCAAAGAAGACCAGAAAGAGCATGAAAACCTCTGAAAAGACAGCAGATCATGGGCTTTGGGGTGACAGCTCACACTAGATAATGGTTACTGCAGGCTCCACAGGGCGAAGCTTGCTTCTCATAAAAGCTGCTGTTGAAGAGAGTGAGCTTTTACAAGAGAAAGGCAGAGTGACCACTTCAATAAATCTCACAGAGGACCATACTGCACTTTTATCAGCTTTTGCCAGCCCCATAAATACTTCACTCTGCTGTAATGGTCTCACTTTTGGGACTACAAAGCCATGTATACGGCGATCATTAGAGGACTTAGACTCTACATCCTGTCACAATTCAAAGTCACCCTAACAACCAAGACAAAATGGGTGTCATAGGCATCACGAAAGATCACCCACTGGCTGAACAAGCTGTTTTACAAGCTTTATTTGTTTCTAATTTTGGAAATGAGCTGCAGTTATTACCTGCCATAACAAAAACATGGCACAATTGGATATGAATATATTCATTATTTCACATTCATAGCAGAAGCAGTGAAATTCTGTGATTACATTTTTCTACAATTTCTACAATTGTTTGACGTCTAATCAATGGCACAAATGGTGGAACTTCAGACGCAAACTTGTCGATACATTATGTAAAAGTAATCATACAACTTACTATGAAATTCCATGTGTAATTATTTAATAACATTTCAGCACTGTTCAAACAAAACCTTGAAATCTCCATTGTTATATTTTTTCCTTTTTTTTTAAGCATAAAATTAAAAGCAGCTGCCCTTTCCACAGGCTCAGATTTCATGATGAATGGACCAGTTGACATGGTCCAGAATTACTTTTGTACATTTGTACATTAATTGGACATTAACTTCCATCAAGTTTTTTGCTTCAACATTCTCAGAAAACTGGGGGAACATTCCTTGCAGCTTTGAAGACTGAAAAACAAACAGCTAATACAGCTCTCTTACCCATGCTGCAGTTGGTGATGAAGAGGGGGTCGTAGGTAGCGGTCTCCTGCTCTCCTGGCTGGTCATAACTGGACGAGATCCTGAAGGGTTTGCCGCGGGCGCCCAGGCTGAGGTGCACCACTGCCCAGCTGCCAAGGAAAGAGAGAAGCAGCAAGATCAGCAACAGAACCAGGCAGCAGGGGCGGCAGAGAGCCTGTCCTGGGCTGGAGGGGGTCAGCGCGGGCCCTGGGAGACCCTCCTCTGCATGGGTCATGTCGGCCATCTCCGGGGAGCCGGTAGAGGATGAAACCTGACCTCCCGAGACCAAGCCTGTCTCCTCAGCCATTTTAGGGTCACTCTGTCCTACAGTGTCACACATGCCCTATTGTACAGGGGGGCTGCTGAGGCCAAAGGTGCTGTTGGAGCCCAGCCAGGCGTCTAGGCTCTCAACTGTTACTCTCTAAATCCAGGGATTGTTCCCTGTGTACAAGTGAGAGGATCTAGAGCTGCTTTCTGACTGCTTAGCCAAACATCGCCTCTCATAATGTAGTCAATGTTCAAGCTAATTTTATTAAGCAAATTGAATAGATTTCACTTTGCCTGCAGGCTACTAACCAATGGTTTTACTTCCCTCCTTCACCACTGCCTCCCTCCATCCCTCCCTCCCTCTATCCCTCCCTTTTTTTCCCCTCCTTCCTTACCTCCCTCCGCCCCCTTTTTCCCTTCTTTGTTCACCTGGCTGTTGTTTATTGCAGGCTTGTTAGTGTGTCTCTAATCTCAGCGCAGGATGTGCACCAACATCCGACCCACTCAACGGGAATTAGAAGTGAGAAGCATGGCAAAATGGCATCTTCAGGCTACTGTTCTGCTAAAAAGAAGGGTTGGCACTCAGTGTGTGCTGCAAAACAAGGAGAGAGAGAGAGAGGGAGAAAGAGATAGAGAGAGAGAGAGAGAGAGAGAGAGAGAGAGAGAGAGATGGACAGGGAGATAGAGGGAGATAGAGAGAGGAAGAGAGAGATAGAGGGAGAAAGAGAGGGGGGAGGGGGTGATGGGAGATAGAGAGAGAGAGAGAGAGAGACAGAGAGACAAAGAGA
>JBBIGA010000001.1:45497314-45509244 GCA_037576975.1 Alestes dentex | reverse complement strand
AGAGATGGACAGGGAGATAGAGGGAGATAGAGAGAGGAAGAGAGAGATAGAGGGAGACAGAGAGGGGGGAGGGGGTGATGGGAGATAGAGAGAGAGAGAGAGAGAGACAGAGAGACAGAGAGACAGAGAGAGAGAGAGAGAGAGAGAGAGAGAGAGAGAGTGCTTTGGTGCACAGGGGGACTGAAACTGGAACTGGGCTGCTGAATGCATTTCACACTCTTCATTTAAAGCCCCAATCTGGACTGGAGAAAACAGCAGCAGCAGTGAGAGCATGAACCATTTGACTGAGTACTCATTTGATGTTGACGCTGCAGCCGTAAAGCTGCTGTAACTGTAATACTTAACCCCCCCCCCCCAAAAAAAAAAAAAAAACCCTCTGTGTCGCAGTGATTCGTCAGTGATCAGTGCAGTGCTGGCTGAGGGAGAGGCTTCCAACCTCTGAAAGGGTTCACTGTTTCAAATTTAGCTTTATTTTTTAAACCACATTTAATTAAGCTTTCTTGGAGTGGGGCGGGGTGGGGGAGGGAGCATTCAATAAAAGTGCAAACAGTGCAAAAAGTGCAAACAGTGCCGCGACAGTGACCAAAGGTCCTGCTCGAGGCTATTTCCAAGCTCATACGTAAGGAAGAACGAGAGGCTAATTTCATTTTTCACGTTGTCTGATTAACCTCTGCATATCAGCACAAATGTTATTTTGCTGATATATGGGATTCAGAGTAATACATATTAATCGGTGCAGTACTCAATACATTATCGTTAACAAGGCATTGCCGTGATCTCAGCTGTCAAGCTCTAATTACTTGTGTGAGACTGAACATGGACACACACAAGGACACAGTGCACAGACAATATGGAGGGAAAGAAAGAAAGAAAGAAAGAAAGAAAGAAAGAAAGGAAGAAAGAAAAAAGAAAGAAAGAAAGAAAGAAAGAAAGAAAGAAAGAATTTGTGCATGCCAAAATGATTAATCTGGTGAAATCACCAAACAGCAAAAATATTATGTTGGTCATTTCATCTCACCTTATTTAAATTGTGCTATTTTACCAGGTGAGACATTAAGAACAATTTCTCATTCACAATGGCAGTCTGGCATGTCCCTGACAACCTTATAGTGGGAAAGGAAGGGACATGAAGAATAAATATAAAGCCCCCCCAAAAAGCAAAAATAAGCAAATACATCAATAAATAAACAAAGAAACAATGGCTTTTAATCAAACAGAAGTAAAACATTTACAAGTATCATTAAAAATGTCCATAAGTAGGCTCTTCAGATCAGAGACAGAGATACGTTTGTCCCATTTGAATGTTTTTGGCAGTAAATACCAATCACTAGCAGCAGCGCACTGGAATGACATCAGACTAAAGGACGTATTGGATTTAGGGCTTTTACTCTCATGTAATGTGAAGAGGGCACCACAGATATTGGCTGCAATGACTGACAGACAGGGAGGTGAGCATTTAAAAAGTTTTGATAAATAAACACAAACCAGTAGATGTTACGACGAGTTTGCGAGGGAGACATTTGACCGGAGAACACAGAAAGCAATGGCATGCTTTGAAAGAGGCCTAACCAGCTAATCGAATAGATTGTGTCAAGCTTTTGAAGACTTCCTTCACAAGCCAATCTATAAATTGGATTGCAATAATCAAATAAAGGAAGTATGGCAATTTGGACAATCATGCGTTTGGCAGTAGATGTAAAAGAACAACTTCTATGAACAAAAACACATACCTTCTAAGAAGAAAACCACCAAAGAGACCTTTGACTGCAGATTCTTAAGTATTTATGCACCATAACCTGCTCTAGCATGATTCAATTTCTAGTGGTAATGTCCTGGGGAGGGGGACACAATGCTCATCAAACCAACCACATTACTTGGCAGCGTTTAATGATAAAATGTGATTAGTAAAAACCAGCCATATTTCAAGAAAACTAATTTTATCACTGGATCAGGAGATGGAACAATGCTTTACAAGACTGTATCATCAGCACATAAATGAATGAGAGTCGTGAATATGAATAATGGCATTAATAAATACGGAAAAGAGAATTGGAAATCCTAAAGACAGTAAAGGGGCTGAATAAGAATTTACACCCAAACCCCACCTCACCTTACCTAACGTTATTACACAGGTCATTAAAAAACCAAGCCCACGTGTGACCAGAGACCCCAGTACAATCCAGCCTATTTAAGATGAAATGATCCACAGAGACAATGTTGTTTAGCATTCAGTGCAGGTGTTATGTCTTTTAGAACTTCTGAGATGGCAGTAACACACCCACACCCTAAACGACTGAGTGGTGAATAAAATTTTATACTCTTCATGATTGTGGTTAAGCTTCTTTAAAAGCTTATATAAGCAAGATAAAATGGATACAGACCTCAGTGTGTGATTCCAATTGGTATGGGTAGGAAGATTAGAAATATCCAAATATCAACCACAGCAATTCATCTTTAAATCAGGATCTCTGTCTGTTAAATTCCTACACAAGCAATTCATTCTGCTTTATGAGGTACTGATTAGTGATCATCTGAATCACATCTTATTTAATGAGGAAAAGTATAAAAACACTGCTGTAATCAACACTCTCCTCTCGCAATGAGACCAGTCGGATGGTAAAACACTACTAGAAGTTCATCAAAGGTAATTATTGCCATTTTGTTTTAGAGTGAACAAGAAATTTGTTTTCTTTGATTTATTCAAGTTCTGTAAACACTGCATCATTTCTCTTATTTTGATGATTTGTCATTTCCTTTAAAATTATGCTTTAAAGAAGAATCCTTTTATTTAGAATTGAGGAGAAATATTGTCAGCAGTTCTTAAAAACTAAAGCAAAGCCGTTCAGTTCAATACTTGCACCTATAAATATAAAACCTGAGAAACTGAACATTTTGTCATGGTCTCTTTTTTTTTTTTTTCTTTAGCTGTATATTTGTTTTATTATATTTTGGATCAAATTTGTCTGACCAGGCTGGCTTAGGGTTCGACTGAAACCAGCTCCTTTAAAACCTTTCCCACCTCTCCTCCAGAATGGGGTTGCAGGGAAACTGGTGAGAGGCTGCATACAAACAGCGTGCAGGTAATGAACAAGAGGCTAAACGTGGAATAAGAGTAGGATTAGAGTGCAAGAAATTCTTCCTTAGGCAACTGGAATTAGAGGAAACAGAGACATGCCCAGAATTTGTAAAATGAAACGTCAGCTGTGCAATACCATTTATTAAAGCAGTCTCTCACACTCAGTCTAATGCTGAAGTACTGGATGCTCTATAAAACTTTTAAACCAAGCCAGATCGATTTTTGTGTTAAATGCAGGCTGACCAATCAGACTTCCATTATTAAAGTCCCACTCCAAACAAATGCTTGCAGAGCAGCTCATCTTGGTTTTGGCCAAGCACAAAAACTGTAAATATAAGGAGTATCACTGAAATGCTGGGAATCATGCTGACTCTAAACAGTGACTGTTTAAAGTCTTTTTTTAGTGTATCATAGTCTTTTTTTGTCATTTTTCTTTGTAGAATCAAAATAAAAAAATAAAGTTCTGTAAAAAAAAACAAACACTTAGAAACTTCAGTTTAAAAAAGCATCTCCGCTCTCACCCGGCCTCATGTTTGAGTGTGTGGAGTAAGAATGGAAATGGATAAGTCCACAGTAAAAACAACAGAGCCAGCCCTGAGCAAATAGTCTCTGAATAGAAAGAGATGGAACTGCAATCCTGAAAGGCCACAAATCCTTTTCAGCTAAAAAAAAAATACACCTTATAAATAACAGCCTTGAAACATTTTAGAGTACTTCCTTTTCTACAGCAAAGCCAGTGATATAGCTTCAGATGACCTTTACCATTCATTTAAACTGAATCAAGGCATAGTGTTGGGACAATTTTAATGTGCTCTAATGCAGCAGGTCAGAATGAACAGTTATGGGCTCTTTCATCTCAATCCTGCAGTGTACAAGTTCCTCACCTGTTAAAGTGACATGCAGGCTAATTACTACTCTAATGAATTCTTAGACTAATATTATGAAAAGTGTAGAAAGATAAAGAAGGAAAAACCTTCACAATCCTCTTCCCCGTGCAGTGCGATAAGCATCTGCGGTTCTCCATAGCACCTCAATTAAACATTCGGATCTAATTAATAGTTTGTCCTATGGGACTCCCTCCAACCCAAAATAAAAATCTCTCATGCAAGCGTTATTAACATGACTAATAAGCATTGCCGCCGATTCCGTTTTTCATAATAATTCTCATTATAACCTCATACCATTATTCCAGCTGACTCGGCCAGGACTGGCCTTGCAGCATGTGTGCTTTCACATGGACACTCGCCCATTACAAAATAATACCCTTCAATTCCTAAGCACGGATCAGTGCTGGCTGAGGCCTATTCATCGTGCGTGTTTCATCAACTGTCTCAAATTTGGTTAATCTCTTCTGGGCACTATGGATGGGCCATGCTTTGTTTGGATTCAAGCTCAATATTCTAGGTCATTACGGTCACTCTGAAATACGCCTCTGTTTACTGTGCCATTGGTTTACATCTATCAACTGCAGTTGCTCAGCAGAGACAACAGTTTAATGGATCAGTCATCCTTCCCTGCATGATGTTTTACATGTTTATGGGTGATCAGGAAGAAGACGGTTAAAGTATAATAAGATTTTGTTTGACACCCATAAGCCCCTTAGCTTTAGCTCATTGTCTTGCCTAGCCCAGCTTTCTGTCCTCATTAGCCTTAGCTAATAGTCTGGCCTACACATTTGCCCTCCTTAGCCTCTGGTTCTTGTTATTGACTTATGCTGTGTTTGAAAAAAGCTTATAATTTCTAACCTCAGACTAGAAAAAATCTATGAAAATATCCCCCACGATTGAAGATTTCTATCTTGAAAGTAGGGATGGCGTCAGTTTTGAGAGCTGCATATCAACATAACAGCTCGCTTTGCAAAAAGTGCCTCTTCACTCTTTTAATATCAGATTTGCTATAGTAAACATACAGTAGTTGGCTGAATCTGTAAGACTGACCATAGAGTCCAAAGCAAACACCTCCTGGACCTCAAAGTTATTTTGTTCGCTAACTTTCTTCCAGCTAAAAAAAAAAAACAAAAAAAACAAAAAATGTAATTCCAAGCTGCACCTTCTGAACCAAGTCAAAAACAAGGTTAGTTCTTTGTTTCCTGACTAGCGGAACTCCACATTCCTCCTAAGTATGTTTAAGCTTGGTCTAGTCATATTAGACTTAGTTTCTTACTTGTTTTGTATGTTCTTGTTGTTTCTTTCTTGTACCTAATTTAAAGGATTTCAGATTAACTTTAACAATCCTTATGATTTTTACAATAAAAGATTAAATCAGTGGTGCCACAGCCTTCCATGGCTGGGAGTCCAAGACGGCACAAGTCGCATTGCTCTCTCTGAGTGGCTAGGACGGTCCTCCTCCTCCCATCACTCAGTAGGATGCTAGTTAGCACAGTATCTGTTAGCTGATGTTCTCCTTCATGAGTCTTGGGCTGTTTAATTGCACTGCATTTCTAAAAGATGAGCATCACAAGACTCGAGGGTGCACATGCTAACTTTCACCTTTCAGTTTTGATGGATCTGTGATGGAACTGAACACGATTAAATTGGGTGGAAAATTAGGAATAAAATCTAAACACATGCCAAATTTGCATTAATACTCAAATCTAATTGCTACATCTCACCCCTAAATTTAGCAAAGTAAACAACAAGTTGCAGATTTTTATGCTTCTTAATGAAGTGCATTTTGTCGATATGGCCTTGAAATGCAGGTTTAACTGACAAAACTGTTTTAAAACTACCAAAAACTCCATGCCATATTTTTTGCAGTTTTGACAGTCTTTTCCAGGCCTGATTATCTGCCTTTTGGCAAAGTGTAAGCTCCAGTTCTAAAGTCTGCTCACATTTAGCCACTGCCTGAAAATGTGCAGACAGGTTGCTGATCGGCCAGGAGACCGTCGCATGGACTTATCATTCCCACCCTGGCTTGGGTACAGATGTGCACTTTTATACAATGGTGGCTTCAATAATGATTTTAGAGCGCACACATTTGCTTTTTCTCCCTCAAATTAGGAATAACAGACGCATTAGTGCACTGAAGCATAACTCAATAGGCGGCTGCGCTAGTAATGATAAGTCCGTTCTCAGAATCACTGTGAAGGTCTGGTCAGGCCTTTGTGATGCTGGTTTTTAGTGCCAGTCGTGTGGAGCCCATGCTCTGTACATTTGTTGTGCTTGACTCTACTCCACGCACATGATTCACCATAAAATTATCAAGCCCTTCATGACCTGTGGCGGGATGTGTCAGCAAGCAAAGCACAAAACTGGATTAACACGAACAGATTAACATGAAATTGAAAAAGTTTACACAGCACAAGTTGGGAAATAATTGGGAATTGTGCAGCTTTCGCAGCTAAGTCATATAACATGTTACACATGGTCTCCGACACAAAATACACTGCAATCAATAAAAAATATGCATTAAATTTGCCGTTTCAAACCCATGATTTTATATGAAGAAAAGATTTTGCAACATGCTATCCATACAAAATCAATGTACTATATACACCCTATATTTTAGTGTGTGTATCCTTTGTCAGCAGCTGATTTGCCGGCTGAAATCGAGTATGTATGACAGTTAAACACTTCCTGCTTAGCCTTGATTGTAGTCTGGGAGCCTGATTTACATGCTAACTGTTCGCATGAGGAAAACCGGCCATGGCTATCTAATCAGCTATCTCTATGAAAATGTTTTGAAGACGAAAAAAAAACAAAACAAATCTGAACTGTGTTTTTACTGAATGAGTGCTATTGTTATCTACAGTTGCTTTTTACAGTTGATCCACATGTTCTGTGTTTTGTTTTTTTTTGCTCCAGGGCGGAACACTAGGAGGTTTTCTTAGGGTGGCCATGACGTGTCAGTGATTACGCCACATTAAGGGGTTATTTTCCCTAGCACAACAAACGTGCTGTCAGACCTTTTGCTTTGGACACGCATAACCAAGCCCACACTAAGCCCATATTCCACCTCGACAAACTTTCAGTAAGACTAGTGGGAAATAATTAAGAAGAGGAAGAAAAAAAAATACTTTGCATGTAAATAGAAAATTTCTCTCCGAATGTATTGAAGCGTCTTGGTGGATGACGGCTGAAATCTTGCCATTCTGGGCGGCTGCTTTGAAGCCGAGGCATCAGATGAGATTGATGTAAGTGAAGCCAGGCAGGAAGGAGGCCAGCAGATTACAGGATCAAACTGTCCATTTAAGTGATATTGATTTTGACTGTCAAATCGCACAACAAGCAGGTATAGATAGGCTCTGAAAAGTGTTGATAAGATCCAGCGACATATCGACAAGATGAGCCTAATGAAAGTTACTTCCTCAAGTGAAACAGGACATACTGTAATACAACATGGGATTGGGGGGGGGTTGGGCAAATTTAAAAAAATAGGACTCTTTTGGATACTCCAGAGTGTTTGGGTCATATAAAAATGCTGTTCTGCACAATAACATTTGAATCCTTTTTCTTGCAGGGAGGCTCTGGTAAGCAGAATAAATGAACGAATGAAAATTATTTTTTTATTTTAAGAAGTTGTTGATTACTTTTGCATGACTAAAAGAAATGTAATGAGGTAATGATGTGCACAAGTGACAAATACTGTCAGTAAAAAAAAACAAAAAAAAACCCATCAACTTTAAGGTCAGTGGGCCCAACTGGTTCAACAGGAAATGCAAATATGTCTTTTTTTGTTTTATATAACCAGGCCCCTTTCTGTGGAATAGTGCACCTCAGAACGGCATTTGTGACTCTGCAGTGTACTGACCAATATTCCCAGGAGCTAAAATTAACAACGCAGTGTTTGTACTCCTGCCTCATGCCTCCTGATCCGAGGCAAATTACTGCCAGAGAAGAAAACACGGTGGTAGGCCTTCAGCTCTTTCTTATGGGGGATGAAAGGAAAACAAAGCAAATAAACAAACAACTGCAGTGAAATGAAAGGGAGAAAAAAAAAAAAAACAAGTGTACACCACACTGGCATCACCACTGAGAATTAAGTTCATTTAATTACTTATTTATTTCTTTTTTTTTCCACAATGCTGGAAGGACACGAGAGACAAACGAGGCGGAGTCCTTTATAATTGAATAGTTATTTATTTAACACAGGTAAGTACATTTAAATCGTCAAAGGCTGTGAAAACTGGGGCCTCCGTGTCCATGGGGGCCATGGGACTTTTGTGGATATTCTGGGAAATCTGTGCCTAGCAAAGAAGTTCTAACCCTGCGATAGAGATTTGGATTTGGGTCCCAGCCATGGCACGTGTTTCTCACATCTGGGGTCCGCGAGACTACAACTCGCCAGTTTTCGCTGGCAGGGAAAGACAGCAATCGCAGGATGCCACAAGGGATCTGAAATCACGTTGCTATGCGACATGCATAGCAATCAGCAATCTCAGTGGTCACTCAGCACTGTCATCTGGACACGCTGAAGTGATTGCCAGAGTTGTACTAATATTATCAATAGTCCAGAATAGAGGTGTGTCAAAGGCATACGAAAAGGCATTTCCAAACCACATGGTCCGTTGAGCGTACCCAGCTAGTGGTCAAACCCTTTCACTTCAGTCTGGTGCCAAAAAGCAGGTCTCATCATACAGTTCCTTACACAATGAACTTTCTCTTTGAGCCATTTTGATTCTTAGCCTCTACTTTTGTCCTATTCTTCTGCATAATTTCTTTCCGAAAGGTAGATTAAAACTTCATTTTCAGCATGTATGGCATTGCTCACGCTTGAAACATTCTCTGTTGTCATGACCACAGAGCTGAAGATGGTGCATCACTAAGCATATCCCTCATAAACAAATCGGCACTAGTGGCTGCGTGACAGGAGATTTTTATTTGTCCAAATTTGTGTTCTGGGCGTAAAAATCCATGTCGTAGCAGCAGACTCTGCATTTAGATGTATGGGATGTGCCCTGCAAGAGAGCTGTTCTCTTTCAGTTAGCTTCACAGAGACTCACTGAGACAGACTGTCTAATGTGAAACCGTATGCTACAGTTCATGCACGTTTCAGAATCTTCCCTAGAATGGCTACAGGCTCTACTTAAATCAAACTAGGTAACAGACAGCAGGTGATTGGCTTCATATCTGAGAGCTAAGATTAGGAAAGGCATTAAGGCAATGACTAAGCACATAAGACAATAGCAAGATGCTGGCGTGCAGCTAAGCAGAGGCTAATCAAAAACATAGGGTAAACAGAGATTAAGTATGGGCAAGAAACAAAGTACCAGCAGGAAAAGAGCATGCGCGGACAGTACTTGTTAAAGTCCAGTTTAAATATTGTCCTTGATGAAGGCAAAACAAGCCTCTCTGGCGAAGCAGAGCACCAAAATGTGCACCGATGACATGAACTGTGGGATTTGTGTTTTGTGTCGGTCTGGCGATACACTGCTGTTTTTCAGCTGTTACATTTTTAAGCATTGACCTTGACTAGTCAACTGGTGTTCGTTGAACTACGTAGTGGATTTATTTGTCAACCAGACTAATTCTGATGGCTTTCTCCAGGTCTCACACCACTTGATCTTCTATTGGGCACTGGTGTTGAGACACAGTGTAGCAGGAAAATTCAATATGCCAGACAATATTTAGGAAAATAGTGAAAAATAGTGAAAATCGTTTTGAGAGTCTATGCACAAGAAAAACTGAATCAGAAAAAGGAACATTGGCCAACTGTCCAGACCTTCTCGAGGGATAGGAAGGCTAAATTTCAATTCAACTGGGTCCTGACCTTGGTGTTATCCAACAAAACCCTTGGATAAGCAGAGTCTCACTTGAGTCTCACCTCTCTCCATTACAAACGAGCAGCAGGCAGCTCACAGGAGCAAACAGACTCCCTCTAAAAAATCCTGCACCACATTCTACCTCTAAGAGTACAGCTCAGAAATGGAGGCCAGTAAATGTCCCATTCCTTTTCTATACTGGTCACTTAGAATACACTTGCAGGCCCACTATGACAAGGACTGGGTATTGGGGCTGGCTGGCAGGGCAGCGAGGTGTGTAAATATTATGTGTTGAAAGAGCAAGACAGCAGGGTGCTCACAGATAAGTGGGGTGAAACATGGCTGACATTATTAAACTGTCACTGGACATGGATGCCTATACACTCCCCCACCATCATCACATGGATGAGTGGAGCAAAGGACACATCATAGGACAATGGAGAGGACTGAGGGAATAAAACAAGCAATACATCCGTTTTTTCGGAGCACATATCACACTTTTTTGTCCATTTTCAATGTTCATGCACACTCTATGTGAAGTGTAAAGTGGCCTTTCTGTCACGCATGAACACACCAAAGCACAGAACAGTGTGAACAGTGTAAAACTGTTCTCTGTGTTTAACACATTCACCTGAGTGAAGTAGTGGGCAGTCAAAACTGCAGCGCACAGGGAGCAGTGTGTGGGGACCTTAACGGTACCTTGCTCAAGGGCGCCTCATTGGTGCCACTGACAGTCCTGGGATTCAAACCCACAACCTTCTGATCACAGGGACATCCCCTAACCATACATAGCCACAAGTATCCAGACACTCCTTCTAAATGTGAATTTAGATACGTAAAGGTGCACATATTGCTGACATTTGCTGGCAATTATCTAACTACCATAGAAAAGCCCTGCTAATAAAATAGCTCACGCTGCTCATGACCCTAAGGTCACCAGGCGTAATGCCAAGCATCAGCTAGAGGGGTCTAAAGCCCCCTAACATGAAGCTGTAACGCAGTGCGACTGCACTTTTTGGTGTGATGGAGCTCCATCACACCCAGTACCTCCGGGATGAGTCACGACATCAGTTATCTAACTAATAACTAATCATGTTATCTGATCTTACTAATGCTCTTGTGGATGAACGCAATCAAATCCTCACAGTAGTGTTCCGACATCTAGTGCAAAGCCTTTGCGGAAGGGAAAAGGCTGGACACACACACTCTGTAAATACCCCAAATGAGGTGGACATGTTGAATAAGTAGGGGTCTATAAATTGTCGGGTATATTGTGTGAGTGTCACATTTAAATAAGCTTTAAATAAATGGATAAGGCCAAAATGTCGCAGTAAGAAGCTAGGTGTGTGTCAAATTAAGGGGGTGTGTGTAAGGGGGGGCTGGTTATAACTGAGACAGCGAGTGCAGGGCAGGCTTAGTTTAAATCCACTAGGAAGCGTCACAGTGGCAGAGCTAATCACATTATACCTGTAATTGGTTTTGCAACGTGTCAAAGGCATCCCAGACCCGGCGCACAACACAGCAGCTGGACAGGACAAAGCCTGCCCTGGATATTTACTCCGACTGGGGGCTTGTCCTGCTCAAGATGCGGTTATAAACGCCAGGCTGCTAAAATCACTTCTGCAGGATATATAATCTGTAAAATTCACATGAAAAAAGTGTGAAAAACAAGCATGGTCGGCATTCCTTTCTTTACATAAAGCTCATTACTGTTTATGTGTTTTGCGAACTGTGAAAATATTTTACATAAAAATGAAGTGTGAAAATTCCTGTCTCCACTGAAATATGCAATCCTCAAAGCTCTGAAACTCTGCCTATTCTTTCCTTTTCTTCTCCTCCAACCCGCTGTAATTGCACCCTAACACCATATTTCTAACCAGCGTCCAGCCCACAATAACACAAGCAAGAGCAGCTGCCTCAAGTAGGACAACAGTAAAAGTCTTTTCAGTTGGAGTCAAATTAATTAAACACAACAGAGCAGTTACCCACACGCATCCGCACGCACCTTCTGGCCTTTTTCATCCACTGCCGAAAATTGGAATACATGTCTCTCTCTTTTTCTCTCTCTCTCTCTCATGCACACACACACACACACACACACACACACACACACGCACACACACACACACACACACACACACACACACACACACA
>JBBIGA010000001.1:45464910-45478126 GCA_037576975.1 Alestes dentex | reverse complement strand
AAATGGAGACAGATGATTCGCTGTGGCGACCCCTGAAGGGTAAAGCCGAAAGAGAAAGAAGAAGAAGAAGAAGAACTCCAGTATGAAAATTCCGTAGGTGAGTACAGTTTCCAGATTTCATCACTCGCGTTTAAGCAACAGTGGTTGCTATGAAGTGTGTTCACAGAAGAGCCGTGTTACTTAGTCCTGGAGGACCCCTGCTCTGCACACCGTAGAGTTTTCCCTGCTCCCAACACAGCCGATCCACCTAATCAGCTCATTAACAACTCCCACTGAGTTAAAGAGGGGTAAACACTAAAACGTGCAAGGCAGGGGGTCCCACCATCTAGGCCGGGAAACACTGAGAGGGTATGTACCCATTTTCACTTCATCAAGAATCAACAGGGGTTGATTCCATACCACTGTGTAGCATATATACAACCAACATTTCTCTGCAGCTGTAGGCCCTTGCTCTCGCTTTGATTCACTCTCGCTCTATTCACTCGACCCATTCACTCTACAGCGGAGACTCTCCAAAAGCATCCCGCTTTTTATTGCCTTTGTCTGCTTTTTGATTCATCCATAAGTTTCCCATAAACACTGTCTTCTAATTTCTGAAATTTTTGGCATCAGTGGTTTACTTGTCTTAGAAGCTGTCATGCAAATTGTAATTGCATTGTAAATATTATTTTTATCTGCATTCTCTATGGGGTAATGAGCTGGCATATCGTCCCTGTCAGTGCAAAACCTTCTATCTCCAAAAAAGTAACTTTACAGGAGAAAGAAAAAAAAAATCAATTATAATGGAAATTTGTGTGAAAAGGATTATACTTAATATGCTAATATTGGACAATTTCTATGCGTCCATTCATCGTGAAATGTTTGCAGTGGACAAGGATCTGAGCCATGAGTGACACGGACAGTCCCTGGGCAACTGCTGTGCTCTTAATAGAGTTCCCTCATTACCTCTTTCTGATAAGCTAAGTATTATTTGATTTCATGTGAGGTTTGCTTTGGGGTTTGTGTTTTACCGATATTCCTTTATTGCTGTTTACATGTTTACTGTTGTCTTCACTGATCGTAGTTTCGTGTGTCAGTTGTGTCTGTAATAACATGTGGCAGCTGTCGTTTGATTAAGTTGCTGTTTGTTTGCTGGACCCATTATACTTTGTTTTCTGTTGTTTTTGGTTGCTGTTCTTACCAAAAAGGTGTTTTACTGATTTTTAAACTCTGACTCCATTGTTTTTTTACTGCTTGGGCCATCGCAACATCTTATGATAGTTTTATGCATTCGTGCAACCAAACTGATTTTGGATTTTTAAGAAGTTTGACGCCAGACTTTCCCTTGAATTCCAGGGAATCCAAACTTTTCTGTCAGTGGCAGTATCACCTCAGCCACCTCTGCAAGTGTGTTTCAGATGAAGCCGAGGCAAGGAGACCATACATTTGCTTGCATGATTTCAAAGACGATGACGAGATATGAGATGCCAGAAGGTATCGGGTTAATGTAATCTCTTATTACAGTGCAGACCGAGCAAAACATCTTTGAAAAACACCAAAAAACATCAAAGCTGCCTCAATGTCCTCTGCCCTTGGAGTCCTCTAAATGACAGCCACCAGCCTCGGAGGCATCTTCGCCACTGTACATTACCATAAAAGCAGCCAGTGAAATAAATATCATATTATTTTTCAGTGTCTCGGCAATGCATGTTGCGACAGTGGAATGATGGATTATTGATTTGCACAACCCAGGTGGTTAAAAAATGAGTTGCAATCCAGACGAAAATGTTTATTTATTTATTTATTTTTTTGCACTGCAAAAGCAAATGACTTTTATGCCACTTAAAACAACAGAAAAAAAAATCAAATAAACTACAAGTAAATAATATCCTGTGTTTTGTTTAAACAAATATGATACTGGCCCTCTTCCAATAACTCTACAATCCCACCCCCTCTCAGCCTGCTAACACTTTGCATAACTTCTGCCTCTCTGTCGCACTTACCACCTCCGCATCTTAAGTGGAAGCCTTTCCATGATCACAGGACATTATAAACATTTTGAGCTTTGGAGACATCAAAGCTGCATTTGCGGTGGTGTGTCAGGCTGTTGCATCAGGACCAGAGGAACCATGTCTTTGAATGATATTCCCAGGACCCACTCAGTTTCCATCGCAACCCCTCACTCCATCGTGTTCTCTCATCATGACCGGCAGTGAGGAAAAAACAAGGGCGAGAGACACGAGTGAAACAGTCTCTCAGACGCTGGCCATCCTTCTGCGAGCCCCCCCCCCACATCACAGTTTGCTGACAGAAGAGAGACACACAGACAAATAATGGGACAAGGAAAGTGAGGCCAATCAGCGTTCCACAGGTAAGTGGTGGTGGCTGTGAGATCTGACAGCTGACACCAATCCAATAGCTGTCAAGGCCGCATGACACTTCAGATAACAACAGTGTCATGGAACAAAGTTCTCCAGAGAACTGAATCATTTTTAGATTTTTTTTTTCAGAAACTTTCAGGGCATCCTCTTTTGGTTTTACCTTATTTAAATCTATAGACATAGAGGAGACAGGTTGGGATAAACCTTGCATCTGTTAAACCCTTATGGTTTGGCAATATATATAATTTCAGATTTGATCAGGATTTGATGACATTTTCAATCATTCATGTGACATAATGATTGACCAGTGCCCTGATAAGGCAGGTAAAATGTAACTGAATTTATAAGGCTTTGTTCACACAAGCAGCTCAAATCTGATATTTTGGTAGATCTGATGTA
This sequence comes from Alestes dentex, assembly GCA_037576975.1. Classification (NCBI taxonomy): domain Eukaryota; kingdom Metazoa; phylum Chordata; class Actinopteri; order Characiformes; family Alestidae; genus Alestes; species Alestes dentex. The sequence goes on along the minus strand of JBBIGA010000001.1, from coordinate 45,475,367 downwards.
AGCAGAACATATTTTCTGCAGTTCTAACCAGTTAAAATGTAACTTTTTCCAAACGTATTTGTTTGGTTTCAAATCTGATTCCAATACACACATGTTTGACCAATCAAATCTGCAAAGTGGGTTAAATTCTAGCTTAAACATGGATATCTCACACTTTTAACGGACATTTGGAAACACATTTTACTGTTCACGACAGTTTTACAATGATTTTCAGGAAAGATTTGAACTTCTAACCTGTCTCTGAGTATTAGAGGTAGGTCCTGACCAGGTCATCCTACTCTCTTGTCATGTTCTGTCCATGTTCGTATTGCTAAAAAGGGCACAGTTGTTCTGCTGGTTACAAAAAGGTGCACATCAGGATCTAGGGTTCCGTGATCGGCATACTCACGTGTGCCAACCACTGCCTGACCATACAGATTTGGTCACTTGTAACCGCCGAACGCTCAGGTCAAAACATTGCTCTGCAGTGTGAACACAGTGATTCCAGGAGAATAGGCTCAGTTTTCTGAGTGGGTGTTTAAGACCCCCCCTACCTTTACTCCTTTATCCTGATAGGATGCAGCCAGATATTTATTGTTCATCGCTGGCAGTATTGTCCATAATATCCGGGAAATGAGAGACCATCTTAAAAGACAGAGGTGTATTAACGACCTTTTTGCTGTTTCATCCAGAGCTGAAATGATTAAATCTTCACTATTAAAGTAGTTAGAGTGGTAAAATTAAAAAAATGAAGAAAAAGGAATAAAGCAAAATCCAATCGGACGAAAATAAATGTGACAAAGTTATCCAAAGGGAGTGGGCTTACGAGCTCATTACTCTTCTAAAATAAGCCAGAAACCATCAGCCAAAGACCCAATGAAGACAAATGATCTCCAGGCAAGCTGTGGCTGGTCTATCAGGATCAGGTGCCCAGTTGTAGATTCTTAATGATGGGACGTAATTACGACAAATGACACAGTTCTTTCTGAAATCGGCTAAACAAGTGTTTAATCAAGGAGCTAGTTTAAAAGTTCAATAAACAACACCTTTATTTATTAGGAATCATAAGGTGTCTCTTTGTAATGTAGGAAGTTCACACGGGCACTTTTTCCCCGCATTTCATTACCCGATGACACGCAGGATATCACTGTATGTGCCGGCTGACAAGGAAAAGTTGTTTGATTTTGAATGTAATACAATCCCCCTGGTCTTGGAGACAGAGTTAATTTCTATTCTGTCTACATATTGTTATGTATTCAAGGTGTGGGGATTATATCCTTTCCTCAGGTTGTTATTAAATCAAAACAGACTCCCCGGAAGGTTTTGATGTAAGGGACCTGTATCAATTACCATTTCCAATTAAATACTGCCTGGATCACCGGTGGCTCTTTGGGGATTATTTATTTCAAATTAGGCTCCTCCAGGAATTAGAACAATATTGTTATTCTAGGAATGGTGGAAAGTGCGGCAAATAAAAAGCCGGAGTGCTTCAGACAGCAGCTACAAGACGGCAGGCCAAGACATCCAGGGTTCAAGTGTTAAGTCCAAGCCGATATAATGAGTAAATGATAATGAAGTGAAACAGAGCGATGTACAGTCAGCCAGTGAAAAGACTGCCAAAGGAAACAGATGCAATACAGGGTAGGTCTGTGGTCAGAGAGGTTAATCCAACCAATAGAACTAATCCAGTGGAATGGAATCATAGCATTCATTTGCATGAGCAGCATTAGGCCTCAGTGGTGATAGCAACATGCATCCAGTGCCATTCAGAATTATAGGCCAGAAATTATTGTTTACTAGTTGTTGCTTACCAACTACACTACACTTTCTTAAAGTAAAATAATTTTTAAAAGTACAGCAAAAACAGACACACAGAGACAATGAGAAAAAACTATATAAAATACAAAGTCTAAATAAAATCCAATATAAACCAAATAAAATCCAATTAAAAACTGGGGACAGATGGTGGTCTAGTGGTTCAGGAGTTGCCCCTACAATCAGAAGATGATGGGTTCAAAACCCAACACTGCTAGTGGCACCTCTGAGGTTCCCTTGAGCAAGATACCGTCCCCCTACACTGCTTTCCAGGCCCCCCTCATTGGTGGCAGCCCCTCCTTCACTTGGTGAACGAATTAAAAGCAGACAAAGAATTTCACATTGTTTACAGTGTGTGCTGTGGTGTGTTCACACGTGTATAAGGGCCCACTTTACTTTAAAAATGTGGTAGAAAAACATCAATATGAAATACACTATGCTATATACACAATACTGAGTATAAATTCTATAGATAAGTAACTTGCAGCTACTTACTAGTGTATTACTAGCAACACTAGTGGTGGTTAGGAATATATTATTGCATGTAATGGAGATCAGTTGTATAGTAATAATGAGTAATATTTCTGTTAGTAGTGATACTTCATGTGATGCAAATATAATGATTAGTGTTTTAGCACCTGATAAGAAAACTGCACATGATAGTGCACATGGTAGACCATTACACATAATAAAACATATTATAATGCACATAAAGATAATGATTAAAACCAATTAGAAATTCCACATCTGCATAGCACCAGGTTATTACACAGATCACTGTGTGAATGTGTGACAGTGGGAGGGGTTATTGAGTCTGATTGCGATGGGAAGGAAGAATTTTCTGTGGTGTTCAATGGAGCGCTTTATGCTGATGAGTCTGTGGCTAAAAGAACTTTTCAGTTCAGCCACTGCAACGCCATGAGGCACCAAAACAGCACCAATGTGCATTGGCATGCATTTTCGATGTCTCTGCAACTGTACTGCAGGGACCAATCTTCAGAAACGTATTCCCTCAGCCGATGTTTTGATCAGAGTTCAGAAAATAAATTAAACAAATAATTGATTTGCCCCAGGCAGAGCAACTATTTTAATGCTTCCAACCTAGGAAAAGGACCCCAAATAGCTTAAGAGAGCTACCTCATGGTAGAGGTCAAACTGTCAAGACTATGCTTTCACATGCACTCAAGCACATGTGGGGAATATTGTAAAGTATGACTGCATCAGCTCTCCCTCATCTCTATAGATTTGTGCTTGTGGCTTTTATATCACTGAACTCTCGGATGGTCTTTCATGTTTGTAATGAGGAGTTTATACGCTGCTGTCCTGCTATGACATTTCTCAGTCTGATCACATGCTGCATTGACATTCTCAGCCACCTGAGGAACAGCTGCTCTTCTGTTGTCTCTTACATATTGCACCAATGCACAGGCATCAGTTATAGGATGAGTACTTTCCAGCCCTGTTATTGATGTTTTCCACATAGGTCTAAACACAGATGACACTTTAGTCACTGTTCCTATTGAGACACTGGCCAGTTGAGCTCCTGTCATCCACGCTCCGATTATCAACTCTCTTTCAGACTCACTTAGATCTTTTCCTTTGTTCATGATGATCCAAGATCAAGGTAAGTATTTTATACATCACAGAGCATAGTAGCATTCGTTGTATCAAGCACTACACTTGTCTGGAGACATCTTATGTGTTCTCAGGTTTTTTGTTGTGTTCTATTCTTTTCTTTTTGAGGGCAACATATATAAAAAATGTCATATTTGCTAATTTCAAATATCAGTCATCCAGGTACTGCACATTTAAATATTACAGCTTCAGTAGTCTATAGAACTGTCTCCAGGAGGAATCTCATGTGTAAATGAACTTGTTACAGACTGTGAGCATGTACTATCATGTCTGAATGGCGGCTCTATTGTCAGTGTAGAGGTTTAAGAGGGGGAGGGACGTTTAATATTTATTTTGAATCAGACAACAAGGTGCTGCATATTAAATAATTTAGTATTATGAGTTTAAATCATTCTGTCTTCATAATATTTAGAACTATTCCCAGACAAATTGCTTAGTCTCCCTTTTCACCATCTACACCTTAAATCCACATTAAAATCTTTAGAGCTCAGATTAGAAGAATTCAATAACAATTATATTCACATGCCAATAAAATAAAGACATGAATGGTTCTTTATCAATATAAGAGCTCTTCTTTTGCAGTACATAGAGGTTTATCTCAATTATAACACTGCTTATGTAAAGAATCATGCACTGGAAGTTTTTATAAGGCAAACAAGTCCTGACGGACCCCCGGACAGGCCACATGTCTCCTCTATTTCTAAGTGTTGAGAAAATGTGAGCTGTCTGAGGGTCCCTGGGGACCAGTTTGAGAATCTCTACTTTTGGGAATTAAAATGGCCTCTTCTGTTGCATAGTGCAAAGACCCCATTTTGTCACCTTTACACATGGAGAGAACTGTGCACTGGGAAGACTCCAAGAAATGGCATTGCCTTTAGGCCTGAGTCGCTTGACAGCTGGCTGTTAAGAAACATCTACTTTTACTATCCAAATAAATTCTGCCTCATATGTGCACCTGCTAAACTTATTATTATTAGTTCTTTTATATGTCCTTTTTGTTTTGGACAAAATCTGTCAAATTGTGTCTGAAGCAGTAATAGAGAAAATGTAATGCATTAACTCATGGGAGGAAAGGGGAAAGAAAAAAAAAAAAAAACAAACGAATGCAGCCAAATGCATTGAGTGATTCAAATTCATTAGTCACACGTAATTAACCCGACTGTGCTGGATTTGTGCCCGGCTTACATGATTTTTTAATCAGTTTGTATGAAATTCTGAAGACAGGGCAGGTTCCCAGGAGAGGACTTCACATCCTCCCAAACCTCAAAGCTACAAAGCTACTTTCCTATTCCACCATTTCATTTGGTTTTCAGTCTGCAAGTCAGCCCATGTCGGAGCATTGATGGGGAAAAAAAAAAAAAAAGAACGCTTCCTGTAAAATTTATAAAGTCAAATATGCCGTATAAGGTTTTAAGTAAAGTGTACGATTTTGGCCACTTTTGCTACTCAGAGAATGCACCTGGTGACCTTACCACGGCCAGCCCAAATAATTCAGGTATTCAGGTATTCATTCTTTACGAGAATCTATTCAACAAAACATCAACAAGAATATAAAAAAAGGTCATTGAAGACAGTCCTTTCTATTCACTATAAAATTCTATACAGTGATTGTCAGCTACAAAGACCATCTAAAGTGCACAATGAAAAATCTGAGATTCTCCACTTGCTGTAAAGAACTTTGATCTTATCGAAGCAGGAAAGCGACTTCAACTTGAATCCCTTTCTTCGTGCTCTTCAAAGAGTCATTCTGAGCAAGGTCACACTCAATTAAAATAGACAGCTATAGGAAGAAGAAAAAAAATGCACAGACACGTACCAATCACGATTTTCCTCCATCTTAACCTACAAAGGCTGTAAGTTCCAAAGAAGGTAATCCAACACACAGCAGCTCCAGCTTGCCCAACTTTGTGCCAAAGCCTTTCACCAATGCACTTCTTATTTACTCTCAATCTCAGCACAGGGATAAAAACTGCTGCAACGGTGTGGTTCAGGACATAGCTACATCACAAGCAGTGGACTTCCTGGATAGGACACTACAAAGTTTTGCTGTTCCTAAACCAGACATCTTAAAGGCAGTCACAAAGCCAATTTAATTATAAAGAGAAGTTGGAAAATGTAAAAAATAAATTGTGACCAAGTTGGTACACAAAATCACAGAACTGTCATCAGTGTAGGAGGGAGGTGGGGTGCAACAATATATTCTGCTTTATGAGGTACTGATTAGTGATCACCTGAATCACGTCTTATTTAATGAGGAAAAGTATAAAACCACTGCTGTAATCAACACTCACCTCTTCCAATGTGACCAGTTGGATGGTAAAACACTACTAGAAGTATGTCAGAGGTAATTATTGCCATTTGTTTAAGAGATTTGTTTTCTTTGAATTATTCAAGTTCTGTAGACACCGCATCATTTCTCTTATTTTGTTGGAATGTCATTTCCTTTAAAATTATACTTTAAAGAACAATATTTGAATTTGGAAATTAGGAGAAATATTGTCAGCAGTTCTCAAAAACTAAGGCAAAGCTGTTCAGTTCAATACTTGCTCCTATAAAAGATCAAACCTGTGAAACAACATTTTTGCAGTGGTCTCTCATTTTTTACGGAGCTGTGTATTACACTTGCAACCATACACTGGTTTACCTCAAATGTTCAGTAACCGCTATGCAACCCACAAGTAGTATGCATCTTCTCATTAATTTTTGTATGTGTGACATTCTGCATTACAACTTGTTCACAGCATTCCCTTCATGTTCACAGTCAGCACTGGGTAGCATTGTGGGTGCCTCTGAAAGGCTACACAGAGAAAACAGCATTACAGAAACATTACAGCATTACAGCATTTTTTTCACAGTTTAGTGTTTAGCCGTCATGAGGTTTTTTCATAGCACCTCGATTTTTACGGATGAAAAAGTGGTTTTACTTTTTAATGCACTGAACTATTGCTCAGATGTGCTCTATTAAAAACTTGTGCAACGAGGATGAAAGAAAGAAGAAATGGATTCATCAAGCAGTAACGATGACAAGGTTATCATTTTGTCTCAGTCTGTCTGACTCAAGCAGAAAAAAAAAAAAAAGAAGTTCATCACTGACTCAGAACTGAAGCTCCGCAGTGGTGCAGACCTCTTCCACTGTCCATAGGACTTAAACACACTTTCAACGTTACACGTACCCTAGCTCACAGCTAAAACATGTATTGCAATAACACAAAGTGTGATGAAGTCCATATCATTTTGTGAATCACAGTAAAAGTTTTTACTGGATTATTAATGTGGCAGAAAAAGATCTGGCTGAAAATTGCTTGAATATCCTTTTAAAAGAAAGTTCTTTTGTGGTTCTTCTCTGACCTCCCACCAAATAATTGCTACCTTTATTTTTAAGAGTGTTGTTAAATCCAGCTTCAGCTTAAACTAAACCTTACAAAAATGAGCAGGAAAAAAAAAAAAAAACAATTACTGAAAGAAAAGGAAGGCAAAACCCATTTGTCATTCCTGAATATCTGAAGGCTACCCTAAAACAGGGTGGTAATCAAATTCAAGGAAAGTCTCTCAGAATGAACACAGGAGGGATATGCCTTTTACAGGAACTCAATTTAATTTAACACTTAAGTACGGAACAGTATTCTTCATTTGAATCTTCAGAATGATGCCTGGTCACACTGCTGGACTTTTTCACCAGTTATTTTTTTGTCTTTAGTCATTCCTTTCCTTGAATTTGATTACCACCCTGTTTTAGGGTAGCCTTTAGATACTCAGGAATGACAAATTTAAACAATTTCCTCTGGGATAAATAAAGTTTTCTGATTCTGATTCTTAGTCACCAAAGTCCTCACACTACAAGAGCCAGCCTGGATGACACTTTCAGATTATTCTCATGAACAATGAGTCCCGATCAATGGTTCCGATTCTCAAAATCTTGTGGGATTTCTTTAGAATTAATGGGACTTTAGATGTAAACAAACATGGCGGATACAAGGGAGGCGGTTTCCGTAAAGAAAAAGCCAGGAAGAAAATGCATCCATGCCATTTCCACAACTCAACAAGTCCTTCTAGCTCTGGATTTAGATGCCATACATAAAACTTCGTCCTTACACACTTCCAGCTCGGCTCTCACAGACTGATGGTCTTTTGTGCGTGACGTCAACGTTGAGTTTCACCCCAGAGAATTGGCATTCACCCCACCCAACAGGACACAGAGTCATAAATATTGAACGTGTTTAATATGTATGATTCACAATGGAGGTGGCTCCAACTGGAATGGGAGTAGTAAAGATTAGATTATAGACACCCAACAGCACAGGATAATTCGAGAAAAAATCGTTTAAGGTCACCCTGATACTGTGAGGACTTCTGCAATTGTTGTGAGGTGAATCTCAGCCTCAAAATTGGTCCAATTTTCCTGCAATGTGGGGCAGGCATTATGTTAACTTAATAGCTGGGTCCATCAATAATTTTCACCTGTGGTTGAGACAAAGCCTTAAAATGCTTTGAATTTTAACCTTCTCAAAGTGTACCCAGCTCTTTATTAAGAATGCTGTGAGCTATAAATATATACACAGTTTAATTACTATAGACAGTTACTAGACAAAACTTGAAGACGATTCCTACATTTTTTTTAAGTAAAATGCCCCCTTATACTCACGCGTGAACACACCACAGCACACAAGTGTGAACTTCTTTCTCTGTTTTTAACGCATTCACCAAGCAAAGCAGCGAGCAGCCAGGAACACAGCGCCCGCTGAGCAGTGTGTCGGGACGATACCTGGCTCGAGTGTACCACAGTGGTACCGCTAGCAGTCCTGGAACTTAAACTCCCTAACCGCTGAGTCACCTCTGGTTGTTGCCACAAGATCGGATTCTAGATCAGCATTTCTACTCCTGAGAGCATTTGTGAAAGTAGACACTGTGTTCTAAAAAGGTTGGCTGCAGTGTCCTGCCACACTGTGAAAGCCTGTTCATTTTTAAAGCTCACAGTAAGTCGCGCTGTGTCCTGAACCATTATGATGAGATGCAGTTTGAGTGGACTGAAATTCAAAATGCAAAATTCTGTACCACCTTAATGAAGAGATGGATGAGTGAACTGAGAGAGGCTTGCGGATGTTTTTCCAAAAATAAATAATTAAATAAATAAGGTGATGTCTAGTGTTCATTAGCAAAATCAGCTTTGTAGCTCCAGTGCTAAACTTACTCTCACTTTCTGTAACCACTTATTCCTCACTAGGGTCGCAGGTGCCCCACGCCTATCCCAGGGCCTATGGGCGTGAGGCTGGGACTCACCCTGGGTGGGGCGCCAGCCCACTGAACCACTAAACTATGGGACTCACACTGAACCACTAAACTATGAAAGAAAAACTGGACACCAAACCTGGACCACGTTTAGGGAAAATGTGTACATTTTTTTAACCAAACTATTCCTTTAAACAGCTTTAGACCTAAAGAACAACCTCTATATGTGTTTTATCTTTCTATGAGTGATTTAAGAAGATCACATTCTGAGGTGTGATACTATCAGTGGTGCATGCCAAAACAGAGGGAAACAATGCTTCGAATGGAAAGTCCTGCTAAACTGTGAGCACTTATCTCCTCGTGAAATATTGCACTGAAGGTAATGACATGTGACAGGCTTCTATAGCTAGAGGAGTCTTATCAGCGACTTGAAACACTGTAACCAAATGACTTTTAATACAATCTGCACCCTTTTCCTCCCGCCCTCCTCCCTACCCCGCCGTCTTCTCCAGCACCGCATAGTAAGATATCAGATCGAAATAACCTCATAGGAATTGCCTTTTATCGAGGCAGCTGAGTTGCAAGGCCTTTTATTAATGAATGTCTTTGACTCTCTGACATGGTAGCTCAAGCAACCAAACACACTCTGATTTAATGTTACTCCCTCTCTCCATCTATCATTAACATCTCTTAGTACAATGGCGCCATGCATTACATCAACACCAGCCACATTCACCGAGTTGACAGAAGAGAGCGTGAAAGCTACCTGGTCACTCTGAAATCATGGAGAGTGTCTTCAGAAATGCCAGTTAAGATCCTGAGTGGGCAATGCATATAACAATCCAGTCTTGTGCTTAACCAGGAGACGGACACACTGATGCACAGGGAGGCTCTGTTCATTTAGCATTAGCGTTATTTTTTCCGCTAAGGGGATTTCCTTACACACAAGCACACACAAAAACACACACCTGTCTGAAAGCGATTGTCTGAGCTGTGTGAAGAGTTCAGTGGCTGCCCCTCTGGACTCCCTTCCACTTCTTCAAACTTAGAGTGGGCACTTCAGAAACCATTAGCCAGCCACCTGCTCTCAGTAGATTAACTAGACTGCAGGAAGTTATTAAGGGAAAGAGAATCAAACCCATTTGAAGGCTTGCTTTGCATAACATGAAACATCTTGCCTTCTCTGGTTGTCATGCATTTCTTTATTGATTCAATCGTTAATTTACCGTCGTAACAAACTCATAGATCTGGAATGCCACGTTTATTCAAAAACAAGAAAGTTCTTTACTTTCATGTCAAAAGATATGATTCAGCCCTCCCTTGATACCGAGTGTCACTAATAACTGTGCAGTAAAACTTAAATAAAGTACGCAAATACAGTTTAACTAGTGTCGACATAGTCACTATTTATAATGCGTTATAGTAGTGCAACTTATTTAAATACACATGTTTTGTGATTAAATGTAATTAGTTTAGGGCACACCTGGGTGAATACATGACTGAAAAAAACATTCAAATGTAAGGTCACACAAATGTACCATCATGTAAATATTATACTACTGTAATCTTTCAATAACAGTGACATTTACAGTTATTGTTAATGAACTATGCACATTTTTGTGATGATCTCAGATTTCAGTGTAAAACATAGGGGGCAGCTGGGAAGGTCAACTGGAATTTCAGTGTGAACAAAATGCTGGATTGGATGAGGGAGGGATGGTTATTTAATCCAATCCTGCAACAGGTCTGTATTTAAAATAGCACACGCGCGCGCACACACACACATACACACACACACACAC